>OX387361.1:2605000-3185000 GCA_947563465.1 Archips xylosteana
ATGGTTAATCTAGTCTTGATTGTACCTCTTTTTTTGTTAAGCTCACGAATTAAACAATTTGTCGAATCCGTGGCTGATGGTTGAGGCGATTTAGTGCGTGGTGGAAATAAATTATCACTATCCTGACCCATTTTGACTTTTTATGAGATGAGGGTACCCACGTGAACAGGCGATACTCGTGCAGGCGATGATGTAATGCGCACCGGGCTGCTGTAGTATCTAGAATTTAGAGACACGGTTTAAGCACATAAATTAAAACCGGGGGAAAGGAACGATATTGTCAGACCCTTATTCCTGCTGATTCTTGATGCTTCTGATGCGGCTCGAAGGTCCAATGTTGGGGCAGTTGCTTGGTTTTCAGGGTCTTCTTCAATAAAGATTTTTTTATTCCTTTTTAGACGAATTAATTTATTAAAAATTATTAAAAATGATCACGTGAGTACAAAGTTAAGTAAGTATTTTATAGTTGGTAATGGAGACAACAGTGGTCGGTCCGACGGCTGTAGCTAGTTTTATACAAAAATAAAGCGCCTCTCGCGGAGGGCAGCTAAACTAAAATAGTTCCGCGGATCAACGCGTGGTGGCGCTGGCAGCTGCGTCGACAATAGGAATGTACCTACCTATCTAAACCAGTTTCGTTATTTCGGCAGTGCAAACGCTGGGTTATACTTAAAACATCAATGTAGGGTCGGTTCCCTCACTTAAGTATCCACTTTTCTATGCAGTTAGTATGGAAAAGTGGATACTTATGTTAGGGAACCGACTGTACCAATGCAACAAAAAATTGTATCAATAAATAGGTAAGTGTGTATTATCCCAAGCAGTAAGTTTATGAAAGACGCAACCCTAGTTGCGTAATACAAAAAAAGTGAAAAAGTGGGAATTTCAGGAAGTAGATATTACATGAGAGTGGGAATTTAGGACGTGTCCAAAGTGACAAGTACGGGAAATAAACCTTATGTGAATTTTGTGAACTGTACGCTTAGTATAAGTTTTACTTCACCAATATACTTCTCGATCGCGTTTACGTAAAAATTTCAATTCTATGGAAACATGGACAGCGCCTCCGCGCGCGCGCGTCCATGTTTCCATAGAATTGAAATTTTTACGTAAACGCGATCGAGAAGTATTTTGGTGAAGTAAAACTTATACTAAGCGTACTGTACCTCTACCATGAGTTACACTAGTTTACAGTGACCGTACTCGCTAGCGACGGCGTAAATGATTTGTATGGATAATTGTGTACAGCGCCTCTAGCGGTCACTTACGGAAGTACAATTCTCCATACAAATCATTTACGCCGTCGCTAGCGAGTACGGTCACTGTAAACTAGTGTAACTCATGGTAGAGGCACTGTTAATCAGAGTAGTTAGGACACACGTTCCGAAAGGTGAATGGGGAGGTCATTTAGATAATTTTAAAGCTAATTTTCTTTATTCCAAATGTTTACCGTTTTCGAGATAATCTATATAAATAAATAAATAAATAAATAAATAAATATTAGGGGACAATCTTACACAAATCGATCTAGTCCCAAACTAAGCAAAGCTTGTACTATGGGTACTAGACGACGATAAACATACTTACATAGATAAATAAATACTTAAATACATAGAAAACATCCATAACTCAGGAACAAATATTCGTGCTCATCACACAAATAAATGCCCTTACCGGGATTTGAACCCAGGACCTCTTGCTTCGTAGGCAGGGTCACTACCAACTAGGCTAAACGGTCGTTTATATAAAAGTATAAAATGATAAACTGACTAACTGACTGTTGATATATAAACATTAATGACATTAAAAACTGCAAAAGTCACCTTGTTTGGAAACCTAAACTAAATTTTCAATAGCTGATTGAAATAACGATACTATCGTCAACTCCGACATGTGGAGAGTTCAAAAGTTCAATAACCTGGAGAAGCCTATCCCAGAAATGCCTTCCATTTATTTTATACAGCACGATTTTTCGGGATGAAAACTATTCTAAGCATGTCGGTCACGTGTCAATTCGTACACCCAATAGAAACAAGAAATCCGGAAAACGCGCCGGGTGGAACTACAATTTTATCGCGATGGGAACATATACCCTCATGCACGCACGCTTGTATGCACGCACGCATCCAGTCTGGCGGCATACAATTTTTGACGCATAATTCATCTTTTGGCGTAATTTATTTCTCAGACACCATTAATTATTCTGGAATTTTGAAATAGTTATCCAGTAGGACTCGGTTAGGTTTATTTTATAACAATTCTGAATAGTTAATTAATAGTTTCTGAAAAGAAAAGAGTTATGCGAAATGATGAAATTATGCGTGAAAATTGTATGCAATCCAATATGGAGCCCACGCACACAAATACAAACTTTCTCATGCTTACTAACATTACAAATGCGAAAGTAACTTTGTTTGTCTGTTATGTCACCATACTTAAACCTCTAAACCAAATTTAGCTGAAATTTGGTATTTAGTTTAGGTTTGTAGTGGTAGAGCCATGTTGTAGCTAGCCGCTGCATCACGAATGGGCCGGCTCGTCCGGGGCAGTACCACCCTCTCACAGAACACCGGCGTGAAGCAGCAGTAATCCTGCTTGCGTTTCGTACGGTCAGTGAGAGTGCCGGGGGCCCAATACCTCACCCCTTCCCTCTCCCCCTCCCTCTCCCCCTTCCCCTATTCCCTCTCCTTTAGGGCCGACAACGCACTGGCATCGTGCAAAGCGCTGCGGGTGTCTATGGACAGTGGTGTTCATTTAACATCAGGTGACCCACTAGTTCGTTGGTCTGGCCTAACTAACATAAAAAAAAAAAAAAATTTAGATAGTTTGGAGACCCCACAAAAAAATGCATCGATCCTGCGGGATACCGTTTATTCGCAGACGGTTCGCGGGCAACAGCTATTTCAATTCAAATAGGAATAAGTAAGCAGGATAGAATCATCATCGTCATCATTTCAGCCGAAAAGCGTCCACTGCTGAACATAGGCCTCCCTCAAGGCTTGCGTAACAGATCGATCCCGTGCCATCCGCATCGAACGCGATTCCGTAACCTTAAGGTCTTTGCTCCATCTTGTTGGAGGCCTACCTACACTGCGTCTTCCGGTCCGTGGACGCCACTAGAGAACCTTTTTGCCCCATCTGCCATCAGTTCTACGAGTTGAGTTTGGCGATTCTTCGAGCTATGTCGGTGACTTTAGTTCTTGCGTTGATTTCATCATTTCTAGTGCGATCCGATGCGAGGATAGAATATCACGTAAGAATAGTTAGTACCTAGTCTATGTTTCTTAGCTGGGCATGCCGCCTGAATTGCAAAAAAGCGTCACTTGAAGCCAACAATGCCACCGTCTACGCTCAAACCACAGCCCGCGGTCGCCCGTTGTCAAATCACCAGTTGGCAGGTCTTTGATACCGATGTGAATCATACGCTTTGCTTCATTAGTTACAAGCCCATTGAACTGTGTATTCCATAATTAATGGATAGACTAGTGTCTGCTGATACGGTTTTAACGTAGTGATATGAAGCGAATAATACTGCTGAGAATTTTGGCCGTAGTTTCATTTGCACCATTGACTACCATTACGGTACTGTTGTATAGTAATGGTGCAAATTAAACTAGGGCGCATTTTGAGATGTTGTGGCTTTTTCTTCGAGCTATCTAGTATGATAAAAATAATGTGGGCATTGACGGATTGTGATAAAAATAAAGCTTTTATGTTATTATCGTAATTCTGTACACCAAATTTAATCCAAATTTGTCCAACAATTTTAGTGGGACATAGTAACATACCTGCACACACGCACACGCACGCACACACATACAAAGACGCAAACGGACGTACGCACGCATGACTATAGCTAAACCGTTTAAATGAGTATCGCCCGCGCGGTACAGGGGTTGGGGGGTACGACAACAAAGGCACCGGGAGAGGTGCGGGCGGCAGGCCTGAGTCCTCGCCCGCCCGGTACAGGGGCTGGGGGGGTATCACAACAAAGGGGCCGGGAGAGGTGCGGGCGGCAGGCCTGAGTCCTCGCCCGCCCGGTACAGGGGCTGGGGGGGTATCACAACAAAGGGGCCGGGAGAGGTGCGGGCGGCAGGCCTGAGTCCACGCCCGCCCGGTACAGGGGCTGGGGGGTATCACAACAAAGGGGCCGGGAGAGGTGCGGGCGGCAGGCCTGAGTCCTCGCCCGCCCGGTACAGGGGCTGGGGGGGTATCACAACAAAGGGGCCGGGAGAGGTGCGGGCGGCAGGCCTGAGTCCTCGCCCGCCCGGTACAGGGGCTGGGGGGGGTATCACAACAAAGGGGCCGGGAGAGGTGCGGGCGGCAGGCCTGAGTCCTCGCCCGCCCGGTACAGAGGCTGGGGGGGTATCACAACAAAGGGGCCGGGAGAGGTGCGGGCGGCAGGCCTCTGTCTGCTGTGAGAAATTAACATAGTGATACACTTTGAGATATTTTGTTTTTTTTTTCTGTGACATCTGACATTTTAATTGAAGCAAAAGTTTACAACACCGAAGAAACTCCTAAAGAAACAAATGTATCACGATGCTCTAACAAAAACCGCCACAAAACACGAGAATTCTCATTCCATTCATAAATACAAACAGGGGGAATGACGGATCGAAACAGTCAATCAATCACATAACGGCGCGGTCTCAATTTGAATATTTACATTCCCTCTTACCTTTCCTTTCGAACAACTTTATTGCATACGAGATCGAGCTGTGTCCTTGGCGCGATGGCGCAGTAAGAAAACTTCAGTAAAACAATAGCAAAAGAAAGTCTTCAAAAATGAAGCTAGGCGACATTTTGGGTTAAAACATTTAATGGGACATTTAAAATTTACCATAATTTAAGCTTTACGGTGAAGGAAACATTGTAAAGAAACCTGCACACACCTGGGACGAAATTCAATAGTGTGCGAAGCTCCTAATCCGTACTGGGCCCGCGTGGGAACTACGGCCCAAGTCCTCTCATTCTGAGTGGAGGCCTGTACAGTGTAACGGATATAGGATGGGTTGATAACGATAATGATCATTAATTGCCGTTTAATAATAATAAAAAACTGGCATGGTTAGTATGTGACCCGTATTCGTCAATCCGAAATGAACGTTAATGAATGCACGTGCTGATGCATCCATCAGGTCATCAGGTCAGTGTTTGAATCATCATTCAACCACTAATGGCAATAACTTGAGGATTGAGGATGAGGACCTCACCCATTTAAGCACATCGAAGACTTAACGACGAAATTATTATGAAAGTCCAAATAAAATTGTCTATGTATCCTGATATTGTAGCTCTTCCACCACTTTAATTATTCACCTAGAGTTACCACTTTGTAAAAACCTCGCATCTCAAAATGAATAATTCTTTTAAAGTTATCATAATTATGGATATAACTTATGATTTTTTTTAAAGTAGTAGTGACCATATTCATCTTGAGATCTGCCTAGTCTTTTCTCACGCTATAAAAGGTATTCTAAAATTAATCTAAACTAGCTTACTGTCTTACGCATGTACTGTGCCCCGGTTTCCAATACTCATAATGTATTAAACGTATTATTTGGACGCTTGATCGACGCGCTGACGCAGCGGCTTAGGTCCCCAAAAATCTTGTTTGTTTGTTAGAAACGCGAGATTTTGATTGAAAGTTTAGGAATCTTTTAAGAAATAAATTCACGCTGGCGCTGGCACGACCTTTCTTAGATTACCAATTTAGGAGATTCAAATTATAGAGTCGGGATTTGTAACTGAATATCTTAATTTGTTTGTGATAAGTATTAAAGATATTTTAAGACTCACCGATCATGCTGAGGAATAGAATGGCGTGAAAATATACAGATGCCCAAAGTTATAGATCGAATGTCCGTGATTTAACGATTTGAAATTCTATGGATATCAAGCGCCGATATCTTTTTTTTTCAAATAAAAATATGTTTGAGAAGTTTGCGATTTTTACCTTTTCGAATTTATTTAACATTATATTTACTTCTTTATTACACAATAAACTAATGATAAACACAAATAGATAAATAAAAACATTACTTAATCATCATTCATTAACATCATTTCAGCCGAAAGATGTCCACTGCTGAACATAGGCCTCCCTTAAGGCTCGCCAAACAGATCGGACCTGCGCCATCCGCATCCAACGCGTTCCCGCAACCTTAACCAGGTCGTCGCTCCATCTTGTTGGAGGCCTACCTACCACTGCGTCTTCCGGCCATCAGTTCTACGAGCGATGTGCCCTGCTCACTGCCACTTAAGTCTAGCGATTCTTCGAGCTATGCCCGTGACTTTTACTGCGATCCCGCAGAGAAACTCCAAGCTTAGCCCTCTCCATCGCCCTCTGAGTGACTTTGAGCTTTCTTATGTGGCCCATCGTTAGCGGCCACGTCTCAGGTATTACAATACTTAAAACTAAAACTAAGAGACTAAACTAAACCTAGAAAAAATGTATAAATGATGCCCCGCGGCGTGGACCCAAAGAAAGACGTTTCCTCGCTAAAATGTTAATTAAAAATGTTCTTCATTAATATGGACCTCCATAAAGTAGGGCTTGAATCAGATACAGATTCCAAATCAAACAACAACCAATTATTTCACAAACTAATAAACACTTTGCTCGCGGAATTTAATTTTTTCCCTGAAACCGTGGATCAAAAACAGTACCATAAACATTTTTTCGTCGGAAATACTTTCCGTCCACGTCTGCATCCGCCATTAAACACTTTAGCGAAACCTTTCTCGCTTTAATTAATCCAGCCCTAGAATAATACAAGTTGTTATTTTTGACATTCTTCGTTCCCTTTTGCTTCCAACAGCTTATTTCATGCACAATTAATATTGAAATTAGGCGTTGCTTACATACATAAAAAACGTACTCACTTAAGGCGGAATTGGACAGACCGGAGTTTTAACTATACCGGCTGATTCAGGAGTCATGAGCAGGATTGAAAGGGGTGTTGAGGAGAGCCAGAATGAGCAACTTTCACTATAGGACCAGACACGAATTTGCAAAAAAAAATCTGCGGTTCCATACTAACATTTCAGATAGTTTAGCGATCAATTATCTCTTGATTAGATGATTTGTTTCGCGATTTCAGGGCTGGTCCCATAGTAAAAGTTGCTTAGTGTGAATCTCTCCATCACCCCCCTCACTCCTGCTCATGCTTTTTAAATCACTCTGTGTTAACTCCGGATTAAGTGCTAACCCGGGGTTAATTACAGTCAAAATTTATGGATTTATCCACTCACGGTCAACGATTCAAAGTCAAAGTCACATAATTTATTTTTATTTAATTAAGGTTATAATAAGCACTTATGAAAGTCGAAGAATCTAACACCGGTTCAGAAAAAAAGCCCTGTAGAAAAGAATGCAGCAAGAAATTCAACAAGTTAATTTTTTAAACTTTCGTGATTTTCACTCATTATTACTTACCATGCATTTTTTTTACGTGACACCCTACACTTCAGTCAACTCGAGACCACGGCCATTGCAAAGTGGCCGAAACTTCGAAGTAAAATATAAATGCGTGATAAGTCCCGCATACAGTAACAGTTAAGTAAGTATAGGTATTTTTTTTTCAGACAGGTCTTCAATGTTGTTTTTCAGACATGAAAAGTATTTAAGACAACTACAATTTTTAACACAGTAGTTATTGTACGCGTTGGTTGGGTTTAGGATTGGCGACGATGGATTCGAATTTCGTATCTCTACCTAGTTTATTTATGCACGCTGTTATTTCCTATTATTTTTAGTGACACACACTTTTCTCATATGCTCACAGATTTTATCAATTCAATTAGATACTAAATTTATGTATAACGCAATACGGGAGGAACATAAATATTTTTATGGGAAAGCGGGGAGCGGGGACGCGCTTCGCTCCATACGCCGGCTGGATGCCGTGGCGGCTGACCGTGTTTCGCTCCGTGGCCGACGCAAAGTTTTGTGGTGTGTGATATCAATGTGACGCATGTGTTAGCACGGATATGCCGACGGATTAAGGGGTTCATGGTGAGTGTTTGAAAAATATATTGTTTTAAATTTAAAACTGGCTGGTTATCGTAAGGTGCCCTCGATTAAACAAAATTAGCGAAGTGTTTTAGTTTTTATTTGGTAGGGAAGCGGATTTACCGACATGAGGTGGTTTGAAAAATAGTTTAAGGTTACTATTTATAGTTGGTTTGTTAGCAAATCGCATTTAAATATATCTCTGGGATTTATTTTCAGTAGATATTCTATTATATTCTGCTATGTATGTATTCGGTATTTTAGCGTGTAAATTATTAATACATTTCTATGACATTATTACATTGTTTTGACATAATAATCTCGGATTGAATCATGTTTCGTCACCATGCAAAAATGGTAAAAAATTTGGGTTTTTTTTTTGTAACCCAAATTCAGCTGCTACGCTTACTCTCTATAGGTACGTCAAAAAAAGATATTCTATGTAAATAAACAGAAAAACAATTCATTTAAAAAATGTGCAATTTAACAAAATAAAAATTCGGCCAAGCGTGAGTCGCACTCGCTAACAAAGAATACACCATTAAAATGATTGAACAAAAAAAAAACCAAAAAAAAAACACGCTTCTTAAAAGTCACTCACACCTTTTAATTTTCAACTTCCTTTTATTTTTATTATTTGTACTGGCCAAAATTCAAGTATCTGACAAAATCTTTTGCTGTCTAAAAGAGCCTTGCAGTAAACGGACAAACAAACAACGGAGCCTTAGTAATAGGGTCCAATAAGAATCTTCTGCATACGAAACCTTTAAAAATATCCTGATCTTAAAACTGTATCTAATTCAGTTCATGTATAAAGGATTTGCCACACTGGATGCGGTCTGCGGTCAGGTCAAATTGAACGCAGCCCACATTATGTATGAACAACATTGTCGGTCTCTATATATTTTGTGTAGATATGCGATCTGACATACACTGACGATAAATAATTAATAATTTCATTAAATAAATAAATAATGCGGGCTGCGTTCAATTTGACCTGTATGCTTAGTATAAGTTTTCCTTCACTTCAATACTTCTCGATCGCGTTTACGTAAAAATTTCAATTCTATGGAAACACAGACGCGCGCGCGCGGAGGCGCTGTCCATGTTTCCCTAGTAATTGAATTTTTTACGTAAACGCGATCGAGAAGTATTTTGGTGAGGTAAAACTTATACTAAGCACTCTGATCGCAGACCGCAGAACACATCCAGTGTGGCGAATCCTTAACTCCGTGCAACGTTTCATTAAACTAAATGACATGCCTAAGGTGTCAAGTTCTTCCGGCAGCTAAATTAATTCTAGCTGCACTAGGCAACGTAATTTATAGTCCACTAGTAAAATCTAGTTTCACTCGCTTCAACCGTCAAATTAGAAATTTAGTAATTTACTAAATTCTCTTGGAAATCGCTAAAAGTTATATTGTGGTCTTCATTTAGATTGTATCGAAATTTCATGTCTCCGGGCTTACCGGTTATAAATGCGGAATTTTACATAGTAAGTATATATATCACTTTTTTTTTATTTTATTTTTTTGGTGAAGGCCGCAGGTTTAGGGTGGATGCAAATCGCTTCCAATCGTAATGATTGGGCATCAATGATGGAGGCCTATGTCCAGCAGTGGACGTCCTACGGCTGAAATGATGATGATGATCACTTTTTGATCTTAACTCGTTGAAATAAAGTCGGAAAGTGACGAACCTTTTCGTTCCGCGACTGTACATCTTGAGTCGTGGTAGCCAAGTAGTTTGAACTATGACCTCTCAAGCAGGGAGTCGTGGGTTTGAGCCCGGGCTCGCGCCTGTGAGTTTTCGGAATTCATCTGCGAAAATAAATTTGTAATTTATCATGAGTTTTAAGGTGAAAGAAAACATCATGAGAAAACCTGTATCACCTGCGAAGAAATTTAATGGAGTGTGAAGTTCCCGATGCGCACTGGGCACGCGTGGGAACTACGCCCCAAGCCCTCTCATTCTATGAGTATACCTCTGCCCTGCAGTGGGACAAATATAGCTGGGATGATGATGATGTTATATAGACACACCGAAGATATAGCTATCTACACACTAAATTTTATTTTAATCATTTAATCGAATCATAATTCAGTTACAAATTTTCGCATTTATAATATTAGTCGGATACATACATCAAAGTGTTCCTATAGAAAAGGATAGAAGAAACAGTGATGGATGATACACCAAGGAGACTAATTAATGGATTAGAATGATATTAGCAGGGAAAAATCACGAAAAACGTGGCACGAAGGCGGGCCGGTTTAGGGTTCCATACCTGAAGGGTCAACAGTGGACCCTATTAATGTCGCTGCACTGTCTATCTACCTGGGAACATAATTATAGATAACTGAAATATTTACATGCGTATTTCTATTAGCTATAACAACAAATAATTAAGGTTATATTAAATGGAAAATTGATCAAATATATCTTTATTGCTCCACAAACCGAGTCGTGGAAGATTTTACTAATATTAAAAAAATACGAAAATATGGACGTTTTAAATTTTCAATAAACAAAGAATTAAATTAAATTACATATGAACTTAAACTAAATTAAAAATATAATAAAAAACTAATAACTAAACTGAAAATATAACAAAACTGTAAAAGGTTTAGGACCCAAACATATTAGCAAAAATATTATGTTATTATTTTACTAACTCTAGGAATAAGTTTGTCCACTAATACAATGAGTCATGTTACTTGAAAAATAAATTATTTGAAATTGAAAAAAGCGGCAAAGTAAGCGTATACGGTGTTATCGCTTCAGAGCTATTTTTTCCAGGCAATTTTTTACAACAGAAAAAAATAAGGCGCTTATGTCTACGTCTTTCATACGTAAATAAATAAACTAATTAAATACACACATAAATAGATCCAGAAATTATTCTAAATTAAAATTATAATCAAAAAGAAAAGAAAAGTGGTTAGCAAAGAACTAAACTAAACCTAGAATAAGGGTTGTTAAAATAAAATAAATCAATACTTATGTCTGAAAAATTCTTTTAAATTAAAAAGAAAGGTATTTTAACCAAGCAAGTAAATTAAAAACTTAACTACGCTAATACAGAAGTGTGGAGTCTCATCCACTTCTTCAACAGCAGAGAATTGACCCGGTTACGGGCATGGAGCGAGGCGCACCTCTTATTCAGGATGACTACAAAACCATCCACCTGTGCCTCCGAAAACATGCCCGACGCACTGCAATACCGCGGCAGCCCCAACAACATCCTAAACGCATGTTATACTATACTCGAAGATAGCTGTATGCCCTCCTAGGTACCGCTGATCCATAGACTGCACGTGTCGTGTACAACGATTGACAGTAAGCTTTAAGCGTTATCTTAATTGGTACTGTTACAACGTGCATATCTACGAGCCAATATAAATAATATTCCCCGTACAGCCAACGACCTATGTTCTTTTCCATATCGACGTATACAGGGTGTGTAACATTTAGATCGGTCAGTATGGGAAAGTCTAAAACTATAAGACATACGAAGATCTGTTCTTAGGAACCATGTCATTGATTTTAATAACAAGAAAAACTGCATTCAAACATTTAAAAAAAAACTTTTACTCAGCTCGGGAATCGAATCCGGACGTTTTGAAGAATAAAACTAACACTATTTCTAACTACGAAACATGATGTCTAAAATTAATAAAATGCATTGTTTTCATATTAGTGAGGCCAGACAAACGAACTAGTGGGTCACCTGATATTAAATGAACACCACTGTCCATAGACACTCGCAGCGCTTTACGCGATACCAGTATTAGTAGTAGTACCTAGTATTTTAGTAGTGTTCGAAATTACTACCATTTTTTTTCAATTCAACATTTTTATAATTTCAGACTTTTCCATACTGACCGATCTAAATGTTACACCCTGTATAGTATTATTGCTAATAGCTGAATCAGGTGACCGACTTGCTCTTTTCCTTTTGCATATATAAAAAAAACCGTAGACGCATAAAATCCGTCAGAAAAAATGAACAACATACCGACGTCAAAAACATTCAATTTGCATAGAAACTCAGCGAAGCGGAGTAACATTATCTTCACTGGTAATACAAATCAGTGCACGGTGCGGCACACGTATTTAATTTGAGCTCGGAACACGTTTTATCCATCTACGAAACATCTCTTTTATCTCAATTTACTGAACGACTCAGGAAATTTGTCTGATCTCATTCACCATACCTTTTTTGTCATGTAAACTTAGTTTTGACTAAATTAAAGTGACAATGTGTATACGACTTTACAACGAAATATATAAATAATATAACCATTGTCATCATTGATTTAACAAGCTTTTATTTAACTTGCTCTCTTTGTTTGGGTCAAATCATGGAAGTAAAAATTAACCTACTTCAAGTACATAGTCGGATTGACTTGAAATTTGGTGTAGGTACTTATATAAGTTGCATGACAATGCAAGTACCCTTATTCTGGGTTCGATTCCCAGCATTGGTCTTTTTTCTGGGGTTTTTCTGTGCATCTATAGTTCAGTTTGTATTTAGTATGAAATAAATGCAAGTACAGTCAGCGGAAAAGCTTGTATTAAAAATATATTTTTAGCAAAACCTTATAATTTATCTTGCGATAGTGCAAAGCTCCCGAATGACCGGTAGAGGAGTTGGCTATATTTAGCCATTAGGTAAAATTTGTATGTAACCTTATATCTATTTGGAAAATGAAGCATCTACTACCCCCGGGAATGTTAAGTGACACGTAATGAGTAAAGAATGAAAATGCTAATAAGCGAAGTGTAGTGAAAAGTCTAGATAGCTTTAATAAAAGTACCTTTAGAATATCTGAAGGATTTTCGAAGAGCAAAAACTTTTAATAACATTTCTAGAACAAATTAAATTTGTTTTTTAAATTATTCTATCATTGTTTTTGGTATAAGTTAGATTCCATGAAAGATGGGTCGGGTGCCGGCATGGGATGCAATTTATTCAGACACGCTGGCTCTTTTACATCCCCATGGGACTTGCTATAGAGCTGGTACAGTTTCTAAAGAGGCTGAAAAAGTGACAGCACACGCAAATACAGGGGTTTAGGCACCGAGAATGACTTTGCCCCATTCGGTGTCTAGACCCTTGGTCAGTAGGGTCCTTATAAGGCTCTATAAGGAAATATCAAAGAGGTTAGACGACGTCACAGGAGACCCAAGAGCTTGCAGCTACCTCGGACAAAGAATTAGATTAGCTATGCTAAGAGAGAACGCTGCCAGTATCTTCGGAACCTTGCCTAAGGGGATTCCTTTTCATATTATGTCCTCGTTATTATTTTTCTTTTTTTAATGTACCTACTTTTACTTTAGGATAGTTGTGTATAAATCAAATACCAAAATGGTACAATGGTACTGTTGGTGCTTATTAATTTATAACCTGATGTTTTTTGTACACAGTTGTGGCCGTAAATGATTGTCTTATGTTAATGTTTATCGTCTCAAGATATTTATTTACTTCAATGATTAGGCTAAGTCACATTTGATTTTGAAAAATAGAAACGAATGACATTTAAAACATACAAAATTGTTATCGTTTTAAAAAATGTGTCAATATATATTTTTTTCTTTTAGGTTTACACATGTTTTTACTTATGGGTACAGTTTTTCAACAAAGAGTTACTGTGTGATTATAAGCATTTAAGCCGATGTGCTCTCTACTAAATCCTTATCAGTAAGTGCAGATAGGGCCAAAGATGTACATAGTTGAATAATTCAGTAACAGCCTATTCACTCTGGCCTTAAATAACCCTATTGTATTTACCCGGAAAAACAGACAATGATCGCGAAGTCCATTTCTTAGCCGTAATTTGATGAAGCAAAGCGCTTCGAGCGAATGTTCAGAATATTACCAACATGAGGATGTATTCGTTCCCAATGCCTGGTCAACGCAAACTGGCATATGGCATTGTTATTTTCTCATGTAGGAAGTGTAAAAAAAAGGCAAAGCTTATTAAATAAGGCACTAAATTAAAGTCGTCCAAAAATATGCGCTTCTCTTATCGTTGGGAAACGGGTTAAAAAACTCATTTAGGTTGATCTTCTCATTTGATCAGCCGATCGTATACGTAAGCTTTTTCTTGCCGGAATCGCTACCTGTTCAGGTTATCCAAAATATCAGGCTTTTGCGAAAACAACTTTGCCGCCTTAGCGTCCTTCGGAGAGATTAAATTTCAGACTTAAAGATACACATTTATCTAAAGTAGAGCTAATGAGATTACGGAAATCTACTTTATCTTCTAAGAGCGACAAAAACGAATCCTGCTTTCCTATTTATTTGTTCAATTAATCACAGTAATTAGGAGTAGCTCATTAACTATTTAATCGCCCTTTACTAATACATGAGGTACAAACGATTCTTCTGCAGTAGTTTTTCCACGAAGTTTCCATCAATATAAGAGTCGGTTTGCTTGTTAATTTTATAAGGAAGTTTCATCTTTGTCAACCAAATTTTTGAGATAGTCTTTAAATTCAAAAATAATACCTAACTAAATATAAATATGGTGTCCATTCGGGTGGTCAACTTGGTGGTGGTACAAGCTTTTAGTTAACTTGTAATATCTATTTGTACTACTTTCACCAACTTCTAGTGGTTTAATTGTTTTGGTACGGTACTGACATGACTGTAATATCTCATGTAATATTTTCAATTTCAACTGGAGAAAAATTATAACAAACGATCATTCCATCAAAAATTATTAGGATTAAAAAAATATTCGACGACATAAAAACACCGATTTAGGTATGTGTCGTATACGTTAACCTTCACAATTTATCTCGCACATTTCATCGGTACCGCTTTATAACATGGTGACTTGTACTGCTTATAAGTCTATACACAACAACCCTTCTAGCGCTACAGCTTCTATCCAATCAATAGAGTCGGACGTTTACCGTTCTCTCTATCTGCCCTATAAACCCTTTATACGACATCCCTTAGTACTATTAGCCCTCGTTTTGCAATACAAATAACTCGACGGCACTCCTAGCACAATGAAAACAAGACATTATGCAACTGTCGGAGGGTTAACTTTAAATACAAACTGTGGACAATTTATGGTAATTAATGGGATAATCTTTATTGTTTTTTGTATTGGCGCTTAATGGGTTATTTGGCTTATAAATTGTTTGTTTTGACTTACTGTTGTAACGAAATGGGTGTATAAATTTTGTGTTTTGGTGCGTTTGATAGCTATTTATGCGTGGGCGTGTAAATAGATAATGGGAGTACAGGGTCAAGTTTTAAATAATATTACTACGACGTTAAATAATAAAATTTGGGACAGTGTACCAGCTATCGATTAGCAACATTAGGTAAATATTAAATTGTGTAACTATAACGTAACCAAAAAATTTAATAATCGCTTTTTAGAAACTTTTATTTAAATTTTCGTGCAGTTAAATAGTTGCTTAGTTAGCATGAGTATGTAAAATTTTGTAAGTCCAATTTATTCACTTCTAGTGGCCAGATCGACTTGTTAGTATAGCACAGTAATCGTAGTGTGTACTATGTATGTAATTTGGATTTATCTAGAATCTAGAATTAGAAACCGTGCATAAGTTAATATACAATAATGAACTACAATACTGTATTTATTTTGCTTCTTCGCATCCAAATATCCTAACATCTTCATTAACTTTCTCATTTGCTTTCATTAATTTATTCATTTACTATTATTTTTATTTATTTATTTTCATTCATTTACTTTCTCAATTACATTAGTGGGATTATTGCGCATTAGTTATCGTATGATGTAAACAATTATCCGCTAAGTCTTAACCTTCAACAGTAGTAACGTGCTATAAACATTTCCGTTACAAACGGCTTCGAATCAATTAATTAACATAAAGCCATTACGCTTACGAGTACGCTTAAGGAGGTACAATTAATCTATCGGTGGTTAACTGCGACAAAATAACGCAGCCTTAACCCTAATTGTTACATTCACAATTAGTTCGTTCAACAATCAGTCTTGTCAGCTCGCTAAACAGATTGGTCCCGTGCCATCCGCATCCAACGCGATCCCGCAACCTTAACCAGGTCGTCGCTCCATCTTGTTGGAGGGCTACCTACACTGCGTCTTCCGGTCCGTGGACGCCACTCGAGAACCTTTTTGCTCCATCGGCCATCAGTTCTACGAGCGATGTGCCCTGCTCAGTGCTCACTACAACTTGAGTCTGGCGATTCTTCGAGCTATGCCGGTGACTTTAGTTCTTGCGCGGATTTCATCAATCATCATCGCTGGTTAGATTAAAAAAAAAGTCAACCCATCAAGAAATAATTTATAAGGCGTAATACTGGTCACGTAGCGTGCCAAATTAATATCTTCACGTTTCCCAACTCACGTCAAAAGGCAAAGGGTTTCGCTCCAAACAGAACGTGGTCTAATAAAATATGCCCTGGTTGATTAATTAACCAAGTTCAACCGTCGACAGCGCTTTTGTAATTATTTAGATATGCTCTTGGGATACCGCTGTGTCATCTGGCTTTGCCTGGGCCCGTTTAATGACATGCGGATTACTTTGAACCCGGGCCCTTGTTTCAGGGGGGTACATTTTAGGGCTCCGTACGCAAAGAAAATGTATGTTTCTGTCAAATGTTTTTTTTTTCTGTGTTTGTATCGAATATGTGTAAATAAACATCTCTCTCTCTCTCTCTCCCTCTCAAAGGGTGACAAACGGAACCCTAATAATGTCGCTACACTGTTTGTCCGTCCGTCTGACAGTCACAGGGCTGTCTCTCAAGAACCGTAATAGAGAAACAGCTGTTACATACATATTGAAAAATTTAGCCGGTCAAAACAACTATACAAAATGACCCCACACTCTGTAAGGTCACCGACATAGCTCAGAGAATTAGCAAGTTGAAGTGGCAGTGGGCTGGTCATATCTGTCGAAGAACCGACAACCATTGGAGTAAACAAGTTCTTGAGTGGAGACTGGAGACCGCGTCTTGGCAAACGTAGTGTAGGACGCCCTCCGGCCAGGTGGAGTGACGATCTGCAAAAGGTTGCTGGTGGAAGCTGGATGCGTCTAGCTGAGGACAGGGCGCAATGGCGCTCATGGGGGCAGGCCTATGTCCAGCAGTGGACTGTTATAGGCTGATGATGATGATGATGATGACACTGTGTACATTTTACTTAGAAGCTCATGGGTTCAAATCCGGCATTGCCCCTCTAAGTTTTCCGAATTCATATGCGAGATTACATTTAAAATTCGTTTTACCCCAACGCCGTCAGTTGATCCAACGGTTACCTGTGCTTCGAGTGTACTGCATTGAAAAGCAAATTAGCGAGTACCGGACATAATACCTCAGAAAATAAAAACACAAAAGACCAAAAACAATAACTGGCCCGCTAAAATCCTCCTTCATTTTTGCCATTTTAACAACTTCGGGGGTACATTTTTATTAAATAACCAAAAGCACTTTTAGGTGGAAAAAAACCGAATCCTCCCCAAGGGGTGAATTCTCACGGAATAAAAAAGGTCCGATGATCACAGATAGGCCGCTCATTTCTGTGGACGGAATTCGGGCGGCGTTTTGACTTTAAATTGCTACTAAGACCGACAAATTACCTACTGTATCGTGTGCTAGAGGGATCGTGAAACGAATGTGTTTATTAGTATACTTCATTTAATTTAGAATTGAAAACCACAACATCATTATATTGCTCGCCAACTATTTCTTACCTAGCGAATAGTACAGTACAAATAGTCTGGGAGCCGCAAAATAAAATTGTTTTAATGTCACTTTATTTGCGTGTCGTCAATTGTTACTCTAGTACAAATTGTAAAGAGATTACAGTTCACGAGCCGCAATATAATGTTGTTGTAGTTTATAATTCTAAATTAAATGGAGTATACCCACTAATAGCTATGTATTAAGTCTGGTAGCTTAGTGGTTAGACCTATGACCTTTCAAGAGGGTCGTAGGATCGAGCCTGGGCTCGTACTTCTGAATTTTTCGGAATTTATGCCCGCAATTACTTTTGAAATATACCATGAGTTTTACGGTGACGGAAAACATGGTGCATACACCTGCGAAAAAATCAAGGATTTCTAACACGAATAAATCTGGGAACTATGATTTGAACGGATATCAATTCGCGGTGTAAAAACCAGATGAACGTAACATCGTTTATCCAAATTGTGCAGGAGAAAAAACTGAGAAATTTTACCACTTTCAACTTTACGAGCTTCTTGATAAGTGAATATGCCACGAAAGAAAGAAAAAAAAAATACTGGCACGTACACACACAATACAGCTTTCAGAAAGTTAAGAAATATTGTAATTATATTTGCTAGTATACCAGCAATAAATATTTTTTTGAAATTTGGTTGACATACGTTACTTTGGCCCTTAATTTTTTGAAAATGTTTTTAACGTTTATTATTATTGTACTTGGATACGTTGCTATGGTTCGTGTAGAATTATGAATCCAGCAGCATTCTACTACACAAAGAATAGTGTTTTGGTTGATTTTTTTTTTTTATGTTAGATAGGCCAGACAAACGAACTAGTGGGTCACCTGATGTTAAATGAACACCACTGTCCATAAACACCAGCAGCGCTTTACACGTTGTTGTGGCCCTAAAAAATAGCAAAATTACTACAAGTAATTTAATGGATTTCAAAATACGTTTAGCTGGTTCTATTGAAATTGCTTTTTATATCATTTTGATTTTTTGGAACTAGTGAAATATCAACTGTACGATTACGTCCTTTTGGCAGTTCGTGCAGGACCACATTTAGAACAGTTTTATGAAAAAAAAAAAACTATTTTCGAAATTTTTGATGTTACGTTCATCTGGCTTTTACACCGCGAATTACCAAACACATTACAGTAGACATACATCGAGAGAGATCGAAAGTGCAATACTTAGTCTGAGGTCTTGTTATTTACATTAAATAGGTTTGTATATTTTATGTGATTAAATTCTAGTTTTTTATATAAATACCCTATGAGAAAACACGAAACTTTACAGTTAAAACTGTGACAAAGTGGATATAATCTTACTGTTCCAAATTCTGCTAAGTATAAACGAAATATCCCGATATAAATGTTCTGAATGTTTGTTCACAGAGTTAGCCACAAGCGCAGGGAGACCAATCTTGCGTCAACTTTATTAAACTTAAGCATAAAGTTAATGCTTTTTCAGAGAGCTGTGTCAAGTCTAGACTGCGCCATGATTAAATAATAAAACAAACAGAGCGTGAATTTTGTTAGTAAATATTTTGCGAGCTTTGCCAACTGGGCGAAGCTTGGAATATGAAAGTCGCGAGTAAAATAAAAGTTTGAATGATATCCATATCCATATTCTATTTATTTATTTATATTAGGGATAAAAAACAACTGTACACAATGTATTACAAACTAAGTTACAACAGTGTGTTATTCTATGTACAATCAACAACATTATCCACAGAATACTATGAAACTATAACGGTTGTCGACATTAGAGTGCCGTACTACACTTAGCTCAAGTTACTTAAGTCGGTACAGTCAGCATCACAAATATGTATACATCAACAAGATTTCAGAAATATGTGGTCATACTTCGATTTCAGAAACATTTATCAATACCTGACACCATAAAATTGGATACATCAGCTGTTTCAGAATGGCGTAAACACAAAATACTTCATAAATATGTCTACTAAAACAAGTGTCATATACTTGTATACATGTAGCAGTCAAATATAAGGAAACGTGCGTTGGTTTCATTAATATAGTCACAACTCTGTTCCGAATATTTATAATCAATTTATTTCATAAATATGTAACCACACGGAGCAAAAAAATGTAAACAAACAATTCCTGCGGTAACTGAGCATAATATCTTTGTCCAGTCAGCATCAAAAGACGCTATACGCTTCAGGTGCTCAAAGAGAGGTAAACGTTTAAATTGTCAAAAAGTTGTTGACTGTCATGTCATGGTAGTATTTACTTATGAGCGCTCAACCTGTCATAAATACCTAAACAGTCGATATTCATTAATTTCTACACTCCTAACAAGTCATTGATACCTTAGCTTTCAAAAAATCACTGGTATCTAAGCAGTCTACATATCAAAATATATCTGAACAACATGGAAAAATAGACGTTTTAAGCATATGACTATGGTCGAATTTTGATAAAAAGTAGCTATGCTAATTTCAGGTAAGCGATATGACAATCATCGAAAACAGTACAGACTTGTCATCACATACTCTGTCTCAAGTTTTCTCTTCAATCAAATTTGATAGATGTCTTTCGGTCAACTTACTCTAACTTATTTACTTTTCAGTAGAATCGCCGAAACGTCTGACACAGCAAAAACTAAGTGAAGGTAAATTTCGAACGCTTAGTGAAGACACATCGTGGTCTCAGTAACATTGGTATGCTTTACAAAGCAGAGATCCCGGGTTCAAATCTCAGACGACACACAATTTTTATTTTATTATTGTTTTTTTTTTATTTTTTGGCTTTTTATTTTAAGTTTGGATCGCATTCGTTTTAACGTTTTTTCTCAATTTTCTTTAAAATGACATAGCACTTGCTTATTAAAAATTTTCTGAATTATTGACAAATTAATATATTTAGTAAACCTATTGAAACTAAACACTGATTTTCTAGTTGTTATTATCTTTATGACTTTCAAGTGGTGTAAGTATTAAGGGCCCACCGAGCTTTTCGCGCTAATCGATTTTGGGTGGGCGATTTCGGGCGTGGGGGAGGCACGATGGCTCAAGATAGGTTGATATGACTGCGCGTTTATGGGTATTATCATCTCATTACTAAAACAAATATATATTTTAAAAATGTAGCAACACTACGCGCCCTAGAAAACATCTTGTTTTGTTTATATTCAAAAAGTCATGACCTGCCGTGCAGTATTAGCGTCGTACTACGAATTTATTTTATATTTTAGAGACGACTTTGGATTTTTTTCTATAGAGCGAACTATAAGTAATCGTGCTTCGATAAACACTTGTCACTAGAATGAATCCTCAAATATCTTACACATGAATTTCAAGACTATAGCTTTACTTGTAATGATACAGCACGAGATTAAATGAATGCAATAAATGCGGCAAAAACACGGTAAGCCCTTAATGAAAACTGGGCTGTTAAGAGAATTGTGACGTACTAAGCGTCCACGTGTAAATTATAACTTACTTAGTTGTCAGTGAATTTGTGACGATTGGAATGTACACGTTTATATGAACACCTGGGGCGCGTAGATATATCTGATGCTGACTGTCCATATACTTACTATACTCTTTGTTTTTGTAACTGTGGATGATTATTCTCTCAGTGGGAAATTCATTTAAGAAGTCATTTCCATGAGCCACGATGTTTTGACAAAGAGATAAAATAAATCATAATCATCATTTCATCATCATTTCAACCGAAAGACGTCCACTGCTGAACATAGGCCTCCCCAAGGCTCGCCAAACAGATCGCTCTGCGCCATCCGCATCTAATGCTTTCCCGCCATTTTCACCAGGTCGTCGGTCCTTATTGTTGGAGGCCTACCTACACTGCGTCTTCTAGTCCGCGGACGCCACTCGAGAACCTTTCGGCCCCATCGGCCGTCAGTTCTACGAGCGATGTGCCTTGCCCACTGCCACTTAAGTCAAGCGATTCTTCGAGCTATGTCTGTGACTTTAGTTCTTGCTCGGATTTCATCATTTCTAATGCGATCCCGCAGAGAAACTCCAAGCATAGCCCTGTCCCTCTGAGTGACTTTGAGCTTTCTTATGAGGCCCATCGTTAGCGGCCAAGTCTCAGTGCCATAAGTCAACACTGGCAACACACACTACCTACGTATACATAAAATAAATACAACATACCTATTACCATTATTTTATTAGTGTCACTGTCACACTTACTTAAAAAAAAATTACTGTGGGAAAATAAACAATTCACTGTAGGAAAATAAAATTATACTTAGGTTAGGTTAATAAACTAAATAGCTATGACTTAAAATCTTGTGTAACCCCCTTCTGCATCCCTGATATCTTGCAGTCGTTCGGACATCGACTCGACAAGGTTTGTGCATAGTGGAGAACCTCTAAAAGACTCCCACAATTCGTGCACATGCCGTCGCAATGTTTCGCGGTCACGAACTTGTGACGAGTCCCAATCCTGCACCATCTTGCCCCACAAATTCTCAATAGGATTGAGATCGGGTGATTTTGGAGGCAGTGCAATTTCTCGTATAAACTCTTGGCTGTCTATCCATGCGCGTACGAGTCTTGATCTGTGTATAGAACACCCATCTTGTACAAATTCAATTGGTGTTACGCCTCCAAGCGCCACATTCGCCGTTGGCACCAACACATCTGACAAAATGTCAATGTACGTCGCAGAATTCAGACGAGTTGATATCTCTACTAGTTCTCCCGGCCCAGACGCGGACATCCAGCCCCAAAAATTCACAGACAATCTGCCACTGTTACGATTCGGAAGAACATTGTGCTCCAAATAACGCGTTTTATTCGGTCGCCAAAGCGAAACTCTACCATCATGACTTGTAACGAAGGTCTTTTCGTCGACAAAGATCACATTAGAAAAATCATGATTTTCATAGTTTCTTGCCCAATTTAGTCTTAGAGATTTATGCCGTGGAGTGAGAAAAGGCTTTCTCGCAGGAATTCGATGATGAATCCCAGCATCATGCAATCGTCGTCGAATTGTTGAGGACGAAACTGAGAACTCTTGGGCTATGTTTGGCACTCTGATAAATCCTCCTTCCCGTACCCGGTCCACTATGTCTCTGTCCGTTTCAATACTAGTTTTTTTTGGTCGGCCGTAAGATACGTGGTTCCTTAAAACTCCTTCTTCTTCGTACCGATTCCACCACAAGTAAACAGTTTTCCTCTGAAAATAAATGGAGAAATAATGAAAAAAGGCATAATAATAACATTAAAGTTTAAAGTAATGTATACGTAAGAACGTTTTTTACCGCTATTCCTAGCGATTCGGCAATTTCAGTAACCGTACATCCCTCTTCTTTTAAAAAAATTATCCGGTGTTTTGTCTGATCGTCTATACGGTACATTTTTTAAATTATTTAGACGAATGCAATGATCACTTTCAATCAGTAATTTACTTCAAACTATTATCTCGAGATTACGATAGGTAATTTAGAGCGACACTTGATGACAGATTCCTGCAGAAATTAAAATAAAAAGAAAACTAAATGTTACTTACCTGCCAGTGGTGTTTGAAAATACATATAATCTTTTATGACTACTGAAAGAGGTTGGTTACATATTTTGAAGATCTAGGAATCATCGATATAATAATTGTGTTTTGCATTTTGAATAACAAATTTTTGACAATTTAAACGTTTACCTCTCTTTGAGCACCTGAAGCGTATAGCGTCTTTTGATGCTGACTGGACAAAGATATTATGCTCAGTTACCGCAGGAATTGTTTGTTTACATTTTTTTGCTCCGTGTGGTTACATATTTATGAAATAAATTGATTATAAATATTCGGAACAGAGTTGTGACTATATTAATGAAACCAACGCACGTTTCCTTATATTTGACTGCTACATGTATACAAGTATATGACACTTGTTTTAGTAGACATATTTATGAAGTATTTTGTGTTTACGCCATTCTGAAACAGCTGATGTATCCAATTTTATGGTGTCAGGTATTGATAAATGTTTCTGAAATCGAAGTATGACCACATATTTCTGAAATCTTGTTGATGTATACATATTTGTGATGCTGACTGTACACACTACATACATACACTACATACAGTACACATTACATAGTCTGTTCTATGGTTTTAATATTATAAATGTGAAAGTATGTTTGTTGGTGTGGTGTTGCTTTGCCGAATTTTCGCTTTATGCAATGAAAAAGTTGAAAAAGCTTTACCACCTTACACTAGTTAAAAATAATAATGACAGATTTAATGAATCTCAAGATAAAGTATTACTAAGTGCATGATATCAATCGTTTACGAAAACAAATCCTAAAGAGAGCCGCTGTAAAAATCTGGCCGCGGTATTTTTTGTAGAAAGCTCTACAAAATTCATGTAGAACGAAAGACAATTATTTATTCAACTTATTCCTTTGTGAACGTTGAAACTAGGAGTAAATCGGGGAGGTTTGTTTGCCAAACCGCAGTTCAGCGCTGATTAAATCTTTTGTGGGCGCCGACTTGATGTTTCCGAGACTTTACGTTGCTTATTATTTAGTAATTCTTCATCATCATCATCCCAGCCTATATACGTCCCACTGCAGGACACAGGCCTCCTCTCAGAATGAGAGGGGTTGGGCCGTAGTTCCCACGCGAGCCCAATGTGGATTGGGAACTTCACAGACACCATTGAATTTCTTCGCAGGTTTATGCAGGTTTCCTCACGATGTTTTCCTTCGCCGTAAAGCTCATGGTAAATTACAAATGTAATTTCGCACATAAATTCCGAAAATTTTGATATTGACTTTTTGATTGATTTTGATGGTCAAGAAGTTCCAAATTTTCCATACAATTTTTTTATATAAACAACAAACAATATAAACTCGAGAAGCCGTGGTGGCCTAGTACATAGTTTGACCTATGGCCTCTCAAGCAGAGGGTCGTGGGTTCAAATCGCGGCTCGCACCTCTGAGTTTTTCGGAATTTATGTGCAAAATTACATTTGTAATATACTGAGCTTTACGGTGGAGGAAAACATCGTTAGGAAACACCTGCGAAGAAATTCAATGGTGTCTAATGTGAAGTGCCCAATCCGCACTGGGCTTGCGTGTAAACTACAGCCCAAGCCCTCTCATTCTAAATGGAGGCCTGTGCCCTGCAATAGGACGTATATAGGCTAGGATGATGATGATGAGATTAAACTCTATGAAAAAAACTTCACAATACTGACCTAAAAATAAGGACACTTATTTCTTTAAGAAAATGAAGTGCTCCTGATTTTGAATAATAAAAATAAAATAAAATAAATATTAGGGGACAATCTTACACAAATCGACCTAGTCCCAAACTAAGCAAAGCTTTAAATGTATGTAGAAAACATCCATACTAACTCAATAACAAATATTCGTGCTCATCACTCATCACACAAATAAATGCCCTTACCAGGATTTGAACCCAGGACCTCTTGCTTCGTAGGCAGGGTCTCTACCAACTAGGCTAAAACGGTTGTTAGCGGTCGTAAATCTAAAAATTACCTTTTTTTAAAGTAAAGTTCAGTGTTTTATATTATCAAGCACACAAACATAATGAATACTTACTTGTTTAAGGGAAGCGCTGTTGTAGGTCCTCGTATAAAAGACCGATGACTTAATTAAGGTCGCTGGATTAATGACGAATGCAAAAAGCGTGTAAACATTTGTCAGGAAAACCTTGTTGCTTGACCTGCAACTAGCAGTAAATGTCTTCTGTTAAATAGAACGGGAAACAGAAAACATTTTTTTTATGCCATGGGACAATTGACAGCAATTGGGTAGTGTCCTGGTTAAAAGAAATATTCGTCTTCATCCCAGTGAAAATATATGGATCACTTACGTATTAAAATGAGTTTAGTTCGACATGCTTCGGGCTAATCCGTAGCTGTAAGTTAAATCTACTTAGATGGTAAGAATAGATAAAATACTTTAATTTTGGAAACTTATAATCAGGTAAGCAATATAACAATTATTATAGCTATCTTATTTCTTTCACGACGAATCTCGAGCGAATGAGAGCCCGCCGCTTGCGCTCGGGGTTTTTAAAAACTCGGGTCTTCGCGCGCGGAAGCGACGCAGCCGATGCAGGTAGCCCGTGATTCGCTGGCAACGTTTCTACGTTTGCCGCGGGTGGCAGCACTGGACCAACGGTGCATCGCTTGACTCGCGATTCTAGCGCCACGTTTAGTGACCAGAAGAAGTGGCGCCAACATAGCCCTGCTTCCATAAGAATAAATAATAACAGAGTAGAAGGGAAACTCCCGCTCCGGCCGGACTCAAGGTCACGATATTAGAGTACTCGCTAAGCGAGAACTCAGTCAGGGTGTCACGGCCGGTATCGCCGCACGCGCGTTTGGCTGTGAACTGTTTGCGCGTTCGTTTTATTGGAAACAAAAAATAACAATGACGTCAAGTTATTGTGCTGTATTTGGGTGTATAAACAATTCAAAAACGATGCCAAATCACCTTAAATGGCTTCATTTGGTATGGCACTTGTAATAACTTCTTACTTAGAAGTACCTACCTATAATATGTAGGTACGTACAGTCAAGGATTTTAATTGCTAGGCCACTTGCCACCCTAATGCAAATCAGCATATACGAGTATAAGCGGCTTCACCCGATTTGCATTACTCGGTTAAAATACGAACAGTGGCGAGTGGCCTAACAATTAAAATCCTTGACTGTATGTACCTAATGATTTATAAAACTCATATTTTGTAAAACTAGAATAAAATAATGATTTCAAAGTAAATAAAAACTTAATATTTTAGCGATATTATCTTTAGACGTAAGTAATATTGAACAGTTAGCAACCCTAGCAACACGCCTGGACGACAGAATAAATGAATGAATGAATAGATATAAATGGCGGCGTTTTGGACGCGGTCAAAAGAGATTCCCTTCTACTCTGTTATTATTTATTCTTATGCTGCTTCCCCGAAGCCACACGTCATGGCGGGCTGCCAAACGTGCACTACGCGCTACCGCTCTGCTCGCGCGGCTGCTCGACGACACTGATACCGGCGCACAACAACCCGCGTTTTCATCATCATCGTCGTCATCTCAGCTTGAATACGTCCAGAGCACTGGCCTCCTCTCAGAATGAAAGAGATTGGCCCAGTGCAGATTGGAAACTTTCCTTACGAGGTTTTCCTTCAGCGTAAAGATCATGGTAAATTTCCAATGCAGCTTCGCACATAAATTCCGAAAAATTCAGAGGTGACGAATTCCTTAGAATTCACAGACTTTACAGTATATTTCTCCCGACCGGGATCAAACCCGCGAGCTTTACAATTTACACTCAGGTCTTAACCATTAGCTAGTCTTATTTGAATAAACAGACAAAGTAAAATCAACTTAAAAAAAATATTTGATTTTACTTTATGCATATGAACCTCCACAAAGTAATACTAACCTAGTTCAATTGCTTAATTATACAGTTTCAAAACATAAATAACAGGATTTTCAGTTAAAGTTGAATTCTGCCGGAACGGGTAGTTGGATGGAACATACACATTTTTGAAGTAAATATTTGTATAACTGTTGCGTTTGACGGTAAGTCCCGAACTAGCCGAAACAAAGCTTACCAACATTTTGCACATTCATGAAGTTTTAAGTCAGTGGCGCTCAGCGGATTTGAAATAGTTGATAAAATATATATTGCAATAAAAAGGTAAGAGACATTTTTGCTTCTTGGTGACATAACCCTTTACTTCAAAACGTTTCCGGATAAGACACATTATTTAATACCAACTTTTTGTATTTTTTTTTGGGTGTGGAATTTTTAGGCGATCTAATTTAAAACTAGGTTTGAATTACAAACTTTTAGAAATGTTGCCAATTATAGGGTTAAATTAAATGCAAATAAAATGTACCAAAAACTACAATTTATAATCCAACTGATTCTCATATGATTTTGGTGAATGGTATGGCCTCATTTTTAAAGAAAGAAAGAAAGAAAGAAATACATTTATTTACAACAACACAAGACACATCATCAATATTTTACAAAACAAAAGACAACACGAAAGCTAAAGATAGAATGTGTCATTGCGGTTGCAAATCGGACACTGGCTCAGCATAATGCTGAGGCGTTTATAGCACCCCAGCGCTGATTTTCAGCCAGCACCGTTGGTGACACCCGGATCGCTGTAAGTATAGATAGATAAATAAATAAATAAACTGCACACTAATAGCTACATAAGACTACATGCGTAAATAAATAATTTGTAGAATATAAAAAAGCAAAGAATAATCACTCAAACATATGTAAATACTATACCTCACCTGCCAAGTATACAACCCTGCGCGGACTTAATTAAATAATGAAAAATGAAATCACCGAGACAATAAAAAAAAAAAAAATCAAAGAAGTTTTGTGAAATACTTAGTGCTGGAAAGGAGAGGAAATTAAGGTTTTTGTAATGACAACAAATAGCCTTTAAACTTTCGCCCAAAGGTATACCTGCTAGGGGTAGGGTTTTAGGGTTCCGTACCCAAAGGGTAAAAACGGAAACCCTGTTACTGAGGCTCCGCTGTCCGTCCGTCTGGCCGTCTGTCCGTCTGTCACCAGGCTGTATCTCGGGATCCGTGATAGCTAGAGAGTTAAAATTTTCACAAATGATGTACTTCGGTTGCCGCTATAACAACAAATACTAAAAAATGGAATGAAATAAATATTTAAGGGGGCTCCCATACAACAAACATGATTTTTTTGCTCGTTTTTGCTCGATATTGATAACGGCATTAGGTAGACACTTGAAATATTCACAGAATATTTAATTATATGTTAACTTTAAAAATAAATCATTAAATTAAAATAAAAAAATATTTAAGGGGGCTCCCATACAACAAACGTGATTTTTATAGATAATTGTACGGAACCCTTCGTGTGCGAGTCCGACTCGCACTTGGCCGGTTTTTTTTTTAAGTTTGATATTAGTTACTTAATGGAACTAAATAACAACATTAAAATTTTTTTTTTTTTTTTAAATCTTCAAAGGATTCGAAATATTAAAAGTTATTTTAAAAAGCTGTTTTGTTATGTAAGTAGCCTACCCCCGTATGTAATTAAAATGTAACTATCCTGTTTATGAAGTTTGAAGTCAATAAAAATGTTTGTTTTGGAGTCTTGGTCATTTTTAATATGTGGGTATTTATTTATCAATGTGAGTATGTCTATCCGTTGCTTAACCTACTAGACTATCACCCCTATTATCCCGTGATATTTTTTTATTTATTTTACTAGCTATTTATTGCCCGCGAATCCGTCTGCAAATAATTCGTTTATCGCTATTCGACGGGAACTGTGCAAAATACATCCTATGTCCTTCGCAGAGTCTCAAACTATCTCCATAATAGAATTTCATCGGTTCAACCAGTAGGTTCATCACTTCTAAAAATTGGTTCAGCGGTTTAAGCCTGAAGAGGTAACCGAGAGACAAAGTTACTTTCGCATTTGGAATATTAATAACCACTCATAATAATATGCTTTGTGCAACTGTGGTTGCCAATTTATTTATGAACTTCAACCAAATTTATTCCTTAAAACAATAATAACATTGTTTAAAATCACTTGTGAGTAAATGACAGCAATTGCAAAAAAGCAGCTAAGTGGGTTACGATTATTGCAAATCGCTTGTCGCTTACATTTACAACCGGATGTTTTAATAAGTCGCATGTAAAACTGACGCGTTAAATCCGGATAGCGAATGAAAACTAAATGCTTTATACAAACGTATTTGTACGAGTTTGTTGCGTCAGTCACCGTTTTTGATGAAGCCTGTGTAACCAAACAAACACTTTGGATTAATTTGGATGTGTGTGAAAAATGGGCCATTTTTAGGGTTGCGTACCCAAAGGGTAAAAACGGAAACCCTATTACTGAGGCTCCGCTGTCCGTCCGTCCGTCCGTCTGTCACCAGGCTGAATCTCGGGAATGGTGATAGCTAGAGAGTTGAAATTTTCACAGATGATGTATTTCGGTTGCCGCTATAACAACAAATACTAAAAAAGGGAATAAAATAAATATTTAAGGGGGCTCCCATACAACAAACATGATTTGTTTATTACAGCGCCATCTACAATGTATTTGCCGAACTAGATGGCTTGCTAATTATCTAACAATCGATGCCGGTTGACAACCAATCACCTCAGTAGTTCTAATTTTGCACACATTTTGTGGTGACGCTAGTATATAGTTATGTATATAAATTAAGGTTTGAGAGTATGTCTGTCTATTCCCGAGCAATCGGCTTCGAATTATAAGCTCCCAAAAACCACCCTATCTCTCATTTCTGGGCACTCTATTTTACATGATTTTTTATAGATAATTGTACGGAACCCTTCGTGCGCGAGTCCGACTAGCACTTGGCCGGTTTTTTATTTTGTTAAGTACCTTTTGACTTTTTTTAATTCGGAAAATTTCATGTGATTTCTGCTCAAAATCACGAGCTTTTTTCGAATTTTCGATTCTTCCATTTCGTTACGGTTTTATAAAGTCTATGAATAATGGTAACGAAACGGAAAAAAAATCTTGGGAAGCTTTTTTTCTCTTATTTGGATCGAAAAAGCTTGTGATTCTGAACAAAAATCACATGAAATTTTCCGAATAAAAAAAATCAAAAGGTCCAACAAAATAAAAAATGTCCTTTATACTCGTCATGTCATGTGCTACATCATCATCATCATGATCCCAGTCTATTATGTCTCACTGCAGGGCACAGGCCTCAGATAAAGAGGGCTCGGGCCGTAGTTCCCACGCGGGCCCAGTGCGGATTGAGAACTGCACACACACTATTGAATTTTTCTTCTCAGGTGTGTGCAGGTTTCCACGCGATTTTTTCTTTCACCGTAAAGCTCATGGTAAATTTCAAATGAACATGCAATAACACATTAAATAGGTTTTTTAGTTTGTAAATGCATCAAAAATCCTCTTACGGTCATATCAACATGGCATCACGTTTTTAACTAAACTTAAGTGAGTTAGCCATGTTATGAAGTATCTTTTTGTATTTATTTTTTCAACTTCATTTCTTATTACTTTTACGGTCATCCCGTGAAATCATATATTTCATACTAAATACAAACTGAAATATAGATGCACAGAAAAAACCCCAGAAAAAAGACCAAGAAGGTCTTCATCTATATTTCAGTTTGTATTTAGTATGAAATATATGATTTCACGGTATGACCGTAAAAGTAATAATGAACTAAAACAATTACTTTGCTCACCCGCGACCTTTCGCGTCGCGGGTGAGCAAAGTAATTGTTTTAGTTCATTAATATGGACCTCCGCAAAGTAACGCCTGATTCAATAAATTACGTAAAAGTAATAAGAAATGAAGTTGAAAAAATAAATAAAAAAGATACTTCATAACATGGCTAACTTGGTTAAAGTTGCACAGTAGCGCCATCTCTTGTCCAGGTGAGCAGTTAGTTCCGAAGGAGTGTTGAAATCTCTCGATAGAGGGTGTAACATAGACGTGCGCTTGTCACTGCATAAAGTGATAATTTAGCAGACTGAAATGTATGATGTATAGGAAAGGTTCGTGCCTAATCTCTAGACCAGTGGTGGTGTAAGGGTTTAGCACGCAGCACGGAATGCTGAGGACCTGGGTTCGATTCCCAGCATTGGTCTTTTTTCTGGGGTTTTTTCTGTGCATCTATATTTCAGTTTGTATTTAGTATGAAATATAAACTTAAGTGGTAAGATAATGTATAATACCAAGGCTTAAATTTCTTTAAGTTTTCATTAATAAAAATGAAATATACTAAACCAGCAAGTAAAACATATAAAAGGTATAAAACGAATTAGCTATACTGAAGAGCGGTAAAAAGCCTGGCCAGAGAGCGAATCGTAAAAGATTTTTATTTTTTTCTTACGACAAAAACTTTTTATTTTGCCGGACAAAAAACCTTGTAAAGTAACGCAGTAACGTTCGTTTACTCATAATAATTATTTTTTTATTACTTGACACTAAACTCAAAGTCACTATTACTCAGTTTTTAAGGGTCGATCCAAATTTGTACCAAAAATCAAAATCAAAACGCTTATTTTATAAGTAGGCCTCTTTTAAACGTCAATTTTTTTCCATTCTAGCACTTACGGAAAGACCATCAACCATGAAGAATTATGCCGCAAAGAGATTTGCAGAAATTATTTTTTCTAAAAAAAAATATATTACAATTCACTTAACAAGCATGATAAAGTAAATTATTTATTATGATATGGTTCTATAGTGTCCTAGGAATCAAATTGGTTGACTATACCTATTGCATTGAGCACGCGTATCGTTGAGTGCGCGTTTGGCAGCCGCCGTGACGTGTGACTCCGAGAGGAAGGGCTACGAATTAGCCCGAAACATGTCGAGTTAAACTTGTTTTAAGACGTGAGTGATCCGTTTATTTTCACTACGCGTATCCTGCCGTGTACGCCACGATAAAATACAACAGCACAAGCGACCGAGATGGTGTTAGGATTCCAAACGGACCTTGCACAAGGTCTCACCACAACTAACGCAAATCAGTTATAACAAACAGACAAACCAATTTAATAGCGTGCAGTAAATTCAAATCTTTGCAGTAGTTACTCACGTTCAGTTAATTTTAGATGCAGTAAATCTAGTTTTATAGTCGCGCATAAATTATTTAGATTGAACTCGATTTAAAGTCATATAGCTAGAGTCAAGTATAATGTTAGTAGAGGTCTTTGAACTTTAAGATTATTTGCTAATTGCTATAGTTAGCTGGAAAGGGAGTTTAAAAGTCTTCGAAAACAACCGTCCAAATGTAAGTACTTAATGAATAAAAGAATGAGATGAAAGTCATTACTTTTAGATAGAGTGTAAACACTGCGATACAAAACGTCCAAAACACATTTGAAAGTTTCATCTTACGATCGCGTTACGTCATTCAGACTGATGGTAGCCTAATGGTTTGATCTATGACCTCTCAAGTAGAGGGTCGTAGGTTCCAGCCAAGGCACGCACCCCTTATCTTTTTTTTGGAATCATTTAAATTTTTTGGAATTCGCACAACACTTTTGGTTTATCTCGTCAGCGCCTCGTAGCCCTACCACGTCGCCACCATCCATTTGTGGTATTCTTGACAATGTATTTTAGCCCACCTATTTGGGTCCTAGCGGCTGACGTAGCCTGCTTAGTCCCGCTTCAAGCTTGGCAGTATTGAACTCCACGTTTTGTAATCATCATCATCATCATCCCAGCCAAGCGTCCCACTGCAGGGCACAGGCCTCTTCTCAGAATGAGAGGGCTTGGGCCGTAGTTCCCACGCGGGCCTAGTGCGGATTGGGAACTTCACACACACCATTGAATTTCTTCGCAGGTGTATACAGGTTTCCTCACGATGTTTTCCTTCACCGTAAAGCTCATGGTAAATTTCAAATGTAATTTGCAAATAAATTCCGAAAAACTCAGAGGTGCGAGTCGGGTGGCCACCACGGCTTATTTATTTATTTATTTATTTATTTGTTGAAAGCAGGTGTAGGTACATAAATGATCTTAAAACTAGTCTGAATCTCCACTTTCTACCTAAAAATAGGCGTACAAAATTAAATTCTCTATAATATAGTCAAAAAAAAATAAAACATGTCATGCATAGTAATAATAATAAAAAAGTCAGCTAGCAAATAGGTACAAAATATGTCCATACAAAATAAGTCAAGGTGAATAAATAAATTAATTAAAATGAATTACAATTAGATTACAATACATCAAATGTCCCAAAAAAAAAAAAAAAAAATAAATAAAAAAATAAAAAAAAAAAAAAAAAAAAAAAAAAAAAAAAAAAATTAACTCGGCCTTTTATCAAAATGTTCAGAACAACAATAATAAAGTTTGTCCATGCACCAATTGAACAATTTTCTTTTAAAAAGTGGTAAATCTAATTCTTTTAATGTCTTTGGCAAATAGTTGTAGACCTTGATACTTGATACACATGCATATACAATTTTTATTTACTAGAGGAGACGTTGTACCAGGGTGCAATAGTTCAGGTCCATATTTAGCGTAAAGTCTTGAGCTAGATGCCTTTACAGTGAACAAATGCATGTTACTCTTAACGAAGAGACATACCTCGTATACATAAAGAGAGGGTAGGGGCAATATATTGTATTTTTTAAACAATGGTCTACAAGAGAAAGATTGCGGAGCCCCGCATATGGCTCTCAAACATTTTTTTTGCAACCTGAAAACCTTCGGAACATTAGTGCTATTGCCCCACAGAATTAGACCATATCTCAAATTGGACATGACAAAACCATGGAAGGCCAGCAGTGCCGTTCGTATTCATGCCTAAATAAAAATAAGAATAATTTTTTTCAGGCCAGAACCCATATTATATTTAAAATATAAAATTAAAGATAATTAAAAAAGGTAATACTTACTTTATAAAAATAACGGCTTTGTAAAATGTGTAATATTATATTTCATGGGGTATGTATTACAATACCGAAGCACGAAAGACCGAATGTTTTAAAACATCGAATGGATCAAAAGACCGACACAGTTTTTATTAAAACGGCATCATACATAACCCATTAGGTTAGGTTAGGTTTGTTTTATAACAATCTTAAAAAGTTAACGGTTTCAGAAAAAAATCGTGTCGGTCTTTTGACCCATTCGATGTTTTAATACATTCGGTCTTTCGTACTTCGGTATTGTAATACATACCCATTTCATGTAAAGGCATCCTAAATTATAAATTGGCTCGAATTATTAATTACGTAGAGTTTTATTAATCATAAACGCTTTAAAGCATTTTTAATACCAAAGCAAAGTTCCACCTAATAGGTAATTTACGAGTGTCACATTGAAAATTTTCCGTGGAAATTTCCAGGGAAAATTTGCTACGAGCAGCCTCACACCTCACACCGCACTGGGCGAGATAAAATTCAGTGAAATTACTCGTCCAATGGACGCTTTTATACGCCGACGTTCACGGGGAAATCGTGGGCGTCGACGTTGAAAATGTGGTCTTTACCCGCAATATTTGTAAGAGCTCCCAATGCTTCAAATTTGAAAAATATCTATCATGCTATCTTTCTCAGCCTAAACCTACTGACTTATAACTATACCTTGATATTTTCCTGGCACGAACGATGTGTGGTTAGTGTTAGACATAACATTACATAATCAATCACTAACCACACGTTGTTCGTGTCAGGAAAATATCTAGGTATACTTATATTATAACTTATTAACAGGACTCGGCTGGGCAGCGTTCGGGAAGCTCCGCAATATCTTGTCATCCAATATACCGCAATGTCTCAAGCCAAAAGTCCTTGACCAGTGTGTGTTGCCAGTGATGACTTAGCATAGCTAGCTCGAAGAATCGCCAGACTCAAGTGGCAGTGGGCAGGGCACATCACTCGTAAATTTTAGATGTGAAAGTTTATAAGTGTGTGTGTTTGCTACACTTTCACGACTAACTGGCTGGAAAGCTTTGGATGAAATCTAGTATGCAGATAGCTGAATCCCTTGTGTAACACATAAGCTGCTTTTTATCCCAATATTCCCACGGGATCGAGATAAAATCCCAAAATCTGAATCGTTTAATAGAGACGTGCAGTATAAAGAGTGTTTCCTATTCAAAGCTAATTCTTTGTCCGAGGTTGCTGTCAGCTCTTCGGTCTCCTGATACGTAGTCATAAACTAACATAACCTCTTTGTTATTTCCTTAGAGTGCTAAGACTCCACGGTCTAAAGAAGGTAGGAAGAAAAAATAATTAAATAGACGAAATAAATAAATGCGTGTTAAATATTTTTTGATAATCTAACTAGGACTACCTAATTATATTTCAGGAATATATATATTAGTGTTACAAAACCCACAACGCTCGAGTAGCCCATGCATGTCGATGCAGAGTTTAATAACTTATGAGGCAGTAACTTACTAACTTTGAGCAACTCCAAAGAGCGTAAACAGTTTCAAACAGTACGTAATAGTCTTCAATATTCCGTAGTACGGTGCGGTAAATTTCATTTAGTTAATACAGAAAATAATGGTACTTAGATAATTATGTGGTAGATTGACCAGCTTTTTTGAAGTAGCGATGTAGAACTTTTGTTTCAAGCCTATTTGTTTCCCGCAGCTTGCGTCGCGTGCTAAATTTGGAAATTTCAAGGATGGAAGGGAGCCTGTGTTAATGAGGGATATTGTAGCTTTATGTTCATAAAAGGATTTTCAAAGGTGTACATACACCTTCCCCCCTACACCCTAAATATAAACAATGTTTACCTTTTTATTAAATTATTAGCTTTTTAAGAACGAAGGATACGCCTGCATTGCTTCACGAGAAACATAAAATACACAATCTTAGTTTTTAAATCACAACGTTCGCTCAAACAACGCCATCTGTTGATTGCAGATGAAGTTAACGTGTTATCTTGAAACGTGAAAGTCGATATTCCTCAACGTTCTACCACGGGCTCGATTGTTGTTTAAAGTTAAAACATTATCCTAGGGGACCGCATTACCGAGATATAAAAAGTTCTATGTTTCAATCCAGATCTTTGTATATCTGTATGCCAATTTTAATTTAAATCCGGTGTGTCGTTTTCGTGATTGAGTTACAAACATCTAAACATCGTCACAAATTTTCTCATTTATAAAATTATACATCCACGGCATTTAGGTAACAATTTCTCTGTCCGAGTCGTGCAAAAGAAACCAATTAGAAAAAATCTTTTCAATCATTTAATATTTGACTTAAGTGATTGACAATTAATATTTTTTCGTGATTTTTCTAAGTGATCCTACTTTTTCTTTTTGAAAGCAAATCACTCGGTGTATGGAAATCGCTGTTTTAATTTTGATAGTGACACAACTCAAAATTCTAGGGCATAACATTTTAAAATATGTTACAATTCAATCAAAGTTCAGTTAATGGCCATTTTATTTTGGATTGTGTCGAAATCGCTGTTTTAATTTTGATAGTGACACAACTCAAAATTCTAGGGCATAACATTTTAAAATATGTTACAATTCAATCAAAGTTCAGTTAATGGCCATTTTATTTTGGATTGTGTCGAAATCGCTGTTTTAATTTTGATAGTGACACAACTCAAAATTCTAGGGCATAATATTTTAAAATATGTCACTATTCAATCAAAGTTCAGTTAACGGCCCTTTTATTTTGGATTGTGTCGAAATCGCTGTTTTAATTTTGATAGTGACACAACTCAAAATTCTAGGACATAACATTTTAAAATTATGTTACTATTCAATCAAAGTTTAGTTAACGGCCCTTTTATTTTGGATTGTGTCACTATCAAATTAAAGCAGCGAAATGATCTTTCGGCTTCAACTGACGTGATGAGTAAAATAAGCGTTCTACTATAATATTGTAGCGTATATTTGTTGGTGTTCTCTTTGATTTTAACTTCTATATTTTGTAACTAGCCTTCCCTCCGCAACTTCGCCCGCGATAAATTAATTTTCCCGAAGGAAAAGTTATTTTCCCGCGGTAAAAAGTAGCCTATGTTACTCAGTGATAATGTAGCTATCTGACGGCAAAAGAATTTTTGGGATCAGTCCAGTAGTTTTTAAGTTTATTCGTTACATACAAAAATACAAAATACAAATCTTTCCTCTTTATAATATTAGTATAGATACAGATAAGTTATTAATATTTTTTATTTTAATATATTCTGGATTGATGTTTTTTATGAACAAGTTTACCTTTTGAATAGGTACAGTCGCAGTAATTAATATGACCTTTCAATTTAGAAAAACTTATTTTATTGTATGTGAAAAGACACTCGAAAAACGTGTCTCATCACTAGTGCCACCTAATTGTTACAAGTCACCGATGTTTATTAAGTACCTATAATATTAGTATAATAGGATAAAGTTTTAACCTATTATGCATTTTATTCGGTTAGAAATGCACAAAGACACCATTAAAATAAGATTTACCAACAGTCAACTCCTCCAATCCACTTAGCACGGCGTCATAACAATAACCACTCCAAAATGACGGAAGAACAAACAGAAAAATACTTATCAGCCCAATTAACTGCTATTTATCCCCACAATTTTGGTCCGCAAACAAACCATTTAATCAAATGACTATTAAACCCAACCCCGAGTTAAAGTCCTCTGGGAGTCGGTTGATTACGGACAAAGATTTATTAAGTCAATAGGAGATTAACCTCTTTTGTGGAATATCGAGGGATGTTCTCTAATGGAGTGAAGCGTGGAGTGCACGTGTATGTCGACCGCGAACGTGGACTAATGGTCGAGAAACACGCGTTTTGACAGCTCTGGGTCGTAAACCCCATTTGGGTGGACTTTAAAAAGTTGGATATTTTAACGACGGTAGTTGGGCCATTATTCGAGCGTTTTAACCACCTCACTTCCATGCTTAAATTTTTTAAGAATTGGCTGTAGATTTTGATGGCGTTTTCAGTTATTTATGAGTTCTGTAGTAGTAGAGCCATGTTGTAGCTAGCCGCTGCATCACGAATGGAGTGAGGCGCGGAGTGCACGTGTATGTCGACCGCAGTACGTGGACTAAAGGTCTTGAAACACGCGTTTCGACATCTTAGGGTCGTAAAACCCATTTGGGTGGACTTTAAAAAGTTGGATACCGTAACGACGGCAGTTGGGCCATTATTCGAGCGTTTCAACCAACTCACTTTCGCTCTCACATTTTTTACGAATGGGCTGTACTCATAGATTTTGATGGGGTTTTCAGTAAATTACTTATTTACATTATACTGGATGGACAACTTTGTTTACATATTTATGTATTTAAAATTCGCATTTTTCAAATTCAAAGTATTTTGGGGGTAGTTAATAGGTATTTGTGTAACTATTGCATGATTTTGTTAGTAGACTTTAAGTAACTGCGGAATGGAGCATCGAGACAAACCACTCTGGTTTAACGATGGTCTTATATTATTGTTATGTAAATTTGATTTATCTCTGTAATAAATAAATAAAAATAAATAATAAATAAATAATAATAGTTGCAATAGAAAAATCTCTCTCTCCAGGCAGATGTTATGCCTGAGGACCGAAGTCCGTAGGAAGAGAGTTGGAAGATGTATTTATACGACCGAGTTGAGAAATTTCGATAGTGCGTTGCAGGATTTACCTAATGTAATTAGTTTCTCATGTGATGACTAGATGCCGCTAGTAGTCGCTACAGTATTTTGTATGAATATGACAGTAAATTTCAACGGTGATAGGGACGATATCTTATGCATTGGACCACAGAATTTTTGCGGCTTGCGGCGTAGGTGAGATTTACGGTTCAACTAAATTAGTTCGGGGTAGTTTAATAGCTTTTACCAATATAAGAAAATACTATTCTATATCAAGCGTCAAGCGGAAAATTGGCTATCTGAGGGATTTTAGACCCATCTCAAAAACCCATGTCAATCCATGTTTGGTATAATTCGAATGAACTAGTCAATTTATTCTTAGATTATTTCGAGTTCCACGAAATAAATACGAAAAGAGATATATACTTTTAGTTTTGTTCAGAAATATCTCAATAATAATCATTCTTGTTAAACTAAGAAAAAGTTTAACTGCTACTTAAAATTCTTATTTATACGTTTGAGTAATTTTCAAACTCTATCTAAAACAACTTTTGGCAAATTGCATAGCTTAGTACTTAATTCCATGTCAAAAGAAAGTTTTCCAGGTTTTGATTCCCACGGTTTGAGAAATTTTAATAGTTGTAGTAATAGAATTTTCAATACTTACATCTTCAGATAACATAAGCCTATACACATCCCACTGCGGGGCACAGGACTCCTTTTAGAATGAGAGAGCTTGGGTCGTAGTTCCCACGCGGGCCCAGTGCAGATTGGGAACTTCACACACACACACCATTGAATTTCTTCTCAGCTATATGCAGGCTACCTCACGATGTTCTTCTTCACCGTAAAGCTCATGGTAAATTTATAATGTAACTAGCTATTAACCGCGACTCCGTCCGCGAAGAATAGGGGTAGGTATAAAAAATAGCCTACGACCTATAGTCAGACCTACCGAGTATAGAGAAAAAAGTTTAATAAAAATCTGTCAAGCCGTTTCGGAGGTGTTTGATAGCAAACACCGTGACACGAGATTTTTATATATTAGAAGAAGACTAGCTGTTGCCCGCAACTCCGTCTGCGAAGAAGAAATAGCCTACGACCTATTCTCAGACCTACCGAATACAGAGTTCAATAACAAACACCGTGACACGAGATTTTTATATACACTGACGAGCAAAAATAAATGATCGGTTACAAAAATGACGATAACTACAAAACCCGCTGTGATAGCTTCTTCGAGTAAAATTTGTTTAGTAAAGAGTTTTATTTCCAATTATATTTTTTCTTGTTAAGAATAAAACACTTTACTAAACTCACTTTACTCGAATAAGCTATCACAGCGGGTTTTTTAGTTATCGTCATTTCTGTAACCGACCCTTTATTTTTGCTCGTCAGTGTATTTAGATTTCGCACATAAATTCAGAAAAAATCAAGAGACGCGAACCCACGACCCTCTGCTTGAGAGGCCATAGGTCAAACCACTAGGCCACTACGGCTTACACGGTTTTTATAACCTTTTTGATGTTAGTTTAATTTGAGACCTTCACGCGTTCTTGAAAATAGGGGTGTTGATAGACAGACAGACGAACAACAAAGTGAAAATATAAAAGATCTTTTTATTTTAACAAGCTTTTTAGTGATACAACTTAAAACGATGTCTTCAAAAACAGACTTGATTAAAGTTGCTGGAACGAGTTGGATGCGGATGGCACAGGACCGATCTGTTTGGCGAGCCTTGGGGGAGGGGGTTATGTTCAGCAGTGGACGTCTTTCGGCTGAAATGATGATGTCTTAAAAATTCGGACGTCGTACTTTACTCGCTTCTATAGTACTTGATTGGCTTGAAATTTGCCACGCACATTATTATGTAAAAGTGTAGGCGGCAGAAAAACCTGTACGCTTGTTTTCTAATGCGGTAGGGCTTGCTATTGCATTCACTATTTCTTTCTGTCAAACGGTATAAGATGGTGACGGAAAGAGATGGTGAATGTTAGACAATGTGGCATAAGGTATTTTTGACGTGGCGTCTAATAAATTGATGAACGCCGGCTGCATACACGAAGAAGGATGACGCAATGCAACGTACATGTACGTACAGAGCAGCGAAGGCCAGGTGCAACAGAGCGGCGAACGCCAGGATGTATAATGCGGGGTGCGGTGGGGAGGGGGGGTAGGTGCGGGGTGAGAGGGTTTCAAAGGGGGATGAAAATTTCATTGATTTTGCCGAAGGATGCACCGTTTTCAAGATATTTGACAAAACACCGGTTAAACACCGGGTAAACTACGGGGTGGCGGTGACGGTTGTAATATTCTAACTTGTATGAACGAGTTCGCGGTACGGTACCGCACAACCATTCATACAAGTTAGAATATTACAACCGTCCCCGCCACTCCTTCACTGTCTATGCTTTTGGAGCTTAAACCCCTCAAAAAGATTAGGTACAAGCTGTTTGAAAAAAATCTTATCCAAAGCCCCCAATTACCCTATTCATTATCCTTTAATCTAAAGGATCAATATATCGGAGATCCTCACCCTCAATATTGGTCTAAGAAAGAAATGACGCGAAGAACCCTTCGAAGATAATAAGAGCATTATCAGCTCCGAATCAAGAGGATATGTCCTCGACAGAGCTAGACCAGTACTTAACCTTTTCGTATAAAAACAATAAGATTTCCGGGACAATAGGCTTGAGGAAAAAGTTTTCTCGTCGAATCGTCAGTCAGCATTGACGTTTACGTGGAACGGGACGTATTCGACACGATTTTTCAATGAATAAAGACCTTTCCACAAGTTTGGTTTGAAGTATCTTTTTGTATTTTTTATTTTTTCAACTTTAATTTTTTACTTTTACGGTCATCCCGTGAAATCCATATATTTCAGACTAAATACTTGTACTTGTACTTGCTTCATACTAAATAATTTGTATTATTATTTTTTTTGTTATTGTTAATGTTGAATTGAATTTGATAATTTTAGTCTTATGTAATACCTATTCTTATATTTAATTTAATTGTACTACATAAGATATTTAATAAATTGCTGTGCCCTTGCAGGGTTCATGTTCCTGGAATTGTAAAATGATGTAAGACCTTATGTACAACATGAAATGCAATAAATGATTGAATTGAATTGAATACAAACTGAAACATAGATTAACCAAACTTGTTAAAAGTATGGCCTTGTAGCGACATCTCTAGTCCGGGTGAGCGGTTAGTTCCGAAGGAGTGCTGATGTTTCTCGGTGAGAACTGAACATAGATGGCGCTGGATTTGCGTGTAAACTCCTGACCAGTGGTGGAGTAGGGGTAAGCACGCAGCACGGAATGCCGAGGACCTGGGTTCGATTCCCAGCATTGGTCTTTTTTCTGGGTTTTTTTCTGTGCATCTATGTTTCAGTTTGTATTTAGTATGAAATATATTAACCTTTCCTTTAACCTTGCTATTGCGACCACATTATGCAAATTGGTTGACAAGCCGTGATAACCTAGTTGACCTATGGCTTTCTAAGCAGAGGGTCGTGGGTTCGAACCCAGGTTCGCACATATAAGTATTTTGAAATTTAATTTAAATACCATACAGCGAAGGAAAACATCGTGAGGAAATCTGAACAGCACACACCTGCAAAGTAATTTAATGGTGAGTATGTGAAGTATCCAATCCGTACGGGGCCCGCGTGGGAACAATAGCCATGAGATATGATAATATTGATCTATGACTAATATAAGTGAAATATTTTAACTTCTAACAAGAACTGAAGGCGCTGAACAAGAACGTTGACATACCTCAACTTTCAAAATAACTCGCTTATTTAATCTAAAATCAATAGATGGCGTTGTCTGAGCCACTTGTGCTTTAAAAATGTTACCGTAACCTGTTTTTAGGACAAACTATCATCAGATGACTCGCTTGCCCGTTTTCCTACCTTAATTATATAAAATTTTCCTTAATTTTTTTTTCGTAAAAACGGCTAAATATTAAAAATTGTAAAAACCCCCAACGCAATTTGGTCACACATTATGTTTCAAAATAAAGTAAATGCTCATTATGCGTCTAAGATCCCTTCTGCAGCTAACAAAAAAGCTGATAACTTTGAAATGGCTGAAACAATTTTAATGAAACATACCTCAGAACCATCGCCAAGAAACTTGCTTTAAAATAAAAAAACCGCAGCCAAATCGGTTCACCCGTTTAAGAGCTATGATGCCACAGACAGACACACACACACACATAGCGGTCAAACTTATAACACCCTCCTTTTTGTGTCCGGGGTTAAAAAAATCGAAGTCATGTCCAGTCGCCCCGCCCCATATAAGCGGCCAACGTTCCTATTGTCTCTACTGATTGCCCCAACAGGGTAAATTGAGAGATCGCCCTTGTTCCACCGACAAACAATGTACGGGATCATTGGGGAGCGTATCACTGATAGCATTAAGAGTATTTCACTTGTTTACTCTCCGCCTTGATAAGATGCGTTGCGAATATATTAGTATACTAGCTGTTGTCCGCAACTTCGTCCACGCAGAATTCAAAGTAGTAAATACATTTAATAAAGCAAAAATCCTAAAATACATTGTCATCATCATCGATATCAGTTAGTTAATATACATATGAATCCCGTTTTTCTTATCCACTGAGTCTCTGATTGCTTTCCTGCATATCTACATAACTAACTCAGCTGATTCGATGTTCCCAAAGGTCACGAATCACCTAACAATCCAATCCTAACCTTCGGTATTATTTCCTCCAATTCTGTTACTAAAGTATCTTCATGTAGGGTGTACGTGCTGTCTATTATCCAATTATTTGGCCTGCCCGATAGCCACAACTCTGACCTTTGGTTCCAGGAAAATGTCGAAAACATATTTTGGAAAGATTTGAAATGACTAAAGCCGTCATCGCTTGAGGGATTGACTTAAAAACAGCGCGTTGTTATGAAACCTTCGCTAAGCTTTTTGGGATTTGTGCAAATTATACTTCAAAAACTGCTATCTTAAGGTCGGGATACTTTGACCCGATGGTGTTTAACATTAGCCCATTGAAAAACCACATATCTTAAAAGTCTATTAAAAAGAATGAAAACGTGGACGGTTAGCTAAAACCATGTGGCAATGTGCCATAACTTCAATGGAACAATAAAACCTGGATCCAATTTAGTCCCTATGCCCAAAATTATCTTTCAGGGCCAAAGCAAGCCAATTTTACGATACCTTTATCATCATTACGAATGGTAGGACCTTGTGCAAGGTGTATATCCGATTCTTAACTACTACCTTACCCGATATTATTGCCACCAAGTGCTTCCAGAGGACTTGGGCTTTAATTCCCACGCGGGCCAAGTGCGCATTGGAACCTTTACGGTCACCATAGAATTGCTTCCCAGGCGTGTACAGGTTTCTAGACAATATTTTCCACCATCGTAAAACAAACAAACGGAAATTGTCCAAAACACAAACAGTAAATAGCGTTCTATTTCGAATCCCGGTCCGAATTTTTCTAAAGACTTTTAGCCAGACGTTAACATGCTAAACACAAAATATATTTATAAATAAGGAGGCAACTAACCTTTACCGTCACTGTACATATTTACTTTGTACCAACTACTTCAAACGTTACATTCAAAACCCAACGTTATTTCGTAAACATAAGGATTATTTATAAAGGTTTGCGTAAGGAGTTGATATTTACGTAGCATTGCAGAGAAATTTACTTTGAGAAGGAAAGGTCCGAGAGCTAATCCTTCAACTTTGTCAAAGAGATTTGTCCCGAACGATCTAATTGTAACTATTTCTTTGATCGGGAATGTCAATGGTACAATAAAATACGTTTGTTAGGTACGGAATGCTTACTTAAGTACAGCAGTTCGAAAAAAAAACCTAGATATATACGAGTACATACGAGTGTGTGATGACCGGATAGCCTAGTTGTTAGAGAACCTAACTTCGAAGCTAGAGGTCCCGGGTTCGATTCCATTCATATTTTGTGTGAAAAATATGAATGTTTGTGGTCGGGTCTTGGATGTTTAATATCTTAAGCACGTATATAACGCACGTATATAATATAAATAGATATGTTTATCCGTTGTCTTGTACCCATAGTTCTAGCTTTGCTTAGTTTGGAACTAGGTCAATTGGTGTCAATTGTCCCATGTACGTAGGTTCAAATCGAACGTGTGACGATCGGATGGCCTAGTGGTTAGAGAACCTTGACCAAAGCTTGAGGTGTCAGGTTCAAAATCCGGTCTAGGCAGATATGCACAGGCATCAAAGAATCAGAGGGCGTGGGCCGTAGTTCCCACGCGGGCTTACTTGGAACCTTTACACACACCACTGAATGTCTTGGCAACAATGTGTAGGTTTTCTGTCGCTTTGGTCGTCAGGCCGCCGGTACACTCATAGACTTGTAAATATCCCCGCTTATTAGATTACGGAGTAAACAATGGGCGTAACCGAACGGGACAATATCAATAGTTCCCCAGGGATGACCTGCTGTCACGTCGTATTGTCTGAGATCTTTGGAGACTGTTGACTCGTAAGCTTAGGGATGTTACGTAAATAAGCATTGTTCTGTTTTGGTAAGTTGAATATTTCGCAAACAGATCACTGAATAGAAAAATCATGTTAGCAACCCTCTAATGGTTTTAAAAGACCTATCCAACTATACCCCGCACTATAGGGTTAGTCAAGAAAAAAAAAAATCACCCCCACTTTACGTCTATGGGAGGTACCCTAAAAAAAAAAATTTTTTTTTTTATTTTACCACTTTGTTGGCGTAACTGATATGTATATTCATGCCAAATTACAGCTTTTTAGTACTAACAGTCTCTGAGCTTAGCCGCGGACAGACAGACGAACAGACATGGCGAAACTATAAGGGTTCCTAGTTGACTACGGAACCCTAAAAAGGATATTGATGAAATTCAGCACATACCTACGGAATAAATTCCGTAATTTTATTTAACAATAAAATAAGGTATAAAAACAGGGACTAAGTATAAAATTAACATAACTAAAAAACACCCAAAAACTAAAACGCAAAAAATAAAATAAAAATTGAACCGACTACAAACAAAAAGCATAGAAATATCTTTCTTCTAACGGTGAGGCCACACGAGCGTAATTTTGTGAGTCGTGAGCGGCAGAATTTCGGTTTGCGCCATACAATATGCGGGCCATCACGTGACACTCACATGACACAATGTATGGCGCAACCGAAATTCTGCCGCTCACAACTCACAAAATTACGCTCGTGTGGCCTCACCCTAATCTGTTTGAAGTCGGTGCCTCAGCACGAGCCAGCAGGAGTGGTAGAAAGAAACCCAATAGATAGTACGTACGTAAGGTCGATGGCTAGGTCCACTCCTGCTGGCTCGTGCTGAGTCACCGACTTCAAACAGATTAGGGTGAGGCCACACGAGCGTAATTTTGTGAGTTGTGAGCGGCAGAATTTCGGTTGCGCCATACATTGTGTCATGTGAGTGTCACGTGATGGCCCGCATATTGAAACCAAACCGAAATTCTGCCGCTCACGACTCACAAAATTACGCTCGTGTGGCCTCACCGTTAGAAGAAAGATATTTCTATGCTTTTTGTTTGTAGTCGGTTCAATTTTTATTTTATTTTTTGCGTTTTAGTTTTTGGGTGTTTTTTGAAGTCGGTTTTATTTTTTATTTAAAAATTATTTTATTTTTTGCTTTTTAGTTGTATTTGTATAATTAGATACGTAGGATAAAATCATCAGTTTGACCTCGAAATAAGTTGTTACAAAATCTATTTTTAATACAAGTTTTTTTTGCTCACTGTACTTTTTGCCCCTGGTTACCAAAGTACTCATAAAGACGAATCCAACGAGACCAAATTTGATGGGGTTACGTCGTTTTATTACGGAGTTCTTATGGTCACTTTCCAGTTCCATCTTCAGACCCTGGTTACCATCTAGGATCAAAGTACTCGTCAAGACGAATCAAACGAGCCCAAACTCGACGGGGTTGTGTCGTTTTATTGTGGATTGCCTTTGGCCATCTTCCAGCGCCATCATCAGACCCTAGTTACCATCTGGGATCAAAATGCTCGTCAACACGAATCACACGTGCCCAAACTTGACGGAGTTGTGTTGTTTTATTGTTGAGGCCTTTGGCCATCTTCCAGCTCCATCATCAGACCCTGGTTACCATCTGGGATCAAAGTGCTCGTCAAAACGAATCACACGAGCCCAAACTCGACGGGGTTGTGTCGTTTTATTGTGAAGTGCCTTTGGCCATCTTTCAGCTCCATCATCAGACCCTGGTTACCATCTGGGATCAAAGTGCTCGTCAAGACGAATCAAACGAGCCCAAACTCGATGGGATTGTGTCGTTTTATTGTGGAGTGCCATTGGCCATCTTCCAGCTCCATCACCGGACCCTGGTTACCATCTGGGATCAAAGTGCTCGTCAAGACGAATCAAACGAGCCCAAACTCGACGGGGTTTGTGTCATTTTATTGTAGAGTGCCTTTGGCCATCTTCCTGCTCCATCATCAGACCTTGGTTACCATCTGGGATCAAAGTGCTCGTCAAGACAAATCAAACGAGCCCAAACTCGACGGGGTTTGTGTCATTTTATTGTAGAGTGCCTTTGGCCATCTTTCTGCTCCATCATTAGACCCTGGTTACCATCTGGGATCAAAGTGCTTGTCAAGACGAATAAAACGAGCCCAAACTCGACGGGGTTGTGTCGTTTTATTGTGGAGTGCCTTTGGCCATCTTCCAGCGCCATCATCAGACCCTAGTTACCATCTGGGATCAAAATGCTCATCAACACGAATCACACGAGCCCAAACATGACGGGGTTGTGTAGTTTTATTGTTGAGGCCTTTGGCCATCTTCCAGCTCCATCATCAGACCCTGGTTACCATCTGGAATCAAAGTGCTCGTCAAAACGTATCAAACGAGCCAAAACTTGACGGGGTTGTGTCGTTTTATTGTGAAGTGCCTTTGGCCATCTTTCAGCTCCATCGTCAGACCCTGGTTACCATCTGGGATCAAAGTGCTCGTCAAGACGAATCAAACGAGCCCCAACTCGATGGGATTGTGTCGTTTTATTGTGGAGTGCCATTGGCCATCTTCCAGCTCCATCACCAGACCCTAGTTACCATCTGGGATCAAAGTGCTCGTCAAGACGAATCAAACGAGCCCAAACTCGACGGGGTTGTGTCGTTTTATTGTGGAGTGCCTTTGGCCATCTTCCAGCTCCATCATCAGACCCTGGTTACCATCTGGGATCAAAGTGCTCGTCAAGACGAATCAAACGAGCCCAAACTCGACAGGGTTTGTGTCATTTTATTGTAGAGTGGCTTTGGCCATCTTCCTGCTCCATCATCAGACCCTGGTTACCATTTGGGATCAAAGTGCTTGTCAAGACGAATAAAACGAGCCCAAACTCGACGGGGTTGCGTCGTTTTATTACAGAGTTCCTATGGCCACCATCCAGCTCCATCATCAGACCATCTCCATGTTGCAATAATATTGCATTGTCATCCAATTTACACAAGCATGCAAAATTTCAATTCAGAAACCGGGAAGTGGGTTAAATTCAACTTGCAAGATTTGACCCGTTGAGGAGTTCCGTTGGCCATCTGTGATCTTCTTCATCAGATCCAGTTTACCAAATGACATTTTCTGAATGAAAATGCTTGACTAGATGCTAAAAATTCTAAAATCGTCATAGTTGTGCCTATAAATTTTGAGGGTTTCCGTCGATTTACCCAAGATTCCATCATCAGATCTTGACTTGGTGTCAATGGGACCACCTCGGAAGTATGCTTTTTCAAACAAAAAAAGAATTTTGAAAATCGGCTTACAATTGGCGGAGATATCGATGAACATACATAGAAAAAAAAAATATATATATATATATATATAAACAGTGGAACATAGAACCTCCTCCTTTTTTGAAGTCGGTTAAAAACTAACTTAAAATAGCTAAACAGAAATGAATGATTCGGGCAACGTGATCCGGGCCAACCCTACACCCACAATAATGGTTAATTTACCATATTAGTAAAAACAACCTTCTTCTTTTTAAACTTCCAACAGTTCATTCATCATCTCATTTCAGCCGTAGAACGTCCACTGCTGGATAATAGGCCTCCCTCGTTGATACCCAATCACTACGGTTGGAAGCGGTTTGAATCCACCATGAACCTGCGGCCTAGCGATGGCGATCTGAGATCGATTAATCGAAGAATCGATTTTTCGGACCAAAAACCATTCAGTGAATCGATATTTCACCCTAGAAAATCGAAGTTCTATTTTTTCTTAATTTAAGCCTCAATAGAGAATTCTTTCTCAAGGCAGATGTATTCTTTTATATCTAATAGCTCTCAGAACTTTCTCCTTACCGTGCCTCTCTCTAACTCCAAATTTTATGTCTATTCTTATACTGTCCAGGCTATTCGGTTGTGGAATGCCTTACCGATTGACTTACGACGGGCAAAATCTCTGTCAATCTTTAAATCTATGCTTAAGGTGTACTATCTGTCATCTTGTAATAATTAGCTTTGTTATAGTTTAAAGAGTCATTGTATTGTATTGTATTAAACCGCCGAAAAAAAACTGAAAAGCAAAAAAAAAAGCGATTTTTGAGAGATCGACCTTTGAGACCTCGATTTTTTTTAATCTAGTTTTTAGATAGCGATTCGAATTGATTTAAAAGTCGATCTTTTTGGAGAACAATCGCCATCCCTGCGGCCTTTACTAGATCATCCGTCCATCTCGCTAAACGCAGCCAGCTAAAAGCTAATTTCTAAAGCTAAAAGCTCTTTAACTGTTGCGATAACATTTTTTCTTCTTTGATTGCGAAGAAAGTAAATTGCAACATTTTTAAAATGTCAATGTTAAGCCAGTATTTTAATCGTCTAGTGACAGTGCACTTAGAAAATAATTTAACACTTTTTGTTTTGAATATTTAGAAAAAAATTACGTTAATCTCACTGATACTGGTATGAAATAGTAGGCTATAATTAATCGAATCCAGTGAAAACCGTAAGAACTCTAAAAACTTCGTAATACATTAATATTCACCTGAAACTGAAAGAAAAATAACCTGGGGGCTTTAAAGCTGAAACATTTTGCTAAAACAGCCCGTTCCCCTCGGATCGAGTTCATCACAGGAGAAGTATAAGGAATTGTTCATCATTACGTTTTTCCGAAGTATTTTTGGCTTAATCCGGTATTGAAGTTATTTTGATAAACAATGCGCTCTGGTTGAGTTCGAAACACGTTAGTGTAGTTTGGTGGTAGTGATAGTTGGGTTTGTGTGCTTTGTGTGTGTTTGTTTATACAGTGTGGAAGTGGAGGAACTGCATGAACTCGCATTCTTTACATAAACGTTGCTATCGTGAGGTCGCGGGTGAGCTAAATAATTGTTTCAGTTCATTTGTGTATTGTATGTAAGCATAATTTTATGTGTATTTTTGTTATTGTTCTCATTTGCTGTAAATTGCACCATCTGCTGAAATCTATTCCTTACTTCTTTCTGTTTTCAAAATTGCTGATAAGAGATCGCTTTGAAGGGATAAGGCCGCTTATTGCCTACCTTGTATTTTTTTCTTCGTACATCTTGATTCTTGTATTACTTACTGTATGGTGTTCAATGAAGAGTCATTTTATTGGAATGTACAAAACAATACAAACAATAAACAAACAATAATTTATTTTTTTATATACAGTGGTTACAAAACGAGGCAAAGGTTGAGGCTTCCCAGTAGGTATATAAGTACCTCTGTTGGGAGGTCTCGCTTTTCCAAGAAAGTGAAAGAAAGTTAAAGTACCTATGTAGTACCTAATAGTGGCGTATCCACGGCGTATCACTCTATGCCCTTACTCTTTCTTTTTTATGCTCTGTATGTACTTAGTACCTAGTAGTAGTAGATGAATATAGCTGCCAAACGAAAGTATTGAATTTGCTGCGTAGTGACTATTATGTCGTCGCTTTCGTAGCAAAGTCACGAATTCGCAATTCCGTCTCAAGGGATTTTGATGCCAAATCAAGTCAAATAATCTTTCTTCAATTTAGACTAAATCAAGTACTTTTGTAGATACGTCAATATCTACTGTTCAGAAAAAATGCTGTGCAACCGGCAAGAAACTCCATGACTTTGCTTATTAAAGCACAGTTAAAAATTTATAATGTTACTCCACGTGCATGTTTAGAAACCACACCTTAGTTACGCTTCCATTTAATTTTAACGCTGTATCAATAAAAAATATACTTTGTTCGGTTGAACGAATTCAAATCATCTTACATGTATCAAACACAATTACGGGAAACGCGCTTCAGTACAAAATTGTACGTCCCAAATACTCGCGGCTACAAGATATTTAATACCAAATAAAGACCATTTCCTTCCAAATACGAAACATAAACAGCAAATGGCTCAGAAGTAGCGAACGTTGTATACAGGGGGACGCAGAAAAACAACGATAAATAACTCTGCAAAGCGGCCTAAGCAAATGAACGGAGCCTTTTCGCAATCAAACCGCAGTCGATGAACTTTCTTTTCTTATCACCCAAATGGATATTTATTTTGAGGATTTATTGGATGAAAAGCTCGGTGAACCTTTGTCTTTTTCGGTTTAAATGAAAGTTTTCAAAGTCTTAGTCAAAATATAAGTCGCAGTCAATTTAGGGTATAATAAACAATTATGACAGTCGAAGAATCTATCACCCGTTCGGAAAAACCCTGTTAAGAATAATTCGGTAAGAAACTCAATAAGTTATATTTTTTTTAAAAAGTATATTTTAACACAGTATTATAAGCTATTTTGAAACTAGTGATCGCCAATGCGGACCGGAACTATTTACAATCATCTTTGTCCATGATAAAAATATCACTAATTTTACAGTGCGACTCAGATATTAATATTTTCTTGATGATAGATTTGAATTTTGTATGTTTGGTCGGTAATAGTTTACAGAACTTTATTACAGAAAAGTATGTAATTTCCCAAAAACGATTTTTTGGTTTTAGCACGTCTGTTAGATGGGACTTTACGCTTTCCCGGGTTTCTAGAAGTCTTTAGCTTATCTACGTTGGTAGGAAAAGCACATTTTTTAGATAGGTACATGATACAAATTCTAGTATTTAATCTTGCAAAACCACATTTTAGAACAAAACCGCTGCTGTGCAATTCTGCATTTATGTATTTTGCTTTACAGGGTTTGTTAACATTGGAATTTCTACGGAACCCTCAGTACACTTGACCAGTTTTATTTATTGCATTCCTTTGTTTGGAAAGTAAATGAAGTTCTATAAAAATAAACAAATATAAATATTGGCAAGATAGATAAACTCCTCTCCGGCTGTCGTAACTCTCAGATATACAGATGCTAACTAAGACTGAGAGGTGGCAATCTATTTCTTCAGTCAGAACTTTTCTTTTAAAATTAAATTTGAAATTCAATGGCGCAAAATTTAAAAAATGCTGATTCCACAATCTACGTTTTAGATTAAGACTTATTTTTGTTCTAGGTAAAGTTTCGTTGTGAACTACACTTTCTGCTCGCATTTTGGGTTTTGTTTAATTTTTAAATATATAAAAGATAATAATATATCTAACATATTTTGGACAACTAAGTGGTCCATAATTGTAATCTTATAAAAACTTATTGGCAAAGGTTAGCTTTATTATCATAATTTATTTATTTATTTATTTATTTCAATTTAAAACAGTAAGCTAACAGCCAGTGACCAACACACTTACTATTCTAGGAAACAAAGAATTATATATATAAAAAAAAAAAAAAAAAAAAAATGGAATTAAATAGGTAATATAAAAGTTCAATTAATCAATAAAATATAAAATAATAGGAGAATTAACCATTAAAAAAAACATTAAATAAATTACAAATTACATAAAAACTTGTAAAACTTGTAATTATTATTTATATTATCAAGCAAGCAGTCGGGGGCAACTGATAGGTGCCTGTATCTATATAGTTTCTACAGTTATTAAAAGCTAAAGTTAAAGATACTATGCTGAGTGGGACCCAATTCAATTAATTTTTTGTTTTATTTTCCTCTCTATCGAATATGTATAAAAAAAATCTCTCTCTTTCTTTCTCAATTCATAGTTTTCGATGTTTTTTTTATTTGTATATTTTACTTCCAAACGAATGTGTCTAAATAAATCTTTTTCCTTTCTCTCATTTTGCAATGGTCACAGGAATGTTTCTTTCCAACATATTTTTCTTTACTCACGTACACTTAGTGAATTGCCAGACGGTTGATTTCTTTTGTTTTCCTAAATAAGATAAAGGGTACATAGTGAGATTAAATTCGTTTCAGATTTAAGACGGCCGGCATTTTTGATTTCCCCAGAGCTTACCTAGGTCTGTGTCTTACTGCCACTGCGCTTGGTAATACCGATGGCACCTACAAAAAGTTCACGCTCACAATACTTTTTACTCCATTCGTCTCTAACTGACACCCTATTTAAACGATGTGAAGGATCTCCTTTTTTTCTTGCTCTTAACTTTAACAACTATGATCCAGTGGGTCCTTTTATAATATTTTAGTTCCCTAACCCTGATACTCAGCCTCTGTCCGTCTTTTTTTGTAATTAGGCTATCTTTTAAACCGTCAAAGTTGTCTTTGAAGTTTGTGACAACTTGAAAACAAATGGAATTATAATTTCACACTTTCATATCTATCTTTATAAATAAAAATGAATCGCCAAAATGTTATGTACGCGCATAACTTCTGATCGACTGCACCAAATTGGATAATTATTTTTTATTGCGTTTGTTATTGTCAGGAGAAGGTTCGTATGAAAGAAATTTTAGAAAAATACAGGGGGGCGAAGCCGCGGGCATCAGCTAGTTTATAGTTTATATCATCTCATGGTTGAGCGAATCCAGAACAAGTTTATTCGGTCTTTGTACTTGAGGATGTATGGAGTATATCCATTCTACCCACTATTGTATCCTAATTTATTTGTGCTGGGAATGGTGGGCTACAACGAGTTACGAGTCCGCAGAGAGCTATGTCTTGTGAAGTATGTATTCAAGGTATTAAGAGGTAAAATATACAATAGCCGGGTGTTGAGTGTCGTCAACATTTACGTGCCCGATAGGTACGTGTGGCGCCGGCTCCGGCCGCGCCTGCTGGCCGTGCCGCGCGGGCGCACCAACCTGCTCCGGATGGCCCCGGTGACGCGTGCATTGCGCGCCCTCAACCTTATAGCCGAATGCATTGACCTGTTCTCGTGTACTCTGAATGAATTCACTAAGTCTGCATTATTTATTATTTGTTACAATAGGAATGAATTAGATATGTAATGTAATTGTATGTATTAGAATTAGTTACGCTATTGTATTAGGTTAATACCTGTAAATATTAGTAGTAAATTTCAACTACCTACTTACAATGTGACTATTAACTTAGTTCCACAAGTTTACATAACTGGATTCTTGTGGAAGATGCGGGGCAGGATTTAGGATAGTTCTAGAACTACTGACTTACGTAGTGTTAATACGGGCACAATTATAAACTTGAAGCTGCATAGTAAACATAACTGTTATTGTTTAATGCTACAAACTTGGACTCAGATAGCTGTAACTAATATATAATAGTACCAAGTTTACTTAACATAATATGTAGATGAGGTTGACGTTTGTAGTGCGAGTTGTGAATAGGTATTGGCCGTATTGTCCAACGCGCTGAGCTAACGCTTGGTTTCGCAATCACTATTTATTTCTGTCAAATAAGGGCCGGCGCTCACTGACGGCATGGCACGGCATGGCATTTTATTACTATCAAGTTATTTTGAATCTTATTTCAATGAGTTTAGAATTCATGTTACTTTATTGGTTATGTGTTGCGTCATCCCTCGGCACGTCGCGGCATCGTGGTATCGAAATAAAGTAACATGAATTCTAAACTCATTGAAATAAGATTCAAAATAACTTGATAGTAATAAAATGCCATGCCGTGCCATGCCGTCAGTGAGCGCTGGCCCCAAGACGGTGACAGGAAGAGATGGTGAAAGCGAAGGCAAGCGTCCGCGCATTCGACAATACGGCCTCTGTTTACATTATGGTGAGCTGTTTAATTTGGTTTAATGTGTAGGTACACTGTGGGTATGGCAAATGCGCCAGAGTTTGTTTCATCTTTCCTAAATTGAACTGCTAAGGAATGGGATTTGCTCTCATCCTTTGTAGATCCATTCGGCATTCTCTTTAACCCTGCAACTCCTCGCTACCTCAAAGAGCGGTTTAGCTACGTAACTTCTATTCGATGCTCTCAGAACTTTCTCCTTACCGTGCCTCTCTCTAACTCCAAATTTTATGTCTATTCTTATACTGTCCAGGCTATTCGCTGCCGTGTCATGACAAAACACTGTAACTCGAGTTACAGTGTTTTGTGCTAACACCGTTAAATTAACTATTCGGACCCTCATCTATATATGCATGCTTAGAGTAACTGATTTTCTATCAAAAACATCGAAAAACGTCATTGCAATTTACACTGTAACTCTTAAAACGAAGGGTCTTGATTCGACTAAACACTGTATTATCTCCAGATACCGTGTTTTGCCAAAACAAACTCACATTTTCTTAGTATAGTATCAAGAGTTACAGTGATTTGTCACAACAATCACACGAGAAATTAGTCCAAGTGTAAGTCGGTACTTCTTCAAGGTAATCATCCTTTCTAAAGACTAAGAAATATATTAAGATGAGAATGTTAGTTTTATGAATTGTGATGTTAGTAATATATTACTAAATAAAATTTAAAGTAGCATTTTCATATGAGTATAATGTCATTAAGTATCACGTTACAGTGTTTTGTTATAACAACTCTCATACATTATTGATAAAGCACATTACGACATAACAGGTTTTTGCTTGAAAATTCATGTAAAAAGTAAAAAAAATAATATTATTTTTCTTTGTCCACTACTAGTAGCACATTATCCGTAATTTGTCCAAATTTTATTGCAATCAAATCAACATTCACTGTTCTGTAGCCAATTAAAGAAATCAAAAGTTTTTTGCGATTTCTGAACAATATAGGTGTTTTTTAGATACAGTGTTTTGTCATGACATGGCAGTTCGTTTGTGGAATGCCTTACCGATTGACTTACGACGGGCAAAATCTCTGTCAATCTTTAAATCTATGCTTAAGGTGTACTATCTGTCATCTTGTAATAATTAGCTTGTTATAGTTTGTTTATTTATTTATGTGTCTGTTTATCCCACTGCTTATATTTGTTTTAGACGTGTACCTATTATAATGTAAGTACTATATATGCATGAGTAGATGTACTGATTTTGTTGCGTTTTAATTTTCTGATCCACTGTTGATGCACCACCTGCTGTAAACTAGTCTTTCCTTCTTTCTGGTAAAGGGTTGCCTGGAAGAGATCGCTCTTAAGCGATAAGGCCGCCTATTGCTTACCTTGTATCTTTCTCTCTGTGTACCTGTTTTCTGTATTGCTTACTATTCCTGGTGTACAATAAAGAGTCATTGTATTGTATTGTATTGTATCCATATTGAGGACACCGCGTTTTTACATCGGCCGGTTTCAGTGTTTACAATTTTTCAAACTGCTGTAATTTTGCCATTTAACGACTTAATTTTGTCACTTTCATGCTTGCATGCATGCTTGCTTTCGTTTCATTACATATCAGTCATATGATATGACTTTTAATTATTCTGAAAAAAAAAAACTAGTAATACAAATACAAATATCATTGTACGTATACAAGTAAAAACAGAAACGTGTCTTTAATTTTCTCTTTTCCAAAGAAAAATTGATCCTTAGGTTATTTTCTTTCGATTATTGTTTATCTCCCACGGTATTTGATTCCATTAAAACTGATTAATGCGTAATCTGAAAAAATCACCTACAATATTTGTCTACATTTGCGCCGAATAGGTAAATATTATTCGGTAGCAGAATTGTGCCTTTCTTTGTATCTAAACCAATTGAATAAAAACAGAAATTTACGATGAATACGTGACAGAAATCACGTATTTTGTATTTGAAGATAAATATTCTCAGTTTTTCACTTCATACAAGTAAAGTAATACGTTTTATGAAAGAACGTTGTTGTTTATGTAAATATTGTTTTTATAGTGCAAAGTTTTGATGCCAAATAATGATCATGTGATTGAGTTTCAAACCTTCAAACATCTTTACAAACTTTCTGATTTATAATATCAATATATGAAAATTGTTACCTAATCACAAATGTGTAACTTAAAAATATTTGTCGAATAATTAAAAATTATACTTCTGCATAATATTAGTGTAAATGGTGTAAATAGTGTTGATAGCACAACAAATCTAGAACACACTAATTGTTACGATTTAGTTGTCCTAGAGAATAGGATAATTCTGGTCTTAAAATAGAAAACTAGGTCAGCTTCTTTTTGGTCTCATTTGTAACATACTAAGATCACCAGAACGCTAAGAAGAAACGTTTCGCAGTCTTACTTCGTTTTCATAGAAATACCTTCTATATTTAGAGTGTCTGCTGAAACTCGTAACAATAAAGTACCTAGTGTATTTCTATCTCACGTAAACTATTCGTTTAATTACCACACTACGGTGAAGAGAACTGTCACCACCTGCTCCTATTTTGAGACAGAGAATTGTCTACACACGATGATGTTTCATTTAGAATTAGTGCTACCAAACTGTAGTTGAATATCGATGATCCACCAATAGTCATAATACTAATAATGATACTATCGGTACTATCGATACTGTACTGTACTAAAATAACCTTCCTGAAGCACATCTGAAGTATTCTCCGATACAGCCTTACTTCAACTAGGTACTGTTAAAGCATACTCCTATCGAAGGCGTGGGCTCAAAGCTTTAAAATTGATGAGTTCTCAATGGGTTGGTACTTAATTGGATGCTTAAAACGAGAAACAAGAATACTTTATTTTATCATTATTATTTTATCCAAATAATTTTTGATAAACAGTTTTTCGATTTAAAATAAACTCATTATTATTAGCCGTGGGGGCCTAGTGGTTTAACCTATTTTCTTTCAAGCAGAGAGTTGTGGGTTCAAATCCCGGCTCGCACCTCGAGTTTTTCACAATTTATGTGTGAAATTACATTTGTAATTTACCATGAGCTTTTCAGCGAAGGAAAACATCGTGAGGAAACCTGCATTTACACCTGCGAAAAAATTTAATGGTGTGTGTGAAGTTCCCAATTCGCACTGGGCCCGCGTGGGAACTACGGCCCAAGCCCTCTCAATCTGAGAGGATACCTGTGCCCTGCAGTGGGACGTCTATAGGCTAGGATGAAGAAAATATTTTTACGCAGTGGGGTTTTTTTCTTTACAAATTATGTAGGTACAATGTTATTCGCAAGACTTGTTATCTCCAATGTTGACTTCCCTCTTATTACGAAAGAGCCATGTGTCATATCCCGCTGTTTTTCTATTTTATTTGTTATCCAGTACAGGACAGCACTAAAATTTATAACGCGCGTAGATGGCGGGGTTCTGTACTAAATTTATACGGGCATGTAAGATACTGGTAGTTTTATTTTATTTCTTTTGTTAGGGTGCGGGTCAAAGTTACAAAAGCACGTTTAATATTCTGGTGAAGTTAAGGAGCAAAAGTTTAATAGATTTTTTGCGAGCTTAAACATAGTTTGAACTGGATAATCTACTCCTCCTAAAATATAAAGATGAAAGGTTGTGAGAGTTTGTGTTTGTTACTTTTTTACGATAATAATGGCTGGTCGGATTTGTGTAAAATTTGGTATTTTGGTATCATCATTTCAGCCGAAAGACGTCCACTGGTAAACATAGGCCTCCCCCAAGGCTCGCCAAACAGGTCGGTCCCGTGCCATCCGCATCCGCATCTTGTTGGAGCCCTACCTACACTCCGTTTTCCGGCCCGTGGACGCCACTCGAGAAACTTTTTGCCCCATTGTATTTTGGTATAGCTTGTCTTATTTAAAATAACGCGCCCTACCACCGAATTTACGCACAGGATTTTTCATTCGATTTGTCGATCGTGATGTTGCACACTGTTCATGCTCCCAAACAGATGAAGAGTCGTGCACGAATGTACATCAAAATCAACTGATTCAGTAGAGCGGCGCGCGTCATTTTAGCTTAGACAAGCTCTACGGTTACATGATAATATTCAGTGGTGTGTGTGACATTCCTAATCCATACCTCCGCGTAGGAACTAGAAACCAAGCCCCCTCATTCTGAGAGGAGGAGTGTGTTCTCCAGTAGAACGTATGTAGGCGGGGATGATGGTGAAAATTATTTATCTCACGTGAGCTTGAAATTGTTTCGTTAAAATTTGGTTTTATACATTTTCCCCTACAATTTCTTACATAAAACAGGACTACTTGAATTCTCTGTTGCTGCTATACTTACCCACATCCATATTTTAAGCGCAGTCTCGGAGCTACCTTTATCAAAATATTCTGACACAGCAAGCATTGCTCATGTTTATTTAGGTGCAGAAAGGTTTCTGCCAAAAACTTTCCAAAATTATGTCCCCGTATTAATTCAGAAATGTTAATTTACAACACAACCACCGTCAAATAGCAAAGCGGTGTAACTTTACTAACTTTTTGAGAATACGAGTCAGAATTTGGTTGGGTATTTGTTATTTTGCATTGTTGAAGTTCCGTGGAGTTGTCAAAGAGGAAAACATGGAAAAAGATAAAGGTTGGAAAAGAATAACCGGAATAATGGCATTGCGTTTTAAGCGAAACTTCTTTCCTCGCACGACAAAGATCTGGAATCAGCTTACTGCGGCAGCATTCCCAGAGCGTTACAACTTAGGGATCTTTAAAAAACGAGCCTACCAATTCCTAAAAGGGTCGGCAACGCACCTGTGATACCCCCCGTGTTGCGGGTGTCCATGGGCGACGGTGATCGCTCTCCATCAGGTGACCCGTCTGCTCGTTTGCCACCTCTAATATAAAAAAAAAAAAAAAAAATGGCTATTTTTTTTTCAATAAATCCAAGAAAAAACCTTTAAAATAGAGTTTGGTCACACTAACACGACTAAAAACCACGACATTTCTAAATTCTTCTGGATACATTTTAAAATACCTACCGTCAAGGAAACTGAATTGCGTACCAGAGTGGGACCTTTTTGTTGCAAATGTCATGTTGAAATTCCCTACATTTGCCAAAGAAATCATCGGGAAATTGACTGTCAAGAGGTTCCACCCTGGTAGGCAATCCAGTTTCCTCGACTGTAAAGTCGGGTTCGAAGATCTCTTTTCACTTTAGTATCATACGACAAGGTACTAAAGCGTAGAAATATCTTTGACTTTGACTGTACCTATATTCGCACTAACATAAGCGTTGTCAATCAACAAAATGAAAGAGGGAAACCTGGTGTGTCGTTAATTTTTCCAGCTTTTATACTACGCAGCATAGTAACAGTAAAAGACCTGCTGCTTAGCTGTAGGGTTAAAAAGCAGCCGGATAAACCTTCTTCGGATAAACATACAAAAAAATAGCGTTTCTTTTGTATGTTTTTTAATAATTTTATTTATAAAGTGTCAGTTAAATGGACACCAACATTACGTGTTGTATAGATAAGTATATAACTAATGCACAAACTTAGTTTTAAAAGTTACATGTAGGTACTTAATTGTTACGCCCCAAAAGGGCAAAATTTTTGTACAAATGTTTGTAAGAAATATTGCAATTGAATAAATACTGAATACTGAAACTTAAAAGAAAAGACTATCTGCTTCAGAAGCCATAGGCTATCACGGTTTCATGGCTACTTCTTCATTTAAATGACCATTTAGGTACATTTGTGTTGAGAACAATCTTACATGTTATGGTGCGAAGACGGCAAGATTATACCATAAACTCAATAATTAAAGGTCACTACGGTACATCCTATTTGATTTCTGGCCCATCATAGAACGTTTTCACAGTAAGCGTCATAATGATTTTCCTTGTCAAGCAATGCGATTTGACTGGGATTTTTTCTGTCAAAATGTACCACAGTACGAACGCCACGATTCAGCTGGTTCAACTGTACATAAACCGCACAGGAAAAAGTACGAGAGATCATTTAAACAGTAATGAAAACATTTTCTTCTCTTTTCAAAGGAAACGCCGCAAAAAGCTAATTCCTTGTTAGCGTAATTATGTTTTATGGAAAGCTTCCAATATGCTTTGCTTGAAGTTCTTGAAAGGAGGTTTATTTGGGTTCATAAATTTGGCGAGTCATCTTCGAAGTAACACGTGTTTGGGCGGAAGACTCACCCTCTTTTCTCCACCTAATTTCTTTCTTGATAATGATGTCATCATCAAAACATTCTTTGCGGTGAAGTAGCAATGTTGTCAAATAGATTTTTTGTATGATAAGAAGGAAACGAGAGGCAGCTTACCTGATATGAAGCTAAGTAGAATTACAAGTGCGTTGTAGACCCTTTCAAAAAAAAGTAGGCTTGGTCTTTGAAGATCCCTAAATTGTATCGGTCCGGAAATATTGGCGGTGCAAACTGTTTACATTTTTTACCGTGTGTAGCAAAAAGTTCCGCGAAAATCAAACTGTGGTTGACTTTTACAATAACTCTACACACCGGCACTTCACAACGTTGAAGTAACAAAAACAACTGTTCTCCTTGCCAAGTTTTTCAAACAATGTCCGCATAACCTAAAGACAACAGAACTCAAGTTGCTTTGTACTGCTATCCCACTCATTACACTACCCTTCTCCTTCCATCAAAGCCTATCTGGCCGCAACAACCCTCGAGAACAGATAATTTCCCTTTGTGCTTCTTGAAGACAATTCGTATTTGTACTCCATATTTTAATGAAGCTGTTGTTTTAGTCGGAAAAGAAACCGATGTACTGTTTATGTATTTAATTATAACGTACCCATTTTATTTAATTAATGAGACTGGCTAGTATTTAATGTAGAGTAACGCGTTAGCGAATATACATACCATCACAGTCATAATCTCAAAGCCATTTGCAATTTTCTAGCGTCAATTCATGTGCAAAGCAGTTTTTGATATATAATTATTGATTTTTCTGGCTGATTTTCGTAATCATTTTGACGGTTTTCCCGTTCGAAATCATTTTTCCTAAACATACGGAAGGAAACTAGAACATGAAAAAATCATGATTGGATACATAAAAACTGTACTGTTTATTTCATGTGACAAACACAATTGATAAAACTAAATATGTGAATATGGTTACCATAAGAAACAAAGAAATAAAAATATTTATTCGTGGCAATTACAAATAGACAATAGTAACAAAAAAAGACAGTTACGGATTTTTTTAACTTGGTGCCCAAGGTTACGGAAATTGTTTATGTTGTGAAGTTACCTGTCGATTGTTATGATAAAATCCAGGAAAGATTTTTATTAATATTGGATGTTGTAAATTTTGAAATATTTAATAGACTGTTTAGGCAGCACGAAGTTCGTCTAGACAACTGGTAGTATATAACAGTAAATTCGGTCAATCCTTTCAGTTAAGTAGCTGATCCGTGAACAAGATCCACATCCGCCTCTAGGCTATTAGTGCATATGGAATCAATCGCACTGCAAATTCTGACTAAACTTTAGTTCACATTTAGCATAGTCTAATCCAGCAAAGCTCTCAGCCAATGGCAAGCTTTGCTGGCCACAGTTGCGTAAAGCTAGTTCCAGAGTTGGCACACGTCCATTTTGCTATTCCGGGCGTTGACCTCTTTAGCTCGAAAACAATGCGTTTTTATTACTGACAGACAATGAATTACCTGACCCGAATTTCGGCCTTTTGGTGGTGACAATCGCTTAATGGGCAGCTTTTTGAATGATGGAGTTTTGTATCGATTTTTTGAACTACAAATGAGTGACCGTTCACTTATTTATTTCAAATATTAGGTGCGTGTAGTCAACAATGAAGAATGGCAGAAACAAGGAGAGGCCTTTGCCTTGTAGAGGCAAATTATTATTTTTTAAACTGTCTCAAATTCTCAGAATGAGAGGGTTTGGACCGTAGTTTCCACGCGAGTCCAGTGTGGATTGGAGACTTTACACACACCATTGAATTTCTTCGCAGGTGCCCAAGTTTCTTCACGGTGTTTTCCTTCGTCCTAAAGCTCGAGGTAAATTCTAAATGCAATTTCGTACATAAATTTTGAAAAACTCAGAGGCACGAACATGGCCTCGGACCCACGATCCTCTGCTTGAGAGACCATAGGTCAAATCACTACGCCACTACGGCTTCCCTATCCTCGGCCTCAAATAATTGCTTTAAAATGTCTGCTAGCTTTCTGAACATTAGGTCAGTACATTGCTCTTATTTCACGGTTCCTGGACCCGATCGTTCATGCATTGTTGGTTACTGAAGCATGTGAGGCATGTTAACGGCATGAACGTCGAAACCAGTAGCATTTAATAGGCACTCAGTGATAAATAGTATAGCACAGTGGTTTGACTTATGGCCTCTTAAGCAGAGGACCGTGAGTTCGAGTCCAGGCTCGCACCTGTGACTTTTTTTTTAAATTATGTTTAGTTTATTTACGAGGGAATTTCTGAGTTTTTACAAGCTTTTTATTAATTAGGAATTTGTATTTGAAATTTTATTTTACCAAGAGCTTCACTGTGACGGAAAAAATAGCCAGGCGAACTGCACACACCTAAAAAATTTAGATAACTAATATTAATATTTGGCTCAATAATATAATGATGACTAATACTTTAAATGCGTAAGTAACTATGTATACCTGTTACCTCTTCATGCTTATACCGCTGCACCTATTTAGTTGATATGGTATGAAGATAATTTGAAACCCTCAGAAAGACATAGGATAAATTTTATTCCAGAAAACTACATAAATACTGTGGGATACCGATAAGTGAATACTTCTTAGACTGAGTCGCGAGCAACAGCTAGTAATTATACAAAGCAGGCTAAATAAAGCCATAAAAGTATATCCTCCAAGCTCGATAGAAATTTTCAGTCAAGTCCCCATTTTGAAGTTACAAAATTGAAACATTTTTAATTACAGCCATAACCCAACTGATAGTCTAACCTGCTCGAAGTTGAAAACCTGCAAATTTGCAAAGCTGACGCATTTAAGCTTTGCAGCTTGAAAAGCTCAGGTACCAGCTCTAATTGGAAAAGCTGGGGGACTACGAAATTCGAAATTCACATCGTGCCATCCCTTTCCCTCCTCTGTTTATAACTATTAGAGTGCATAGAACGGCAGTATACGAAGTTGGGAACTCGAATTTCGTAGTTAAGGGCTGATCTCGCGACGCTGTCCGACACTGAAACTGCAAATTATAGCAGTTTTGGACACGGAATTAACGTCGACTGAGATTTTTTGTGGAATACATGGAAACGAATTTTTGATCAATTTTACTTGCTTCATCTCGGGCTAATACACGGCCTGTGCAGATTTAAAAGGCTTGAGCAATAGTTCCAATCAATTACGGGAAAAAAGTGAAATTGCTTTAATAAACTTTCATGTGTCTGATATCCACCAATCATGTTCATTGGTTCATATAGCATAGCACTGGTGGAAACGGGTTCAACTAAGCTATGATTTTTATATGGAAAGATGCGTGCCCTGGATGCGTGCTATGGATGCGTGGTACGGATGCGTGCTATGGATGGTCGCGAGGCAGTACAAGCGTCTCCCCCCTCACCGCGCTGCCGCTCCGCGCGCCCCTGTCGATACATCGCATAGCTCGAGCTGCGCATCTTCACACAGCTGCCTCACGGCTGCTCATCTGCATAGCGCATCTTCCTCGCACAGCTACACAGCTTAGCATTGGTGAAAACGGTCACACAGTTTCGTAGCGTAGCTTTCACATCTTCGCAGCATAGCTGCAATTTTTGGTGGAAAGGCACCCTAACGGGGTTTAAAGCTGTTGCCATGGTCGACCATGGCTCATGACTTGAAAACCGTGCACCTTTTACTGAGGTCATGTTAGGCTGGTTAGGTCCCTCTTGAGCTGACCTGCCTCCGGTGTCACAATAACGTGTTCATTTTGCGACACCCTTTAGATCATCATCATCATCATCATCATCATCATCATCATCATCAGCCTATGTTCGTCCACTGCTGGACATAGGCCTCTGCCATGGCACGCCACTGAGCACGATCCTCGGCCACCCTCACCCAGCTCTTGCCAGCCGCCTTGCGAAGATCATCGCTCCATTGAGTCTGAGGACGTCCCACGCTACGTTTTTAGATATCTTTAGAAATACTCACTTCATTTGTACAACCTAATTTAGAAGACTTTTCCAAGAAGTACACTAATTGATTTAGTATGCTTAATTATAATTAGTAGATTAATACGTAATTCCCAACCAGCCCTTTACGCGTACATTAAACACTCATTAAACATCAATTAGCTAAGAACTGTCTCTTGATACATGAAGTTCTCATTACTTGTCGTCATTTATCATGTAAGTACCTACTCAGTTCCATGCATAGACTAATTTACATGTACACCATACAAATCATCATCAACGTTTCAGTCAAAAGACGTCCACTGCTGGTAATAGCCAGGGTTCACCAATCGCATTCAACGCGTTCCCGCAACCTTAACCAGGTCATCGCTTCATCATGTTAGACGCCTACCTACACTGCATCTTCCGGTCCGTGGACGCCACTCAAAAACCATGAAACACACTCGTATATCCGACAATTTTAGAAATCCATGAAAAAAGGTTACGGTACTATTTTAAATTACATCAATGCCCTCTAGTCTCGTTTAAAGTTAAAGTATTATCCCACGGGAACTTATTACTGGGATGCTACGTATCTACGTCTCAGTCTGTAATTGCATGATTGACGAACAAACAGAAACATCCAAATATGCAAATATCCCAACATCTAACATCCACATTTTTCTTTCACCGTAAAGCTGATGGTAAATTTCAAAAATAACTCCGCACATAGGTACTTATATATATTAAAAAAAACTCGGAGGTGCGAGCTAGGGCTCGGGTCTACGATCTTTTGCTTGAAAGGCCATCGAAATCTAGAAAGATATCAATATTTAGAACATGATTGAAAATCACCTGTAAGATATAGTTAGTATACTTAATAGAACTGAAACAATTATCTAGCTCACCCGCGACCTTAAGGTCCTTAAGGACCTTAAGGTCGCGGGTGAGCAAATTAATCGTGTCTTGTTTATTCAAGTAGCAAAATTATTCCAAATTGAAGCTGAAACAAAAGCAGATCCTTGAATAATACCTATTTCGTAAGAAAAAGCGCTATTTTATTTTTCTTTCAACTGGAGGCTTGCTTCCATTAAAAAAAGTGTCGCGACGTCTAAAGGACAGAGTCTCGGGACACAAATAAAATAACATTGCCTAGGACATCTCGTTTATTGTGTTTTACCATATTCGACGTAGCTTTGAGGAAAAAGATTAAATTTTGGGAAATAAAGTAAGATAAATTGTACGGCCTATCACTTTTTAGAAAGAACAGTGTACTCAAGTACAGATGATAACGGCGATGGACATGTTTGGCAAATAACACTTTGTCTAATAATTCTGCGTTCCTGTCTATTGTTTCTCCCACCTACAATACCTACATTAGTTAGCCATATTTACTAATTTATGTGTAATTGGCTGTCTGGAAGAGATCGCTTTTTAGCAATAAGACCGCCTATTGTCTGCCTGATATTTTATTTTAGTAATTTCACTGTACTGTTTTTGGTGTTCGATAAAGATTATTGTATTATATTGTTGTATTTACGAAAGGCGTATGACAAACAGTCATAGGTAGTAAGATTAAATTTTAATGTTTAGAAATAATAATATAATATTTAAAACAACAAGCGGGAAAAACAGAAGTTCTACTTATCTGAGACTATAATCTCTTGCTCTTTCCTATGGATATTTTTTCTAGGAGCTCCCACAATTTTTCTTACTATGATAAAATTCCTCGAAAATTGAAATAACTTCTACCTACGATTCAATCACAAAACGGAATTAACTCGAAATCGATTTGCTTCCAAATTTCCCTCTGCATAACCACTTTGTTGAATGATCCTTTTCTCAGCAAGTTCCTAACAAACCGCAAACCGCACCGTGAATAATGCGAGACGACAAACTAATTCATTTAAACTCAAAACAAGGACAATGGGAACTATTTTTCGATTTGGATTCGTTTGTTTTCCATTGCCTTTGTGCTCCCGATAACATGAAAGGGCAAGGATCTAATTCGACTCCCGAGAGCTTTGTTTTCCTTGCGTTGTTTTCGTTCACGCAAGTTAAAGTACCTATCTTATACGTTAAAAAACTACACGATAGAATCAAATTGTCGACTGAGTTCTATTTCTAGTAGATAAGTTGTTTTTTTTGGTTGATCTCAGGTTGTCTAGGTCGCAAAATGACTACATAGGTTGGTTGACCACATCGCATAATGACTAGATCGCAAAGTGCCCGGATCTTTATTTGACCACATCGCATAATGACTAGGTTATTAAAAAATGCTGCCATTATTTTGAATCACTCAATAATATTTTAATACAAAAATTGGTAGGTTAGGTTAGTTAGGTAACTTCAGTTGCCCGAAGGGCAAAACAGCCACAAAGAGGACCACGGGTACGGAAGGACAAAAAAAAGCTATCTAAGCGTTTTGTGACCTAGTCATTGTGCGATGTGGTCAATTAACCTATGTAGTCATTTTGCGACCTGCACAACCTGAGATCAACCCGCTTTATTTATGTTTAACATGCGTGTGTTTCAACAGAATCCCGTAATAAGTAGACATTTCTTCGAAAATATGTAACACTACAAGTGATAATATTTTATGTGACTCAATTATCGCTTAACTAAGTTACATGGGTTTTTCTTAATTTATCCGTATTTATTCATTTTATTTCATCTATTCTTGAAGGATCTGAATGTCCGCTAATTTAAATCAATATGATAGGTAATGATTTACTATGAGAAAATGGACGCTACTGTACCCCCAACGTCCGCTATCTAATTGTATTGATACCACGATTCCAGAACGAAAGATAAAGATCACAAATCTTGAGAGCAAAAATAATCTCCCTACATTCGATGCTATTGTTTAGTTTTCTCAGCACAAATATAGCCAGAAAGTGTTTTAAACTTTCCAACGTCACAAATAGGTATAAATGGAGCAATGGCGGATATTTACGCGAGACAAATAGTGAAGAATAGTAAACAATATAAATCACTTGCTAGAGCGAGTTAGGAACAAAGTGTTTATTCGATGAAGATATTTTGCAGCGAGTTTCGATTGAACAGAAGCTTCTTTGTTGGACTTGAAGATGCTTTAGATATATTTTATTCTTCCGCTAGAGCAAACGCAGGAACTGTAAAGTCACTGTTGACATAATAATGTATAATTACCGGCCAAGAGCGTGTCAGGTCAGGCCACGTGTATAGTGTAGGATTTCATCTTAATATGCGGCAAATATTTACATTTAAAGTTAAAGCTGGGGTAGCCTATTGATTGACATCATATTATGACATCTCAAGCAGAGGGTCGTGGAGTTACCCAGGCTTGCACTTTTGTGTTTTTCAGATGTTTTCTTTCACCGTAAAGCTCATGACAAATTTTCCTCACGATTAAAGGAACCCGGCACACACCTGCGAAGAAATTCAAAGGTGTGTGTGTGAATTTCCCAAAATACTCTGGGCTCGCCTAGGATCTATAGTCGCACTCTCATACCGTCAGGAGGCCTGTGCCCACCAGCAGAACTTATATAGGCTGGGATGGTTAATACTTAACTGACTTCCATGCGGACAATTTTAATAAATCATCGTAGGTTGAAAAAAAAGTTATTTAATTAATTAAAAAAAAAAATGAACTAAAACAATAAACAAAAAAAAAAAAATAATATATCATGGGACATTTCACACCAATCGACCTAGTCCCAAACTAAGCAAAGCTTGTACTATGGGTACTAGACGACGATAAACATACTTATATAGATAAATAAATACTTAAATACATAGAAAACATCCATAACTCTGGAACAAATATTCGTGCTCATCACACAAATAAATGCCCTTACCGGGATTCGAACCCAGGACCTCTTGCTTCGTAGGCAGGGTCACTACCAACTAAACTAAAGCGGTCGTTAAATTAAAAATATTTACTTACATTACATGATACTTTTGTGTGAAATAAATGTAATTACCATAAAATGTGTGCTCAAGTTTTTCTTCTCTTAAAACGGCATTTTAAGATTGCCAGAGCCTATTTTTAAAGTAGGCAACCGTTTCCAAAAATACATTAATCGTCAGCCGAAAGACGTCCACAGCTGAACATAGGCTTCCCCTAAGGTTCGACAAGTACTTAGGCCGATCATGCGCCATCTGCATACAGCGCGTTCCCACAACCATAACCATGTCGTCGCTCCATCATGGTAGAGGCCTACTAACACTGCGTCTTCCGGTCCGCCCGAATCCGTCCGCGATATGTCCTGCCTATTGCCACTTGAGTGGCGATTATTCGATGTCAGTGACTTTAGTTCTTGAGCGGATTTCATCATTTGTAATGTGAGCATAGCGAAACTAAATATTACCCCTAATATCTATATTTTATCAAAGCTACACCGATCTTTAAATTACTGGCAAGGGAGCACACAATCATTTCCACATACATAATCGCTAGATAATTTAGTGGCTTTGGGGAATTCCAGCTGTGTTGTTTGACCGGCACGTGTGACCGCCGTGCACATATTTGCGGTTAAATGTATAATTTTAACTCATTATTGGTTTGAAACTCAATTACAGTTGGCTTAAATCGGATATTAAATAAGCATAATGCGTGAATAATTTATACGAATGGTCGTACGTACATAGTAAATTATATTTTTACCTCTCTAGTTCGAGAAGGATTTCTTTCTTCTTCGAATTCTACGCGAAAAACGTTTTTGGAATAAGTATTCCCACGTAACGATGAGCAGATGCAGCGACTTGCTATTTCTTTAGATTAGAAAACACATAGTGTCGCGTTTGATATTAATTACGAGTACATATGTATACAGTGCTGATACATTTTTATCTTATTATTAGAAGGTTTAAGTAATAACAATAAAAATACCTCTAGTTTTATTAAATTATTTAAGTTTTTCGGTAATTAGGTACAAAGTTGATCAAGAAGTAACAACTTATAAAATAATAATAAAGAAAACCGAGTAGGTGCAACTGAGAGTACAAGAATATAAATTTCAGTCGTTTTCATAAACGCCCACGAAAGATTGGCGCGGCGATTGATATCGTCTTCTAATAAAAACAAGTCCTATTTTGGAAGTTATTTTAGCAACAAATTTTTGCCGGACAGAAATAGAACCGTGACTGAAATCAAATATCCATTTTATTAAAAGTTCGGTTATCAACAAACATTCCTTCTGGTCAGATTTTATCAAAATATTCTTTGCTGCTCGTCGAACTTCTAAAATGATTTTTTTTTTTCTAAATGTCTGCCGGCAATTTTTGTTTTTTGGATGCTGTTGTGTTTTGAGTCCGACTCGCACTTGGCCGGTTTTTTGAGTTTACCTAAGCTTTCGGAAGAACCATGATTGCCATGAAGAATTGCTTAGCTTACTTTGGGACTGGTTCAATAGGTGTGAATTGTTGTGAGATTTATTTATTTATTTATTCTAAGTTGACATATGACATGTGAAGCAAACCGCTTCAATTATACAACACATATATCCAGCAATTTGTGTGCAAACTATCAATAGCACGGCATGGCTAAGACAAACAACCGGTCCTGTACCATTAATCCTGCACGCTCAGGATATTGCCTGTGGAGGTGAATGGCAAACCTATCTCGATCAATGAGTTATCTCACAGTTCCGCTGCAGATCGATAAGGCTCTCTCGAGATAAAACCATTCCAAGCTTCGAAGAGTTGAATAGACTTACTCATCAGGTTAATTCTAAGTTAAATGTTTGATCTTATTTAGTTACTAGCTGTTGCCCGCGACTCTGTCCGTGAAGAATAGGGGTATAAATAATAGCCTACGGCCTGTCCTCAGACCTAGCTACCAAATATAGAGAACTAGCCTTCCGTCCGTAGCTTCGCCCGCGATAAGTTAATTTTCCCGTAGGAAAAGGTATTTTCCCGCGGTAAAAAGTAGCCTATGTCACTCAGTGATAATGTAGCTTTCTAACGGCAAAAGAATTTTTGAAATCGGTCCAGTAGTTTCGGAGCCTATTCAATGCAAACAAACAAACAAACAATCAAATCTTTCCTTTTTATAATATTAGCATAGATAAATTTGAAACACAACGCAAACAGCCGTAACTATAATAATCCAGTGTTAGCAGAGCTCTGCGTCAAAGTAAAAGTGGGATCATTTTATATTGGTTTTTGGGACCCCCTTAAATGTATATTTCTTTTTTTTTATTATTTTTTTATGTTAGAGAGGCCAAACAAACGAACTAGTGGGTCACCTGATGTTAAATGATCACCACTGTCCATAGACACCCGCAGCGCTTTACGCGATGCCAGTGCGTTGTCAGTCCTAAGGAAAAAGGAGAGGGAATAGGGGAGGGGGAGAGGTATTGGGCCCCCGGCGCTCTCACTGACCGTACGAAACGCAGCAGGTATTACTGCTGCTTCACGGCTGCATTTGCTGTTATACCTGCCACATTAATATAATCGGTGAACATTTCAAGTATCTGGTTAATGCCAAAAATTATAAAGATTGAATTAAAAACGCTGGAAAAAAACACGTTTCTTGTATGACGACCCCGTACTCGTAATGTCACTTTTAGTGTTTGGTGTTTTAGCAGAGCTCTGCTTCAAAATAAAAGTGTGCAGTGTGGGATCAACTTATATTGGTTTTTCGTTATCCTCCCTTAATGTATAATTTAATTATAATTTTATTATTTGCTGGTATACCTGCCACAGTGATACATAATAATAAAAAAGGTTAGTTGACATCACAGGAGACCGAAGAGCTGGCAGCAACCTCGGACAAAGAATTAGTCTAGCTATTGAAAGGGGGAACGCTGCCAGTATCTTCGGAAACTTGCCTAAAGGGACTCCTTTTAATAATGTATTTTATTATTTAGTTTATTATATTTTTTAAGGTTTTTAGTTTTAGGTTAATTGTTGTAGTATATATTTTTTTTTTTATTTCTGTATGAAAAGTAAATTTATGTTATAATAAAAAAAATAATAAATATTAGGGGACAATCTTACACAAATCGACCTAGTCCCAAACTAAGCAAAGCTTGTACTATGGGTACTAGACAACAATAAACATACTTATATAAATAAATATTTAAATATATAGAAAACATCCATAACTCAGGAACAAAAATATTCGTGCTCGTCACACAAATAAATGCCCTTACCGGGATTCGAACCCAGGACCTCTTGCTTCGCAGGCAGGGTCACTACTAACTAGGCTAAAGCGGTCGTTAATAGGTGAAAATTTAGAGTGTCTAGATATTACGGTTCAAGAGATACCGTTGCTTAACCTCAATGATTGATTAGGATTAACTTCATTTTTTATTACTTTTACGGTCATCCCGTGAAATCATATATTTCATACTAAATACAAACTGAAATATAGATGCACAGAAAAAAGCCCAGAAGTGGTGGTGTAGGGGTTTAGCACGCAGCACGGAATGCTGAGGACCTGGGTTCGATTCCCAGCATTGGTCTTTTTTCTGGGGTTTTTTCTGTGCATCTATATTTCAGTTTGTATTTAGTATGAAATATATGATTAGGATTATGTACTTTAAATAAAGACTATATTTTTGGTTAAGCCTTAGTGGCTTAGCGGTTTGACCTATGGCCACTCAAGCAGAGGGTCGTGGGATCAAAGCCCAGCTCGCACCTCTGAATTTTTCGGAATTTATGTGTGAAATTATATTTGAAATTTACCTGGAAACCTGGAAAAGAAGAAATTCAATGGTGTGTGTGAAGTTCCCTAGCCGCACTGGGCCCGCGTGGGAACTACATCATAAGCCCTTTCATTCTGAAAGGAGGCCTGTGCTCTGCCGTGCATCGTATAGGTACAGCCTGGGGTGATGAACTGTAGCTGTAATTATTATGATAACTAATATATACTGTCTTTTGAACTTTTTCCCTTGTGAACTTTGATCAATTATAACTGTAGATCCACAGTCGCGCGCCCGAAAATGTCCGAGCCAAATGAGCGCCACTTTGATAAAAGTGGCCTTCTTTTTTCTCAGTACGTTGCGTGAAATTGTCAAGTTTAGATGTCAAGTGTCAACCGAAATTCGACTGTAATGTAGTAAAGACTAGGTTCAAATTTCTGTGTTGGTGATGATTTTAATTGTTATGCAAACAAATAAAAAAGTTCGGACATTTTTTGAAGGGGATTTTGTTCGGCAATGTGTATCTTCAGTTATAATTGATCAAAGCTTGTGAACTTCATTTTCGCAATAACACAGTACGTATCTTTCTATACGTATCTATCTCAGTTGATAGAATTTAAGTAACTGTGGTTCTAATAATGAAAACTAAATCACGCCTTGTCCAATCGTCTTAAAACAATTCAACGTTTTATGAAAAGATGTTATTTTATATTCATAAAAGAAAAGTTTTTTTTTGCTTAATGACTTAAGTCTGAAGTTTACTATTTTATGAAGTGGTATTCTAATTCTTTGAAAACTATTTAATTAAATTGAACAAATATTAAAACTAAGAAATATTCATTAGCATTGTTCTAGAGTTTAACAAGTTTAAAGTTCTATCTTCGAATAATTTGTAATGTACTTTCAGCCTTTATTATTTTATCGTAAAATGTTTTGAATGGGTAATAAGAAAGAAAAAGTAATATCGGGTATTAAGTTACGCTTTATTAGGCTTGGAAATATTGACTGGCGATAACGTAGGAGCCGATTATTGATGTCGTACCTACTGAGCTGAATGAACGTTTCATTTTTTTTATAATATGAATATTTTCTTGTAGCAGTTCCAGATCTTGGATAATTCTAGGGATTCACCATATACTTTATTTTGAAAGGGTCCTGGGTTCAAATGGAAAGGGATATAATCTGAGTCAATCTTAATCGTCAAGAAGATACTACTTAATATCTGAAGCGTATTATAAAATTAATGATTTCATCATGGACAATGTTTGGAAATAATTATCGATAGTCTTTGATCAATTATAACTGTAGATCGACAGTCGCGCGCCCGAAAATGTCCGAGCCAAATAGATTTGATAAAAGTGGCCTTCTTTTTTCTCAGTACGTTGCGTGAAATTGTCAAGTTTAGCTGTCAAGTGTCAACCGAAATTCGACTGTAATGAAGTAAAGACTAGGTTCAAATTTCTATGTAGGTGATGATTTTAATTGTTACGCAAACAAATAAAAAAGTTCGGACATTCTTTGAAGGGGATTTTGTTCGGCAATGTGTATCTTCAGTTATAATTGATCAAAGTCGATAGTGCTTGTTATTTTCTAAGCGCATGTGCATTCTATAATATGAATATTTATTCATAAAAAAAAACCTTAACAGACATGAAAACATATAGTATATTTGTATATCGTTCCGTGAATCACAGACGGTTCTGGCAGAAAATCAGCGCTGCTGGCGTCTAACGCCTCAGCATTATGCTGAGTCAGCGACCGTTTCACTTTTGCGGGGACACATGCAGATCTGTGTATGTCCATATTTATTACTTCATTGTTTGTGAACTTTGTTTATTTGTATGAAAATGTGTGTACTTTATTGTATTATTTGTCTTGTAAAAGTGAATAAATTTCTTCTTTCTTTCTTTCTTTTCTTTTAAAACAACCTGCCACAGGCTTCGTCAACCTAAAAATAAAACTAGTCATCCAAATACAAGAACATAATATCCGCAACAAGCATCGTCAAAAGCTTACAAAAAACACAAATAAAAAACATGAATACATTTAATTCCCACTCAGCGCCACGCCCGATCCAAAGGTTGCCCCGCTGAATAGCAATAGAGACCTGCTGGACCAACCTGGACCCAGAGCGGGGATCATTGCCCTTCTCTCTCAATCTTCGCCCTATCTCCTTAAAAAACTCTAAAATTAAAATTACTTAATTAAAAAAATACTTAATTAATTATTATTGTATAATTAAAATACCTACTTAACATTGACTTTGTCAAAATGTGTCAATTTACTTAATTCACAATCAAATTATAAAAAAATTGTAACAGTTAAAATGCTAAGTACCTACTTAGATGTTTATTGTAGCGTGAAAATTAACTTAATAACTTTCTGAACTTAAAAAAAGATGTGGTTGTTTAACATAAGCATGATGGTAAACGATCCCTTTTTATTAAGGTATTGTAGGTGTAGGGCCGGCCCTGATCACGTCTCTCAAATCATAATAATGTATAATCATATTAAGTACCAGCGGTTACAGATTCTGTGAAAATGTTCAAATTATAAATTTTATAGCCTTCTGCTTTCTTTTTTTATAGCTTCCCGTTGGCATCCATACATAAAAAAAAACGATTGTTCTTTGGAGATTTTGATTATAAAACAAGTGATTTTTGCTACAGTAGCACGTTTAAATAAACAATTTAACTACCGTCACGTAAATCCCGCGCAACAGGTAATAAATGTTGCCACAGACAAACACGCGTGCTTAAACTGCAACCAATTAAAGCCACTGGCAACACTGGACGTAATTAAATTCTGCCGTGAATAAAGGAAGAGCCTTCGTGTCTATGCTTGCTTGTGGCGGCAACCGTTGTTAAAGTTTAGACGCTGACTGATTTGTGGATTTGACAAGTTTTTATTTTAATTGCCCTGTTTAAAGTATGGGTCAAAGCTTGGTAGTCAACCCCCACCTTTTAACCCACTTCTGGTGGGCGGATTGGCTTGGAATTTGCTAGATATACATAATAATTATTTATTTATAATAATTAATTATATATTATTATGTATAATTATGTATGTATGTTGGACGACTATGGATGTAAACAGAAAAAAAAGAAAAGAGTTCGAAATGCGTCAGTGTAGTTTGGTGGTGGTGATAGTTGGGTTTGTGTGAATTGTATGTGTTCGTACAGTGTGGAGGTGGAGGAACTGCATGACCACGCATTTCTTACATAAACGTAACTATCGTTAGGTCGCGGGTGAGCAAAGTAATTCTTTCAGTTCAGAAAAGAAAAATTGTTGCGGTTCCTGACAGAAAACCCTGTGATGGATAGACAGACGTACAGACAGTGTAGTGACGTTATTAGGGTACCGTTCATCACGTGCACACGTCCGATACGGAACTCTTTAAACGTAATCCTCCTTCGGCAGTTGGGTAAAAAGTAAAGAAGAGTGAGGTTAAATAATCTGAGCAGGTCATTTTAAAGCTGTAAGCATGAATATATTGATGACGGATGAATGGATGTGTGGACGTTTGTTACTCTTTCACGCTACAATTGTTTGATGAAATCTGATGAAATTTGGCAAACTGATAGTTTATAATCTGAATTAACATATAATATACTTTTATGCCGGAAAATTGTATAGTTCCCGCGGGATAGCTATTAATGAATTTTTCGCAGACGGAGTTTCGGGCAAGAGCTAGTAACTTAATACTGGTCGCGTATTCCTGGAATGCCCAGTTAATTTAACCGAGTCACCCAGGCTCGGTTAATTGAATCGTCAGCGCAGATCACTTTGCAAGCGACTCTGCGTATTAATTATGGTGACTAACGAAGTGGCCAACCCTGAGAAACTAATTCTATTAAAGCAGATTAATTTCTGCAACGAATTTTACCCTTTAGATTTTACGGCACACTTTAGTGAAAGCAAGGTGATCTTTGCTTAATTAAATTTTATATTAACATAGCAGCTTAAAACAGATGTAATGTAATATTTTTAACACGTCTTTATAACTACCATAAGGTCGGGGCACAAAGTCCTATTGGAGGGTAACTTTGACCCATTTGAAAATTACAGAAGGGTTTAATCTTCTAATAACACCGTGTATTATTACAATTAACACGGTACTGTGTTCAATAATAACAAACAGTAGTACGAATGTACGATTATTTTTGTAGATGTATTTTTAGCCACTGCGATCAAACGAGATGAACTTCCTATTAACGTTTGCCTAGCTATAAATATCTCGAACCGCCACATGTTACTTTGATCCGCTCAGTTGTCGAATGCTGACAAACTCGCGTTACACCATCTGTTACTCGTCCCGTCGGATAGTTTACTAAATCAATCGTTACACAAATATCGGTTAAGGTTGCCTTACGATACGGAATAACGATAGCCAGCCATTGTTCCGAGAACCCAGTTGTTTAGTCGATTAACACGCCTCTTGTTGTTTCAGGCAGCCTGCCGATGTAAACACACGCCCGAAATGAGATGAGCATGCGCGTGGCGTGGGCCAGGTGGTACTGGATTGTTATATTCACGACGTGCACTGCGAGGACCGCCAGTGACTGGCTCGACTGCGCTGACATCGCCGCCTGCGTCTGCAAGTGGTCTTCCGGCAAGAAGACCGCCACTTGCGCCTCCAGTGACCTCCGCCGCCCCCCGCCGCTCTCATCAGAAGTTCAAGTCCTAGACATTCACGATAACCCAATCAGAAACCTACCCCAAGAAGTCTTCGCCAACATAGGATTACCTAATCTTCAGAAAATCAATCTGAGAGCGACTAAACTTCGGTCGATACATGCAGACGCGTTTCTCGATTTAAGGATTCTAATTGAAGTCGATCTAGCTGACAACGACCTTTCCAATTTACCGAGGGACATATTCAGAGGCAATGAAAGACTAAGATTGGTAGTACTGACCAACAACCCTTTGATAGCGTTGATTGCGGACCAGTTTCCGCCGTTGCCGCATTTGCGTATGCTCTTATTAGACGGCTGCCGGCTGAGAACGATACATAGAAACGCTTTACGGAATTTAAAGTCGCTAGAAAGGATAGATTTACGTAGAAATCAGCTCACATTCCTACGTTTGATTACATTCTCTTTGCCGACTTTGAAAACGGTTTCCCTGTCGGGGAATCCATGGCGATGCGATTGCAGGCTTCGAGAATTTAAGGATTGGTTTTTAGAAAGCAAATTAGGTACAGAGGATTTGTTGTGCGTGGAGCCTTCCTCAAAGGCTGGGAACAAGTGGCGGAACGTGAATAGTGAGAGTATGGTGTGCGCACCAGAAGTACGGTCTAGCACATTGGTTGTGAGAGCCGAGGTCGGGGTGGCCACTTCATTTGGCTGCTGGGTTCATGGGATTCCAAAACCTCAAGTGACATGGTTGTTTGATGGTGTAGATGTACATAACAGTAGTGTAGATTGTGATTTGGAAGAAACACAAACAGATATAGAAGATGATGATTCCGATGACAGAGTACCAGGTAGTGTAAGATGGGTGAATATTACACTTCTAAACGTGACATCGACTGCGGCTGGAGAATGGACGTGTTTAGCCAAAAGTAATGCAGGTGAAGCGAGAGCTATAATCAGTCTTGTACTTCCAAGATCGCAAACAGCCACGGCTAGAACAGCTCCAGGGATTCCACAGCTTTTAGGCGTCGTTTTTGGTGCATTAGGTATCTTGGCGAGTCTTGGCTTCCTTGCAGCTGTCGCTTGCTGGCGCCTAAGAAGACGAACAGTCCCGCCAAGTAGAAGTTTCACGGACCAAGAGAAGAGATTACTAGATGCATCTGTTGTTGTCAGCTGCGACAGATCCATAGGTGACATGGCATCACCTTGCGATTTCGAGCTGACCGAGAGATCAGGAGACGATCAACCTAGAGGATGTGGGTTTGATCCTGTACATATAACAATAGAAGGCACTCCTGGAGCATTTCCACCACCACCCGCGGAGTTCGCTGTACCTATTCCGTACGGGAATATTTTCATTTCCGTGCAAGTGGCTGGAAGAGTGGGTGAGCCGGGAAAGTATCCTGATTTATTAAGTGGGGGCGCGACGTTGCCACGCAGGAGTAGAACGTGCTGTACGGTGCCAGCGTACGATAATATGGGACCTAGAGTTACGGCAACGGGGAGTTCTACTTGGTCTTTGCCAGGGCCGAGTTCAGAGAATGTGGACAACACAGAAACCCCAGTGCTGACCCTACCCCCTCCACCGCCTGAGTTCGTGTCCCTTTAGCCCCGGCCCTTGGTACTTGACGCCTCAACTCTGAGGTGACCTGGTACCACACGAACTTTAAGTCAATTAGACATTTCTCTAATTAATTCTCCATTATAAATTTGAAGTGATTACTATGTTAATGTAAATATTTGCGCTAAGTAAGGGCGATGTGTGACATCCTGTGAGATTTAAATACGTAAGGTTGTTATCATTATTAGTTAGAGTAAAGGTAATCTTGTTACTGGTGTGTTGGGATTTTATTGAAGCGAGAACGTCGTTTAGTTGATTACTTAGATGATTCTTTTTAAGTCCTTCGCATATGTGTGTCTTCCCAACTTTTGTAAATATAATTGTTTATTACTTATAAACTTCCCAAACATAAGACTGACCCTTTTGTCTTGTTTTCGTCTATCTTTATATCTATAACGAGTATGTATAAAGCTATACGCTCCACCTAGTCATACAGGATAGCTTCTAAACAATTTCTTTAAATGCAAATAATGTAAAAGAAAATAAACTGATCACAAGCATAGCAAACGGTTGTTTTATTCACACTCGGAACAAATAGGATCACGCTACCGAGGTTGCTAATTGCGATACAAAATAATAAACTTATCGTATTAAACTTAACATATTTATACATATAACTTTATTTATCTGCAGTGCGTTGTTTTGATCACCATTATACACCGTGACCGACCAATAACCCGGCAGTTATAAAGAAAGAAAGAAAGAAGACATTTATTCACTTTTACAAGACACACAAATACAAGATAGTACACACAATTAAAACATTCCTTAGGTTAATCAAGCAAAAAAAATGTAGTATAAAGTCAGGTCGATATGGCTTAGTTTAGGAAATATTTAATAAAAAAAGATATCGTCTTATTCTGCTGTGCAAAATAACCTACTTATTGATATCATTACGTTGCCACTTTTTAATCCTGAAAAGTCTTTTTATAATAGATGACGTCATAGAAATTTAGAATGCGTTGCCAGCTTGTTCTACGCCTTGTTATCTTAAAGTTCAAAATTATTAATAATTTTTTGGTTGTCACAAAAAAAGTTAAAGTTGCCGATTAGACCCCAGGTTCATATAACGTTATTTACTACTGAGGGGTTTAGGAATCTGTCTTATGACTGCTAAATTTATCGTGCCCACGATGTAGGTATGCATGAGAATTGCTGTCATCTCGCAGAAAGTTACAGGTTCCAAGTGGGTATAAATCGATATATTCACACCTCGCTACACTTGCTTCTGTAGATTTGTTGCCAAACTTGCTAACCAGCCCCGGGAGAGGCTACATTTAGGGACGTAATTTACAACACTGCTTAAACTGAATCGCGAAGTAGAGGGACTTAGCAAGCATGGTTAATAATAAACCAGTTCACACTTGTTCGGCGTCATATCTTGTAAGCGGGTTAGCTAATGTACATACATAGTAAGTACTGAATATAACAGTTTGTTATGAATTTTACTGAGTAAAAGTTGAGATTAATAATTATATTATTGACAAAAGCTCGGAAGGTTTTGATCACAGATCATTAATACAATAAAGAAGCAGTTATACCACATAAAAACAATACAGAAAAACCAGTATATGGAGAAAATATATAAGGTAAGTAATAGGCGGTCTTATCCCTTCCAAGCGATCTCTATCAATATTTCTTTGTCATTCAATTAAAACTAGAAAAAAAAACATTTTGTCAAACTTTAATTTGTGGAGATACTTGTTGATAATTGAATAACATTAATATTAATGAACTAAATCCGATAGAGAACCTTAATTCCCACGAACATAAAATGGAATTAAGGCTCTACATAACAGGCTAATTAGTATACTCAAATACCTTCGCAAACTCCGAAGTTACTAACTCCGAAGTAACTCCGAAGATGAGCTCTGGTTGAGTTCGAAACGCGTCAGTGTAGCTTGGTGGTGGTGATAGTTGTGTTTATGTGATTTGTGTGTGTTCGTACAGTGTGGAGGTGGAGGAACTGCATGAACACGCATTTCTTGCATAAACGTAACTATTGTAAGGTCGCGGGTGAGCAAAGTAATTGTTTTAGTTCATTAATATGGACCTCCGCAAAGTAACGCCTGATTCAATAAATAAATTTATTCATTTATTTACCTAGATTTTCGAGGAGGCATAATGAACGGCGTTCACTCCTTTTATTAGGGTAGCATTTCTACACTTAGAGCCTACTACTTACTTGGTAGTATAAAATTGATTGACATCATAAGCTCACCCTTTAATTTTCACGGATCTCGTACTTATTCCTATAATGATATACACGTTTGAAAGTGCATTGTTCCGTTATAGTTTTCTTTGATCTTTGTTCAAAAATTGACACTGGCCATGATCCAGGACAAGCTCTTACAAGCTCACGCAAGCCTAGCCCAACAACCTTGTTCACACGCTTGTGCTTGTAAAAGATTGTCAGAGCTTGGCAAGCGTGTAAATTTAGCATTATATGTCTAGGGAATGGAGCTAGCTAACTTGAAGTTCCGTCCCCATAGGAGTGTTTATTGTTGGTGTAAATGGCCAAACGCGACGTCCGCGGCGGTAAACAGATTTTATGTACTGACTGCAGAAGTTGGCCAGTAAACTATGAATGGTACAACTTTTGAAAGGAACTAATTCACTTCTAGTGAGTAGTGAGTAGTAGTGCCTTAACAACTTCCTTGTCCAAGGAGACATATAATTATGATTCATACAAATATTTCGAGATGAGCTCAAGGGTCTTTCATGTCAAGTTTGTACTAATTATTTTAGATGAACGTGGTCCGATGCCCCAGTTGCAGCAGCATATAAGTATATGCTACAAGTGTGCGAAAAATTCTTAGCTAAAGTAAAGGGTGAACGTGAGATAATTAAAAAAAAACCGGTTGTCTGTAAAGTCGGTTTACGGACGATAGTTTAACGTGACAACGTCATAACAAAACATTCAAAAAACAAAATGAAACCAGGCGGTCACCCATCCAAGTACTGACCGCGCCCGACGTTGCTTAACCTCGGCGATCGGACGAGAACCGGTGTTTTGTCAAATATCTTGAAAACGGTGCATCCTACGGCAAAATAAATGAAATTTTCATCCCCCCTTTGAACCTCCCGCAACCCTTCCCCCCCAAACCCAACCCCCCCAACCTCCCCACATTGTACATCCTGACGTTCGCCGCTCTCTCTCTTGTACATACTGGCCGTCGCTGCTCTGTAGGTACGTGTACGGGACATGTCCCGTACATGTACGTTGCATTGCGTCATCCTTTTTCGTGTATGCAGCCGGCGTTCATCGGTTTATTAGACGTTGTCACGTCAAAAAACATTGCATGAGGATAGAGAAGCTTGCTTGTGAAAAGGTAAGTAATAGTTATTTGTGTCACAAGGGAGCAAAATGATGTATTTACGGCGAGGGCAGTACATTGAATCCAGAGTGAAGCGATAGATTCTACAATAGAATCCTGAGCGCAGCGAGGGATTCTAAGTTAGAATCCTGAGCGTAACGAAGGATTCAAGTGTTAACGCCCAAGACGAAAATAGTTTTGCTCCTGAGTGACACATACAATTTTTCACACCGACTATGAGGAAAATGGATTGTTGTGATAGATAGGGAAAGGTCACCACAGATAAAGTATTCCTGTGCTACTTTTAACAATGTTAAGAAATAATCGAATGCAATCAAATATTACAATGGTATCGGATATCAATATTCATTAAATCACAATAACAATCATCGATAGTTTTCATTTAAGTAAAACGTATAATTTATTGTGTCTTTTTTTAAACTATTACGAAAAATTCATCAATTTCCATATAACGTTGTTAAAGTTAAAACATGAAATACGTTCGTTTTTAATCGATTACGATGAAATAATTACAAACGATTATTTTATTAAGGTCTGTGTTCATTGGCACATTGCGTAAATGATGCCAATGAAAAAATTAAAAAAGTAGCTTGAACAGAAAAGTAGCATTTTGATCCCTGTTGTTAGGGAGCAAAATCTACTTTTCCGAATGAAAGGTGTGAAAAAAATAATTTACTTACTACTTTTTGACCGCAAATTCATCCGCGCTGAATTCAAAAATCTCGTGGCAAATTTCATATAATATAATTTTGCACATGAATTCCAAAAATTCAGAGATGCGATCTCGGATTTGAACAAACGATCTTTTGCTTAAGAGGCCATAGGTCAGACCACTAGGCTACTACGTCTTGCGGCCCGGCCACGAACTCGCGCGTTTAGCGGCGCGGCGAGCGTTTTCTGTGTTCATTGCGCGGCCGAGACGCTCGCCGTACAGTGGTTACTTGGCGGCACACGCAATGAACACAGAAAACGCTCGCCGCGCCGCTAAACGCGCGAGTTCGTGGCCGGGCCGTTTACTTAGTAGCACATCAGACATTTACACAAGGAAGTGATATTTATATTATTATTATTAATAATAATAATAATAATAATCTTTATTTCGAACAGCACTGGTCCATGGATGTTAGTAACAATTATGCACTTAAGGTTAGGTTAGTAGGTATTATTACAAATCATTGAAAAAATGTCAGAATAGAATAAAAAAATAACAAAATTACTTAATATTAAAAATTAAAGGCCTGTCTCCCATGTGGATGTAATTCCAGTGCCTCACCACAGGGCAATCAAATTTAAGCAGTATTATTATTTATTTATATTTCGTGATATGAAAAAAAAATAGCTTGAGTCTCGGGATCTTTCCCATAGGATATAGATTCATTACAGAAATCATCTTTTAAGGGGGTGGAAGGGGGATTGAAGTTTGTATGGTAAATCAATAACCGATGTACCGATATTTGGTATGGAGATAGCTTGAAACCCTAAAAAGACCATAGGATAGTTTTTATCCCGGAAAACAACAAAGTTCCACGGAGTCGCGGGAAAAAGCTAGTATAATATAATGCCTTTCACTAAAAAAAGCAGATGGCATTTAAAAAAAACAATCGTTTTAAATCAGGATCAGGCTGGATTCCATTCATTTGGGCAGCAATCGAACAACGGATCGTGCATCCGAGAAGCAAGCTGAACTGCTAAAACAATCTGTAATTAATCGTTATTCCTTTTGACCTATTTTCCCGGTTGACCAATTCCGGGATGTTTATTATTTTCAAATTCCACCCTCCCTCGGGAAGGCTGCGGCAAAATGTTTATTGCTTGAAGATGTTTTTGTAATTACTTATACAGAATGCGGTTCAATTAGTATAAAAAATTGCAAAACAACATTCCAGCTAACAACAAAAGTCGTAATAAACTTTTAGCTAGCAACAAAGTGCATAACTTTTAAAAAGCATAACACTTCTTTATCTCGTTATCATAAAAAAAAATAACATAACGCTCATGGCTCATATGGAATAATGCCAGTTTGTATAATAATTGAAATTCATATTTAACATAATATAATGATACTAGCTGTTGCAAGCGACTCCGTCTGCGAAGAATAGGTGTATAAAAATAGGCTTCGACCTATTCTTGGACCTACCAAATACAGACAAAAAACTTTCATAAAAATCAGTCAAGTCGTTTCGGAGGAATTCGATAACAAACGTGACACGAGATTTTTATATATTAGAAAGATGATGATTTATTGTAAAAAGATGTTCAAATACAAAAAATAATCATCTTTTCACTTCTCATGCTCTTAAAATGTCACTTTAGTCTCTGCATATAGGGACTAAAGCTCTTTTTTGATCTCTAGGGATTAAAGTAAATTTTTTTTAATTTACTTTGGAAACCCCTAAACTGCCAATCACGGTGTTTGTGGATGGAGGATTATTGCCATTTTCAGTGACTGGGCATAGACAATATTTAAGCTTTCCACAGACCGCAGCGCGCTGCGGATGCTCCGAAGCGCTCCGTAGCGCCCGCTCCGTAGCGCTCCGTAGCGTCCTGCGCTTCGGTCCGTGGAAGCCTTTAGGGCGTGGAAATAACCTCAATATGACAACTGTATAAAAATATTTTAAAAAATAATAATTTCGTGAAACACCGTGAATAATTACGAATATTAATCCATTTAATTATATTAAAGATGAATTCATTTTATTATGCATACTTAGTCCAATTAGCTATGAAATAATTTTCAGGTTTGAATCTGTTGGCTAAATATGCAAACATTTAAAGCGTCACTCAACAAAAAAAAACCGAGGAACAAATTTAAATTGCTGTTTGAATTCTGAACAGACGTCCATTGCTCGTATTGAGCGTACGTACGTTGTATAAAAGTAATATTGTAGATTAGTATACCTAAAACATCGTTTTTTCCTCGCATTCAAAGTGAAAAGTAGAGTGTTTAACGCGAGACTAAACTGCCATAATGACACGCGAATTATAGCCACCCTCGCTCTGCTCGAGTGGCTAAATATCTTTTGTCATTATGGCTTGTTTTAGTCCCTTGTTGAACAATCTACTATTAAAAGATCAAGAACAAACAAAAGGGCAGGGAAGAACTGCATTAATTGCTTGGTTAATACCTACACGGCAAAAGTTACTAATTAGGAATTGCTAACTCATGCCTATAGTTTTGCCCCCTTGGCCGAATATTAAATAGGGAAGTTTTACCTTCTAGTAATTTCGAAAATACCAAGGTAATCCCTCTATGATACTCACCTCTTGAGTCACTGGCTCCAGTGATTTAGGCTGTGTGTAAGTATTACGTTCTCCATCCTGAATCTGAACTCATTACCATCATTATCTCAGCCTATGTATACGTACCACTGCACGCACAGGGCTCCTCTCAGAATAAGAAGGCTTGGGCCATAGTTACTTCGCAGGCCCAGTGTGGATTGCTAACTTCACGCTTACAATTGAATTTTATCGCAAGCGTTTGCAACTTTTCTCGTGACATATGAAAAAATGCAGCGCCCTTCTGGGTTTCACAATTATATGATTGAGTTGTACTTATTTACACCCTTCTAGCTCGTGGTAAATCAAACGTAATTTCGCACATAAACACCGAAAAACTAAGAGGTGCGAGCCCGGATTCGAACCCACGACCTCCTGCTTGAAAGGCCGTAGGTCAAGCCAATAGGATACCACGCTTTTTACGGAATCTAAAGCGTGAAATAAAAAGCTCGACGAGATCGCCCAAGGATCCCACGCTCCGGCATAGTTCTAAGATGTCTTTAGTTTCGCCAACTTAAAACCCTCAGACATGTAATAAAATGTATTCAGCAACAAATCTCGTGAAACAGCGATTCCTGCACGTCAGAATGGGCAATAAAGAAAACAATGTGATACGGCACGCGCGGCACGGACGTACGCAATGCGGCTTGGCTAATGCTTTCTTATTCCATGGGCATAACATGACTTTTAATGCCATGACATGAGGTTAGATTTGTGGACTCCACAGATTGCTTTACAACATACGTTACGAGAATATACAATTTCCTAACTGACTACAAAAAAGGATAAATAACAAAATAAAAAAAATAAAAATGAATAAAATAAATATCACGGGACAATTCACACCAATTGACCTAGTCCCAAAGAAAGCTAGGCAAAGCTTGTGTTATGGGTACTAGGCAACGGAAAACATACTTATATAGATACATACTTAAATACATATTAAACACCCAAGACCCGAGAACAAACATTCGTATTTTTCATACAAATATCTGCCCCGACACGGGAATCGAACCCGGGACCTCAAGCTTCATAGTCAGGTTCTCTAACCACTAAGCCATCTGGTCGCCTAATAGATAGATAAATAGATAACACAGCGTATGAGTAAGAAGCAAAAGTTGTCTCGCCTTGGACATAACATTAGCGACCGCAAGTCAGCAAACTTAAGATTTATTCAAAAGAGCCCAAATTTGGCCGCCGTTTACACTGACGTAGACTTGGCTAAAAACTAGACTAGATAGACTTTTAACTTTCGCCATGTCCACAGGGGAGACGCCACTTAAAGAAAACCGGCCAATTGCGAGTCGGACTCGCGCACGAAGGGTTCCGTACCATTATCTATAAAAACGGCAAAAAATCACGTTTGTTCTATGGGAGCCCCCTTGTTTTATTTAAATTTGATTATTTATTTTTAAAGTGAATATATAACTAAATATTCTGTAGGTAAATATTTCAAGCGTCTAGATTGCCTTGACTTAGAAGCTTGATTTATATATTTTTTACAGCTTCAAGGCACCGCAGACATAATTTTTCGATGTTAATTTCAACTTGATACCGCTACGCGTTCTTAAGAAAAAGGGTCTTGACAGACAGAATCGTACAGAATCCTAAAAACTAGTAAAGTTAGCTTGTTTGTAGAGAAAAAAAACGATAGTTTTCAGTAAAACTTGAACGTATTTTCGAACCCGCATTGCTACCAGAAGCAATTTGTCTCAGGACAAAGCAAGTACCTAAGTGTTTTTTTACTTTGTTTACAAAATTAGCAACCCGCTCCGGCTTTGAGCGGGTGCAATTAACTTTGAAAAAAAGAGGTAAAAATAAAGAAAGTCTTCATTTTATTATCTTTTAGCAAATTTTTTACTATAATCTTTGATAAACTATAACAGAAGATACACATTGCCGACCAAAATCCCCTTCAAAGTATGTCCGAACTTTTTTATTTGTTTGCATAATAATTAAAATCATCACCTACACAGAAATTTGAACGTAGTCTTTACTTCATTACAGTCGAATTTCGGTTGACACTTGACAGCTAAACTTGACAATTTCACGCAACGTACTGAGAAAAAAGAAGGCCACTTTTATCAAAGTGGCGCTCATTTGGCTCGGACATTTTCGGGCGCGCGACTGTGGATCTACAGTTATAATTGATCAAAGACTATAATAATTTTACTGTCGCATTCAAATTTTCTAACAGCAAAAAAACACTGTAAAAATACGGATAACTCACGGCTTTACTCGAGATCAGGTCGACATCATCATCAACATTTCAGTCGAAAGACGTCCACTGCTGAACATAGGTCTCCCCCAAGGCTCGTTAAACAGATCGGTCACGTGCCATCAGCATCCTCACATCAGCAGCAGCTCGACATGTTTTGGACTAATCCGTAGCCCTAGAGCACACGCCACGGCGACTGCTGCCAAACGCGTACTACGCGCCACCTCTCTGCTGCTGAAGTGGAATTCTTAATGTGGAATTCTTAATTCTTGTTGGAAAAGTGTTTTTACTCTGTTGAAGATTACTGCAAATGGAACTGTTTGACTTGACTGTTTGTTTCTGCTACCTTCAGAAAGAAATATTGATGTCCTTCGCTTTTGTTTTTGAGCATTTGTTGTTTAGTTTGTTGTTTAGTGACATAATTTGAGTAATTGAATTATATATATACCTACTTAGTGACATATTTTAGCTATTGGCATGTTGTTTTTGAATGTTTATTTATATACTTAGTGACATAATTTAACTATTGACATGTTTTTTTTTTGTTTAATTGGCTTGAATTGTTTTTATTATTGTTTTGTTTAATTGTCTTGTATTTAATAATTTATTGTATGTTGCTGTAATGTTGTGTAATTTGGTCAAATACCCATTATGATTTCAAACACAATGTATATTGTTCTTGAATAAATAAATGAAATGAAATGAAATGCGCACTAGGCCTCCGGGACGCATACGGCTCACGGCTTATCACTTGTATATTATTTATTTTATTAGCAGTACGGCTGCTCACCGAATCTAAGATTATTTTAAAAGCAAAAGTTTTTCGGGTGCGCCGGTGGGACTCGAACCCACGTCTCCTGGGTATGCGCCCCAACGGGTGTTCTACCAATTGAACCATGTCGCATCCAACCGACTCCCCCGAAATTCTTAATCGCTTACATACGTTAACAGTGGCGTGTGGTAACATCCATCGCAACTATTAGAAGCTACGACTCCTACGTTCCAAATTACATTGAAAATGCGTAAGAAATGATGTACCACATCTATTTATTCAAATATTATTTCTTTTATTAGCAGTACGGCTGCTCACCGAATCTAAGATTATTTTAAAAGCGAAAAAGTTTTTCGGGTGCGCCGGTGGGACTCGAACCCACGTCTCCTGGGTATGCGCCCCGAAATTCTTAATCGCTTACATACGCCAACAGTGGCCACACAGTGGTGGTTCAGTGGTTATCACTAGTACCTTGTAGTGGAACGTCTATTAGGCTTCGATGGATGGAATGAAATATGAAACCACAATGAGTCCGGGAGTCGAACCCGGAACACTCGACGGCATTTTGACATGGATCCAGGAACGGGTATATTATTTCCTCCTAAACCTTGACTGTTTATTTTTTTATTTCAGGTTTAGTTAATACCTTCCACAAAAAGTAAGTAAATACTAATTAATACCTAATAAATAAAATGGACACTTAATATTTTATGCCATTATTCCCAGTTTTGTGGCTGCATTCGTTACATTTTACGCTAAAAATGGTGGAACTTCAATTAAACTGGCCTAGTTAAGTCGGCGGAGGCATTTTCATAGTGTGTGAAGGTTGCTATATTTTCGTAACATACCTACTGGTCGTGGTACAAATATGAAAAGCTAGCGGAACCAGCACTTTATGCAAAGCATCTGTTACTGGAGATGGCCAGGTCCACTTTTTGGTGTACAAATTTTGATTTCATGTAAAACTGATATTTGTAATTTACCATGAGCTTTACGGTGAAAGAAAAGAAAACATCGTGAGGAAACCTGCATACCTACACCTGCGAAGAAATTCAGTGGTGTATGTAAAGTTCCCAATCCGCACTGGGCCCAAATGTAATTTCGCACATAAATTTCGAAAAACTCAGAGGTGCGAGTCGGGATTTGAACCCACGACCCTCTGCTTGAGAGGCGAGGTCAAACCACTAGGCCACCACGGTTATATACTTACCTGAATTTACACCATCGCTGGTGTGAAGTGAGATCCTGCTTTGGGTTTGCCAGAGCTTAGACGCTAACTGTATCTGATACTTCTTAAATGAGTTGTATGTAGCAAATTTAATGAAAAAAATATTTGAAAAGATCCCTACTCTCTTCGTTCCGCTTACGACTTGCGGCACTTCGAGACGCATACAAGTTATGACGTCATATAGTAAACTGGTGCGAAGCTCTTGACGGGGGAAATTGAAGGAAACAAGTTAAGGGCCTCGGCGCTTCAGCAAAACTCGTTTTGGTAAAGTATTTTTGACAAGCTTTTAAGTTTTTGCGGTCATTTTTGGTTGATATATCGATACCGGAAATCTCAATTGGCGTAAAGTACATTTTAAGACTTTACAGTACAAGCAAAAAACGTTAACATTATTGAAAAAAAAAATCTAACTCTTTTGTTTATTATTGCATAAAAATAATGTTAAAGGAGGTTATAGTTCTTTTTATCTCTTCTATCAGATAGCATTATAATTTTTACTGGAAAAAGCATGTTTACGGAGATAGTGTCTTTTACTACCCCCAATTTTAGATGTTGTGTCCTTTACGCCTGTTGATAACGTGACTTAAAAATATAACCTTCTGCCGTAAAGGTCCCTTTAGCAAAATAAAAGGGCATTATTACTGTCGTAAAGGAAGGAAATTGACACATAACGGGGTATAAAGAACATGAAATCGTACAAATTTAGGTTGAAATAATTAAAATGGGTTCATCGAAAAAATACAACATTATTATTCATTACTGTAATAAATAATCTTGAATAAGTCGACAAAATGAGGAGTGGTAAAGGTCAATTTTTCAATCGTAGCATTGCTTGGAATATACCATTCGATAGAGAAAAAAAAACTGTATACGATGGCATTTAAGACTCATTTTCGCATTTTTGTCCTTTACGCCATTTGAGATTTCCGGTATCGATATTTTATGGGCCATTTCACCTTAGACTAAAAACTGTGGCATATGAGAAGGTACTGTGGTCTACTACAAACTTTAAGTTAATAAAAATGAATACAACATAATAATCTAGTGGCTATGGTGACCAGAACGTTGTAGTCAGTACACAGATTTAGACTAGATGGTTCCAACGTAAAAATACTCAAAAAGAACCGTATACAACCTCACGCGAAGATGTTGATCAATATTTTAGACTAAAAAATTAAAAGCAATTTTTCAAGACTATGTATGTAAAACTCTTTATTGTACACAAAAACATGAAATTAACAAATGAAATAATAATAATGTAATGAATTGTATAGCGTGTCTAATTTAAAATGACGTGCTCTACTACCGCATTAAACGCACAGGATTTTTCATACGTTTAGTCGATCGCGATGTATGCTCGCACACTGATCATAGTTCACGGAATGGAATAGTCGACGCTCTCAAACAGTGATAAAGAGTCGTAATTAATATTTGCACGCACACATCCAAATCAATTGGTTCTGTAGAGGAGCGCACGTCATTTTAGCTTAGACAAGCTCTACGTATTTTATATGTATATTATATCTATTTTTTCTATGTATTTTATACGAGGAAGGGTTGGATGAACTTAAAGAACAGTTCATATTATAAAATTATTTTTGGATTTTTTCTGATGAAATGATGTTTAATGTATCGTGTTTAAAACCATTAAATAATCAATGATCAAGAAGCAAGTAAAAATTAAATACTAGATTATTGATTTTGTCCTTCTCAAATTAATGGCTGAAGGATTTGGGTGCTTAACAAAAAAAACTGTTGATTTCTGACTCCAGCTAACATTTACTCTGAGGGCAAATAAAACGCTTTCGACACTACATTCGCGTTCTCCGTCTCTTTCCTCCATCATCTTCTGCCGACAGAGATTCCCAATAATATCTGTATAAATCCTTACTATATCAGTTGATTCCAAATCTGTAAGAATCACTGGCCCTATAACGAAGTTACCGGCGTACAAACAATAAAATATTCTTCGTAAACAACTTCCACAGTGAATTTGTTCAGCCGTAATTCTACGGAATCAGATTTCCTACGTTTGCGGCTCTGCTTGTACTGAGTACTAACAGGAATAGGGGAATATGCATGCATGGAACACAAATACTCTCTTTTTGTAAATCAGCGCCGTTCGCAAGATTGGCAATTTTTTGCTGATTTGGGACAATTTTGTGACACGCGCATGTTATTAGGGTTCCGTAGTCAACTAGGAACCCTTATAGTTCCGCCATGTCTGTCTGTCTGTCTGTCCGCGGCTAAGCTCAGAGACTGTTAGTACTAAAAAGCTGTAATTTGGCATGAAAATACATATCAGTTACGCCAACAAAGTGGTAAAATAAAAAAATAAAAAATATTTTTTTTTAGGGTACCACCCATAGACGTAAAGTGGGGGTGATTTTTTTTTCTCGACTAACCCTATAGTGCGGGGTATCGTTGGATAGGTCTTTTAAAACTATTAGGGGGTTGCTAACATGATTTTTCTATTCAGTGATCTGTTTGCGAAATATTCAACTTTAAAGTGAAAAGATTCGTTAAAATCGACCGTCCCCCCCCCCCCCTCTAAAATCTAAACTGTTGGGTGGAAAAATTTGAAAAAATTCAGAATGGTAGTAAATATTAAATTTACAAGGAAAATTATAGCCGCTAAGATTGCTTGGGAATTATTTGTAGTTTAAGAGTAAATAGTAGCCTAAGGTATAAAACATACCTAAACTTGGAAGATTCCGTACACATACGAAATCCTTAGAAAAATATTACTTGATTTTTTCGTAATGGCTACGGAACCCTATCTTGGGCGTGTCCGACACGCTCTTGGCCGGTTTTTTTTCATTGTTTTATTTGTACTTTTATCGGTTTTTTTTTTAATTTTTTTTTTATCTATGTTAACTATTTTGTCACAAATAAAATATTTATTTCTTTCATTTCTCTTAACAATTTAACGTGATGTGAACAAAACTGGAAAAAAGCGGCCGGAGTGATGACCGCCTAGTGTTTAAGGGTAGAAACAGCGGAAGATTCTGACACAGTTCCCATTTATCCGGTAGAAGTACAAGATCTCTAAGGAATAACCGAAAATGCCATCAAAATCTACCGCCAATAAAAAAAGTGAGGCGGTTGAAATGCTCAAATAATGACCCCTAAAGAACCTGTCTACGAAACCTGGCAATTTGCAGGAAAAATACGAATTTTGTGATAGAATCTTAGTTGTTTATTACAATGTCCATAGAGGTATGTTAATCCGTTGAATAATACCCATAGTGTAACGACCAAATGGCCTAGTGGTTAGAGAACCTGACTACTAGTGTCCCGGGTTTGCTTCCCGCGTCGGGGCAGATATTTGTATGAAAAAACGAATGTTTGCTTTCGAGTCTTGTATAATTATTATGTAAGTTTTTAATTATAATATCTATCTACTCCTACATAAGTACGTTTATTCGTTGCCTAGTACCCATAACTACATAACCCATACTAAAAGATTACAGGAAAACCTATAAGAAATATTTGATTTAAATATGAGTGACACTATTAAAATTATGAGTTCGTTATTGGATCATTTTTACACGTTGAAATATTTTAGGTATTTTTACGTTTTTTTATATTGTATCTAAAGATTATCAGTAAGAGACGAGTGGATTGACTGGTTGTCATAATAAAAAGCCTTGTTTTAGATTAATTTATTGCTGACTCATTAAGAAAAATTTCCTTCTTCCTCTCCTTATAATGAGAAATAAAGGATATTGAACATCCTAGTAGTTAAGGTCTCAACGTGTCAGTGACAGGTAATAATAAGGAGATGAAGCTTTGTGTTTCTCGGAAAATCATTACAAACGATGCATAGGTTATTTATACGTGAATGAGCTAATAACTTCTGAATTAATGTTTAACTGGTTTGTATTCACTAAAAAGTATTAGCACAGAATAACTAATAGTACTAGCGTACAGAAGGATCACTCTCGAACAAAAGTCAACTATAGGTATAAAAATTTGCCTACTCTTAGGTACGACCATAAAAACTGTTTGAACGCGAAACTGAAACTTATTTTGTGATACGAGCATTCAAATTCCGTTGGGCACCGCTGATCCGAAATCAAGAGCGCAGGGTTCCCACTCGCTGTTATTTAGGCAAGTATATAAATCAAGAAAGATAACAGTGTGTACTAATTCAATAAACTACCTTTAGTAAGTAAGTAAGTTAATTATAAGATCGAACGAAGACAATTGGTTACAAAAAAAAAATTGAAATTAACACGTTACTAACAACACGTTAAAAACTGTCATTGTGTAGACTTGTTCGGGTTAATATATTCACCATGTAAAGTTTAATGTATGAAAAAGCATTCATCATTGTAATCACGAGATGATGAGAAAGTAGGTTCGATTTCCATATTTTTCTGATGTTTTCGTGTTCTAGTTTCGATATTATTTAGAAAAAAAATGTATAATTTGTTTACTTATATCCAAGTAGGTATGCCGTGAAACATCCTCAGTTCGCAGACATAATATTTACAACATTAGCCCCGATTTGATAAATTATTTGCCAGATAAAATCTGTTTTTTGCGTTATAGCAGCAAAAAGTTTCAGGTAAGTACGAAGAAATGGACTTATGACTAATTATCAACAGTCTGTCTGGCGAAAGAAATATTTCATAAAAGTTTTATTTATTTACTTATTTACCTTAATATTAAAACATAAAATAAACAGCGGCCTGTGAAGCACTGAGTCGGAATAAATTTCAAACATCGACCAACATTTAAAGTTTCCGAACATTGGGCGATAAGTCGTCGAATAAGTATAGAAAAAACATGATTTGTATAGAAGAAAGAGTGAAGTTTCACTAATTTTGGCACATAATTATTATAAACAAACTATGTATGTAGCTTTCGTGAGTGACTTCGTTCGCGCAAGCGATGCAGCAATGGACCGAATGTACTTAACCCTTAATTTGACAACGAAAAGATACTCATTCATTCATTTATTTATTCAAGAACAATATACATTGTGTTTGAAATCATAATGGGTATTTATTTGACCAAATTACACAACATTGCAGAACAATAGCAAAATCATCATCATCATTTCAGCCGAAAGACGTCCACTGCTGAACATAGGGCTCCATAGGCTCGCCAAATATAGATCGGTCCCGCGTCATCCGCATCCAACACGATCCCGCAACCTTAACCAGCTGGCTTATTGTCTAACGTTTCTGACGCTTGCTTTCGCAATTACTATCTCTTTCTGTCAAACGGTATAAAAGGATGACAGAAAGAGATGGTGAAAGCGAAGGCAAGCGCCAAAAGCGTTAGACAATACGACCTAAGATTGTCGCTCCATTTTGTTGGAGGCCTTCCGGTCCGTGGACGCCACTCGAGAACGTTTTGCCCCATCGGCCATCAGTTCTACGAGCGATGTGCGCTGCCCACTGTCACTTGAATCTGGCGATTCTTCGAGCTATGTCGGTGACTTTAGTTCTTGCGCAGACTTCATCATTTCTAATGCGATCTCGCAATGAATCTCCGAGTATAGTCCTCTCCATCGCCCTCTGAGTGATTTGAGTGAGTTGAGTTTGCATTGGAAAACAGAGAAACATAGCCGTTCTCGTTGCTAAGGATAATATTATACATATACATGTATTTACCTTTTTTGAAATAGGTATGGCAAATTGGGTCATGGTCATAATTTTGTCAGTTGGGCTTTGAAGAAGGAAAATACGGCATTTTAGTTAAAAGACGTTGTTGACTTCGTTGTTGTCAGGATCGTTTATGAGGCAGTGGAATGCTTGATAAAAAGGTTCTTAGAAATAGAGTAAATAATCAGCCTCCGAACTCGCATAGAATTCTTGAACGTACGACAACAATACTGCATGGCCCACAGCATTATTAAGTGAAATAGAAATGACGTCATTTATATTTTCTTCAAGAACCAACCATTATTATTAATGATTTTTCTTTAAGGTTTTTTAGTTATTGGATAATAGTATATAAAATGTAAATAATGGTATTTACTGTACCTATATAAAATGAAGGCCATTTTTTTCTAAACATCGAAATCAAATAGCGCTCAATGGAACAGAGAGAGACATACTCTCAAACCTTAATTTATATTCATGCACGATACCACCACACGTTGTGTGTAATATTGGGACTAATGAGATGAATGGCTGTCAACAGGCATCGATTGTTATACTTAATTAGCCAACACATCTAGTTCGGCAAATGAACTGTAGTAGATGGCGCTTTATCGAACACAATAAAAAACACGATAGGTATATTAAACTTAAATACAAACAAAAACACAGTACACGGGTAAAAAGCCATAGGAAAAAACAGTGAGGAAATCTGCACACACATGCAAAAAAGTTCAATGGTGTGTGTGAAGTTCCCCATCCGCACCGGGCCCGCGTGGAAACTACGGCCCAATGATGATGATGATGCACCTCGTGGCTTTTTCGTGCTTAATATATCTATTCTGTTCTTATTATGAGTTTTGTGACTACAACACTTCAAAAGGCCAACTAAAACTTTTTTCACGCGCGACCGCCATTTTCGATTATAATTTCCCGCCATTCCAATCCCAGAACAAAGCGAGTTAATTCACAAACAAAATCATAATTAAATATTCAGAAAGCGGCTAACTTGCGTGCGTACGTCGTATTACATAGCTTGTGTTTATACAGGCCGCAGCGGTTGACGCGACCGCTTGGCCACTGTGCTCGAAAGCCGCTCAAAATTTAAGATTCTTAAGTGTAATTGAAAGAAAGAAAATACATTTATTAGTGAAAATAAACGGATCACTCACGTCTTAAAACGAGTTTAACTCGACATCTTTCGGGATAATCCGTAGTTTGGCAGCCGCCGTGACAGGCGACTCCGAGAGGAAGGGCTACGGATTATCCCGAAAGATGTCGAGTTAAACTCGCTTTAAGACGTGAGTGATCCGTTTATTTTCACTATGAGTGAGTCTCACGGTAGTTTCATGTTTAAAGTAATACATTTATTCACAAGAATACAAGACACATCAATAGTATTACGAATATTTAGACAACACAAGGCTAAAGATTTTTATTGGTTGCGTCTCTCCTGTGGTCATGGCAAAAGTTAAGGGTCTATAGCCAATATTTTTTAGTCAAGTCTACATCGGCGCCTTACCAACATTCGGCCTATTTGAATAAATCTTAAGTTTGCTGACTCGGAATGGCTAGTTTTATGTCCACAAGATAGACAATTTTAGACCCATAATGCTGAAGCGTTTGTGACACACCAGCTCTAATTGCAATGGAAGATGTTTTACTCCACGTGCAATAATACTAACTTTCAGAAGAAACTTTTAGCTTTTACTTAGGTACAAATGTAATAAAAAGAGGGTGTCCCGAGTGGTCGGCAACCCCTCACTCTCCGATAAACTCGATCCTCTTGCTCTCCGCAGTGACGTTAGCTCCCTTTGCGTTTTCTATAAGATCTACAACGGGGAATGCTCTGAGGAACTCTTTGACCTCGTTCCAGCTGCGGGGTTTTTTTGAGGGGTGCCCCAAGGAAACCCCCCCACATGAAGTGCTCATATTCAATGGGAGTAATCCAGAGGGTATAAGGTATCCCCCCGTATATTAATCTGCCGCGCTCGAGTAACTTCACAAATCCCCTGTTGGGCTCCCCTACTATACGTATAGAATATAGACAGTATCTACTCGACTCTAGTTGTATCAATACTCCCATCCTTACATGGCGACCTTGCCAAGAGAAGGATTGATGCAACAAAAATCTCTCTTCTCTTCTTCTTAGTCGTGCACTCTTGACAGAGTGGTCGTGGTCATGCTTCGGTCGATCGACTCCTGCGCCACCGCTGCTCTCGCGACGCGTCGCCAAGTAGCCCGATGTCTGGCAGAGTGGGAGCAATCGTTTATGCTAGAGTGCGTCACAGTTTTGATGAGGTCTGTCCACCGAGTTGGGGAGCGCCCGCGAGAACAAAAACAGCGGACAAAAACAATAGCGTGCAACAAAAATAGCGGTTTATAAATAAAGTGGTCTCGCTGCTTTAAGTTGTGTCTGGAGGCACCAACTGGGGCCCGGACCACCCGCCAGAATCCTGCAATGCGTGTTTTCACCGTAATAATAAATGAAAAATAGCATTATAAAACAATTCTTACTTTGTAGTTCTGTATGCTCATGTTTCTTGGTAATTTTAATTGAGAACAAAGTTAGCTTGAGCTTTGTTTGGATTTAGAGTGCGGTCGCATTGAAACGGAGCGAAGTGGAGGTGTAAAAAGCGATATTAGTCAACAACGCGTTCTCGAGTGGGGTCCACGGACCGAAAGACGCAGTGTAGGTAGGCCTCCAAAAAGATGGAGCGATGACCTGATTAAGGTTGCGGAAATGCGTTGGGTGCGGGCGGATGGCGCAGAGCGGATCTGTTTGGCGAGCCTTGGTGGACGCCTATGTTCAGCAGTGGACATCTTTCGGCTTAAATGATGATAGTGAAAATAAACGGATCACTCACGTCTTAAAACGAGTTTAAATCGAAATGTTTCGGGGGGATAGCGCGTTTAGCCGCCGTGACGTCTGGCTCCGGGAAGAAGGGCTACGGATTAGCCCGAAACATGTCGAGTTTGAGTGTAGGTAGGCCTCCAACAAGATGGAGCGACGACCTGGTGAAATACCGATCGACCTGGTGAAATACATTGGATGCGGATGGCGCAGGGCCGATCTGTTTGGCGAGCCTTGGGGGAGGCCTATGTTCAGCAGTGGACGTCTTTCAGCCGAATCAATGATGATGATGATGATGATGTCGAGTTAAACTCGTTTTAAGACGTGAGTGATCCGTTTATTTTCACTATGAGTGAGTCTCAATGATGATGATGATGATCATGATGATGATGCGTTTCTACTCGTATTTTTGGTCTACTTCTACAGAACCGCACCCTTAGACGCAAAATTTCTGACTTAGGCCCACGCACTCCCATAATTTATATTTTATATGACAGATAAAATATAAATTATAGGATACAGTGAAGGAAAACATCGCGAGAAAACCTGCACACACGTGAGAACAAATTCAATTGTGTGAGTCAAGTTCCCAATCCGCTCTGGGCCCGGGTGGGAACTACGGCTTAAGTTAAGCCCTCTTATTCTGAGAGGAAGCCTGTGCCATGCAGTGGGACGTATTTAGAGTAAGATGATGATGATGATAAAAACTGAGAAACTTATAACTATAAGGAATTAGTAAAACAGACCTTTATATTTCTAACTAAAAAAAAAGATCATTAACAGTTCCACGGTAACATCTCAGCTAAGTTTGTAATTCATTTTACACATTTCGATAAACACGCATTAATATTATTTATCAATAGAGAATATAAAGCTAAAAACCCCATATCAAAATCATAATTTGAATTAAAAAGAATATATGCAAACTTTTTTTACCGAATTGGCTAAAACTTTTCTTGACACGCACGTATAAACACTGGCTGAAAAGAATTAATCATGGAAAAAAACTCGTTAAAATTCGAATACGTCAGAATAATTGCGTGCGGTTGACATGAATATTGCTCGCGAATATAGGTATTAATTTATTGCAATTGAAATGAAATTAAATCATTGTTTTTTAAGTAATTTATAAGCAAACCTGTTCTCTTTAAGTGATAAAATAATACAGTTGAAAATGAGGTAGGAACATATCTGCAAATTAAGGTAATTTCTTGAAAGATCTTGAAATGTACGAGTTTGGTTATGGTTCGAATTTATTTAGGTATGTATTTTTTTGTCGTTAATTACGTATTGTAATACGTATTGTATATTATTTGTTCATACCAGTGGTTTCAAAAAGTCGTTTGGACATTTAAGTCCAATATTTTTTCTCTGAAAGTAAAACAATTTTGTACTTTTCCACAACAAATTGCATGAGTGATCTTTGCATTCTGTGATAAGGTTTACTATTTAATTTAAACTCGTTGTTGCTCGCAACTTTGTTTGCGTCCCGTAGGCTTAAGGTGAAATAATCGTTCAAGTGGTTTTCGATCTATTAAGTACTAACAAATAAACAAAAAACAAAAAGCGCGCACGAAGCAATATTTTCTCTACTAGAATATTAGCTTAGATTGTAAAAATAAAAATGGGATACGTCTCTGAAATCATATTTATTTATTCACAAAATAGATTTTGCTTCAAGGATTGTGTCTTCATGCTTTTAAATGCAATTCAGGCGCATATTTGAATATGCAAGTGGTTATTTCGTTTCCGAGCTCACAGGGCGTTGACTCTTTGTGGTGAACCTAAAAACAGAAATAGGGAATAATTGAATTGGTGTATGAAAAGCTCGATTACCTCTTGGTCTTGGCCCCATAGGCAATCAGTTCTACGAACTATGTGCCTTGTCCATTGTCAATTTGTCACTTGAGTCTGGCGATTCCTCAGCTCCAGGAAAAGTCTTGAAAGGCGTCTACGGTCTGTTAGGTGAACCGGGGAGGGGGGGGGGGGGGGGGGGGGGGGGTTCTATATGTTCAGCAGTGAAATGATGATAAAAATTGGGGATGAAATGAGTGCTATAAGAAAACAATGCGAAAAAGTAAATCCATATTTTCTTACACATTTGGAATCATTTGGCCATCATTTGGCTATGCTACATGTTAAACTAACAAACCAAAACAACATAACATTTGGTAGCATAGCATACGGTCGTGGTGCTAACTCTGAAGATGAGCTCTGGTTGAGTTCGAGACGCGTTAGTGTAGTTTGGTGGTGGTGATGGTTGGGTTTGTTGATTTGTGTGTGTTCGTACAGTGTGGAGGTGGAGGAACTGCATGAACACGCATTTTTATTACATAAAAGAAGCATAAACTTAACCCAAGTAGCAAAATTTCCTTATAATATCAAGCTTACCTGACTAAGTCTTATAATTGGCATATAAAAGATTGTTTATTGCAAAATACCTTTTAATGGCATATTATAAGTGGATTTTGGCTATATGTCTCCAGTTCTTAAAACTTTGTCGTATAATCGTTAATAAAGCTGAATAATATGGCTTTTATAAAACGTCAGATGAAGATTCTTCTTATAACAGCCAATTATACTGCCTTTTAGCCATATAATATTGAAAGCTATGTAAAGGTTTTATAACATACTTTTAAACTTATAACGGGTATACTCAGGATAGTTACAAAGATTTTTTTTCCTATAAAAGTCTGTAATATCATAAAGTATTTCTAGTCATTTATAAAGTCTTTATAAGAGTTAAATTTTTTGCTAGCCATTTATACGGTTATTAAAAGTATACTTCTCTTCACATTGTCATATAACTTTTTAATACAACCAATGTGGCTATTTAACTAACGATAAAGCTGTATCTATTGCCTCCAAAATCCAACGGAAAATGCCATTGGTTTGGTACAAAATAAAAATAAGAGTTATGATTTGATGCCAAGTGAAAATACTGATAACCAAAATAGTGATAGTAGTGACGAATACGAATGCGTAAATTTTAATAACGAGCCAAATAAAGATAACTTACGAGTTAATATCAGAAACTGGGCTGTGAAGTTTAACATTCCGCATATAGCTATAAATGAGTTATCTAAAATTATAAATGACTCAATGCCTTATATTCTACCTTTAGGTGCAAGAACGTTACTTCCTTTTTTTTAATATTTATTTATCTTTAGTGTAAATATTGCAATGTAAATAATGCAATGTATTATCTTTAAATACACATTTGTTTATAAATGTTGATTTATAAGTTAATATAAATTTTTGTATAGTTATATTTATACGTTAAAAAAGAAAACAAGAAAAGATTGTTTACAGTTTGAGTACCTATTTTTGATTGAAGTGGACTTTACCGCAACCAGTAATGCTAGCAAAATTTTAGCGATTCCGCTAACGTGGATAGTGAACGAATTCCGTCTAAACTCGTGAGACATATAATTTTTTAAGCGCTACGAAATTCTATTAAAATATCCGACTTTCGAAATTTTTTTTTTACAACATAAACTTAACTGTTTGTATAAAGTTAAATACATAATTGTCTTTGCATATTGCCTTATCTTACCTTCTTGAAGGTAAGAGTGACAAGATTCACATTCATCATCCGGAAAATGATCGTACATCATGAAATCTTCACAGTTTTGACAGCAGATAAATGGTAAATACATTAAATGTAACATATTTGTTCCCTTTATTTGGGGTCGGCCCTCCTGGTTCTTTTGCGCCAGGGCAGGATAATTGCAATTGTAACATTTATCTCTTATTATAAGATGTGTGATTTGCCATGGCCAATTGGCCAGAGCGCTATTTGTATTCGTACATAATATACAAGTTTTTTCTGCATAAACACTTGTCAATATCCAATAAATCAATCATTTTCTTGTTTTCGACAGATCTAGGAAAAGAGGTTCACTTGGTCATTAAAGAACCCTAAAATCAGTCAATATGGTGGAAGTATGGCACATTATATAACCTTTATAAGTTATTTGGTTTTATAGATATCTTATATATGTTTTATAACTTGCTATAAGACTTGTACTAGCAATTATCACAGGCGCGACTAATTAATTAATTAATTTTCATAATAAAACAACTTCTATTCACGGGCGCGTTTAAAATACAACATAAATCATACCTGATATTCTCATAAAAATGAGCCGCCACATGAATTTTGATGTGAAATACATAAAAATCTAATCATAAATAGTAAATAAGATTACTCACTTAACTTAATCAAAATGGTGACTGCTTAAAAACACAAGAATTGCACAGAGTTTTATGCTGCATCGCTTTACTGAAACACAATAACTTTTCAACGGTAAATTTTTCTTGTAATCGGTTCAAACATGATAGTAACAAGGGCATTTGCCCTTATAAGCGCGGTTAATATGACATTTATAAGGAAACTACACTTATTATTGGCCATAATAAGACTTTTAAAAGAAAATTTAGTAATTTATAAAGCTGTAATATGATAGCTATAAGTTTTATTACCTTATAGAGACAGCCATTTCCCATACTTATTAGCGCTAATATGGCTGTTCTAAGAACAGAATTTTTGGGCTATAAAGCCATTATAAAACCAATTTTTGTTACTTGGGAACTATCGTAAGGTCGCGGGTTAGCAAAGTAATTGTTTCAGTTCATTAATATGGACCTCCGCAAAGTAACGCCTGATTCAATAAATTATTCAACTTCAAGCATTCTTGGTTGTTTAACAGGTCGAAACTCAGTACAATAAATTTTACTCGATCCAAAAAAAAGGGAAACTAGTTTATCATGTAAGGTTTTATTGGTTTTTAGGGTTCCATACCCAAAGGGTAAAAACGGGACCCTATTACTGAGACTTCACCGTCTGTCCTTCTGTCCTTCTGTCCTTCTGTCCGTCTGTCCATCTGTCCTTCTTTCCGTCTGTCCGTCTGTCCGTCTGTCCGTCTGTCCGTCTGTCCGTCTGTCCGTCTGTCCGTCTGTCCGTCGTCCGTCTGTCCGTCGTCTGTCGTCCGTCTGTCCGTCCGTCCGTCCGTCCGTCCGTCCGTCCGTCCGTCCGTCCGTCCGTCCGTCCGTCCGTCCGTCCGTCCGTCCGTCCGTCCGTCTATCCGTCTGTCTGTCCGTCTGTCCGTCTGTCCGTCTGTCACCAGACCGTATTTCGGGAACCGTGATAGCTAGACAGTTGAAAATTTCACAGATGATGTATTTCGGTTGCCGCTTCACCGTCTGTCCTTCTGTCCTTCTGTCCGTCTGTCCATCTGTCCTTCTTTCCGTCTGTCCGTCTGTCCGTCTGTCCGTCTGTCCGTCGTCCGTCTGTCCGTCGTCCGTCTGTCCGTCGTCTGTTGTCCGTCTGTCCGTCCGTCCGTCCGTCCGTCCCGTCCGTCCGTCCATCCGTCCGTCCGTCCGTCCGTCTATCCGTCTGTCTGTCTGTCTGTCCGTCTGTCCGTCTGTCCGTCTGTCCGTCTGTCACCAGGCCGTATCTCGGGAACCGTGATAGCTAGACAGTTGAAAATTTCACAGATGATGTATTTCGGTTGCCGCTATAACAGCAAATACTACAAAACAGAATAAAATACATATTTAAGGGGGCTCCCATACAACAAATATGATTGTTTTGCTCGTTTTTGCTTGATATTGATAACGGCAACAGGTAGATGCTTGAAATATTCACAGAACAGTTAGTTAAGTATATTCACTTTAAAAATAAATAATAAAATTAAAATAAAACAAATATTTAAAGGGGGCTCCCATACGACAAACGTGATTTTTTTGCCGTTTTTAGTTTTTATAGACAATGGTACGGAACCCTTCGTGCGCGAGTCCGACTCGCACTTGGCCGGTTTTTGTTGTATTCTATCGAACTGTTTCTCGCAAGAGATATATTAAAAAGTAAATAATGACATTTAATAGGTTATTTTAAGTTACTTTTATAGAAATTGCCTTTAAATTGCTGTCAATATCATTTTGTAGAAGAACTCTCCACTTCTTGAAAATTCTGCGTCTTAATCAATGACCTTAGGCCTTATTGTCTATTACACACGGAAGCACAATCGTTTTTACCGCTTCTTTCTGCCAAAAGATACAGGATAAGGGTAGAAAGAGATGGTGATTGCGATGGCGTGCGCCCTCGTGTTAGACAACACGGCGTCAGGACTTAAAATCGCAATCGTCTGTGATCTCTGTTATATTTCTTTTGTTCTCATATGTAAGTCTTTAACCACTTTTTAGGGTTCCGTACCCAAAGGGCAAAAACGGGACCCTATTACTAAAACTCTACTGTCCGACTGTCTGTCTGTTCGTCCGTCATGGTTGGTTAGTACATTCCTTATAAAATTCATCACTACAGATATATTTATTTATACAAGAATATTTATTTATTATGAAAGTTTTATTGAAAGCTTAATACAAAATTATTATCTATTTTCTTCAACTATTTTTTTTGTCATGAGTAAAAATTGAACTTACGAAAGCAATGCACCATATTCTGTTTCCTAATCAGTTGCACTTGATTCACTTGACCTCTCAATTGGGTGTTTCACTCTCTTATTTACAAAAATCTTTATAAATCTAACACATCCCTCAATCTCAGATTTCTAATTCTATATATTCAGCTAGTCTAGGGTTATATCACCAACTAGAAACTGGTTGACGATTTCTTGAATTTTCGCATCCTTCTCAACATGTTTTCGATCTCTCTTGCGATATACTTCAACTTCCAGCTCATTTTGTCTGAACTTAAAAAATCTTGTGACATCGCCTCTTCCTTAAGTGTTGATATGAAATGTAATAAATTTAAGTCAGTCCTTATTTGTTTGTTCAGTTTACTATGCCAACCTTCGACTACATTATTTTGTTGTACGGTGCCGAAGGTTGTATTGTAGCATGAAAGTAAATTTGTGAATTTCATCGTGAACCATTGAGTACCTAAATACGCATTGAATTGTTCAATATTTTCAATCGCCGGTGCTTTTGCCTGTATACTGTACCAACTTTCCAAAATATTTCAGTTCGGTAGATGGGCTATACCTTGACAAATTCGTGCGCGGCGCTCGGCGGAACCCTGTCGCAGGGAGCCTCTTTTGTCCTTAACAAGATTGTTTTTAATAAGTGCGGCAAACGCTGACTGCGACAGGGTTCCGCGGAGGGTCACGCACGAGCTTGTCGGACTATAATTGGACACAATTAAGTGCAACCTTCACGGCTGTTACTAATTCCAAATCTATCGGCATTTATTGCAGCCAACTCAAAATCTACTTTCATGAGCTTTGGTACAAAGTTTGGCACACTTTATTTTATTGTCTTGAACATGATTTCATATGTGTGCTGTTTTTTGTCTGGTAACATATATATCATAAAAATGGGATGATTTTTGTATATTGCTGGTCGCTTCCTATATCGCCATGAACAGATATTATATAGGTAACTGTTTGTATGGTTTCGGAACAATCTTAAATATCCCGTCCATAAAAAATATTTTTCACTTATTTTTGGGAATCTGAAGTCATAAAAATTAAAAATCCGTGTTTTTGAGAACATAAAAAGTTTTGGTCTAGATCATCTGATGCTTGTACGTCGTCACACGATGATAAGCTAGTTTTAGCCAAATGATCACGTCGGTGTTTGTAAGGCATGTCTCTAATCTAATAAAAAGATGGCAATTTATCTGCAAAGGGTTCCGACATGAACTTGGCCATCTCGTCTTTATAAATTTGAGGTATTGGCCGGTAATCAGTGGTTACCTTTTTCTTCAACCGTAGGATGCTTTCCTCTATCTCAGTGCCCTCAAAATCTGGAACACAATCGTGATATGCTTCCCTTAATATTATATTGTTGCTATTTATTGCCAGCAAAACTTTACATTTCTCTATTCTTCTTTTTCTTTTCTCTATTTCCTCGTACAATAAAATTATTGCAAACACTACTGCATCAAAGAAGACACAATAAATGACAACTTGAAAAGTTAAGGAAAAACATAATTGTCAACTAAATAGTCTTATCTACACTGACAGCTCATAAGAGGCTGAATTAGGTAATTGGCTAGCTAATTCTATATTTGTATTTTTATTGTGTGTATGTAATACTTAGTATATGTATTGTAGTATTCCTGTTGCTCTCCTTCCCGTTCCACTATACACTAGACTATAAGTAATTTGAATAACATGTATGGAAATATTGCGTATAGGAAAATTAGAGATCGGAAAAAAATTATATTCAAAAATTTTCTTCCGTTAAAAATCACAAACTAATTATGCGAATGAGAAGTTTTGCTAGGGGTAAAATGTGAATCTATGAAATTAGTAATACGGTAAATTAAATTACTGGAAAAATAGGCGTTAGGAAATTATTATACAAGATGATAAAAATATCGGGAAATCCATCTAACAAATCGTATGAGGATAACCAATCAGCTATTTATACTTGACCGGTTTTTGTATTATGACAAAGTTCCTACATCACAAAAACTAAGGCTGACTTGACTATCACAATAACTCAATGACTTGTAATTGAATATAGCTTTTGTTTTTTTACACCGTACAACTAGCGTTGAACCTTGGGGCGGTAAAGAATTTTCTTAGACGATTATACGAGTGAATCTCGAGTCTTACCTCTTTGTCGCAATTTTCGGAGACAGTCTTCATGTGTTCCAATTTCTTCTTGTTCCTGAAAACTAGAGGTGTCACGGCCGTCATGAATCCTGCTTTGGAGTACTTGTTCTGTTTGACGACGCCGATCTGTGGAATTCAGGTTGGCTTTGAGATGCTTTTATTTTGCATGAAATTTTTGCTATATTTCTAGACGGATAATTTAATAATGTTATTTATAGCTATGAATAGTGGTTGCTTAGTGGTTTGACCAATGATATCTCAAGGACAGAGTATGTCACGTTCGAGCCTCGGAGTTCTTAGAAATTTACGTGGTAAATTATATTTGAAATTTACTGCGAAGGCAGACGTCGTGAGTAAATCTGCACACAAGTGAAAATAAATTAAATTATGTGGTTTGAAGTTCCCAATCCGCACTGGGCCTGCGTTGGGACTCATATAGGCTGGGATGATGATGAATGATGAGTTAATACGGAGTGCATACAAGTCGTGTTGGTGTCATAAACAAATTTGAAGTTATACTTTTTCCAATAGGCATTTGATGATGCAAGCTGCCTTTTCAGGGTAGGGAGGGTCCTTCCGAAGATGCTCCAGGTCTGCCTCGGTCGCCCCAACCTTATTCATGCAACTGCGAGCAGTACTTATCAGCGTTTTTCGTATCATGTCTGTGAATGGATTTTCTAAGAAAAAAAAGAATAATGTTATAATACAGGCCTTTTTAAATTGCTGCCTCATATTTCTACAAAGAATGGCCTTATGTGGTCCGGGCCATGCCTAGATTCTGATTCAGCACAAATTCTGTGTTTTTAATTTTTATATTCGAACCAATCAGAGTTACAGTCCTAAAAGTCGTGATTTTGTCAAGAGCACAGAAAAGTTTGTAAATCCAGATAGAAAACTTGAGTTTCTTAAAATAAATGAAATGAAATTAAATGAACAACGTTCATTTCAAGCTCGTGGCTCATAAAATCTTAGTTACAGTAAAACTTAAAAACTATGTTAATGACAATTTACAACAGTTACTGTTCTTGTGTGTGAAGTCCACAACAGTACATAATGTACGGACAATCAATCCTGTCCGGAATCATAGTTAAGATGGTGGTGGTTTTGGTAGCAATGCGGCTCGCGACGCATTGTCGTTTTAAAATAGGTTACGCGCGCATCGGCGAACATCAGTGACGCACTGCAATAACGCAACACAACCGGAAAGCATAGCATCCTTAGCCCCCCTCCCAGGGCATCTGCGTTTTTCTGTGATTTTTGTACTTTTCTGATCTTTATTTTGCTAAAACCTACCCACAACCATCCTGGATCTGCCGTTGGTGCATGACCCCTTCCAGAGCAGAATACCAGAATCGCAAAATATCAGACTCGCAGGATACCAGAACCGCAAAGGCGCAAAACACGACATTAGCACAATACCAAAGTTGCATAATACCAGACTCTCTGTATACCGAAGTCGTGAAATGCCACACTCGCATAATAATACCAGAGTCGCAAAATACCGGAATCTCTAATTAGCTGAGTCGGCAAATCCCAGACACGCAGAATACCAAACTGGCAAAATCCCGAATCAAGAGAATCTAGAATCCGAATCAATTTTAATATTTTATTTTTAAAATTACCCTATTCTTGTAGTCAGAATTTTAACTTTATCAAAATACTTAGATATTTTACATAGTCTTTGATAGAATATTTCATTTGTAATGCAATTATAGGTGATTTTCTAAGTTTTGTCATGTTTAATTATATTTTTTTACGTTTCTTTTGTTCCGGGCAAGGAAATGAATTTTGGCTGATTCTTATATCTGTATACGCGTTTCCTTTTTCAAAAATATTTTGATAAAATTACTCGACTTCTATGGTATCTTTGTATTGATTCGCCTATGCCAGGGGTTCCCAAAGTGTGCGCCGCGGCGCCCTGGGGCGCCGTACAGGGTAAAGAGAAGCGCCGTGAAACTGTATGTAACGCTCACTTGCTGATCGACTTTTTCATTCTTTCAATTATTTGGGGCGCCGAAACAAGATACGAAACCTCAAAGTGCGCCGCGAACTGAAAAAGTTTGGGAACCCCTGGCCTATGCCATCCCTCTGCGGCGTTTTTGGAACTATTTTTCTCTCCGTAGCACGAGAAAATATCTGATGTTATTTTTTCCATTCACTGGTTTTCAAAATATTTTTTGAATTGATGGAATATTTCTGTCAGTTGTGGTGCTTTATCACAAGTATGAAAATAGGCTTCAAGTATCAAATATTTAAAAAGCAAAGAAAGAAAGAATTAAAGGAAATATTTATTACACAAACTAAAACGTTACAAGAAATTGTATCCCAATAATATTATCAAAGCGCGTTTAGAAAGGCATTGAGCTCATAATATCATTTTTGAACTAATGCATGATATGACATTGTCAGTAGTAAAGTATGCAGACAAATTTAATTGTTATTTTAGTACAATGAAGTTCTAAAGCAAGGAAAAAAACATCAAATTATATTACTTAAATAAAATACAAATGTTGTGAATAATTGCTTAAAATGGCCATCAAAGTTTTCAGAAGAACCTTCGTTATCTTTTTCTTTATTAAAATATGTTACTACATTGCGGATAATTTCTCGGCACCGACCGTTTAATACTTTACTACTTTAGCTACGACAATTTGATAACGCGAAAATGATGTGAATTAGTGACAGATTTGTCAGATATGATATTAATATTTTTTATAAAACAAATTACAACATTTACCGAGAATAGAGTCCAAATATGCAAAGGATATTCTGTAAATCTATTAATTCTATTATCAATAAGTGTCTGCACTTATGAAGATATCAAAGATTGACTTATGATTATATTATATTTAATCAAATTCAAATTCAAATCAAATTCAAATTGTTTATTAATATAAATAATTATTTACACGAAAAGTCGTTAGTAAGCGCTGAGATTATGTCTATGTGTTAGTAAACAATGACCGACATACTAAAGTACTGACTCGATACAAATTGACCTTAATGGAACACTAACAACCTAAACATAACAAAATAAACATAATACAAACAATACCGTGCTATATTCATAAATAACTTAAATGCCTAAACTAGGATACTAAAGTAGCCTGTTTCTTAGGCAAATAAATATTTTGAGTGCTAAAGAATAAATAACATATCTAACTAATTAAAATATTAACAATATTAGTTCGTGTTTTGCATATAGAAGGTAGATATTAAATTACACAACTATCATAAGCAGGTTTTCAGTTTCCTCATAAGACATGCTTTTTAGCCACTCTATAAGTTTAATTTTGCAGCTACTATAATTTGAATCATAAATATTAAGACGCCTATTGATTTTATTGTAAATAAAAGGACCCAAAAATGCAGAGAACCGGTGCATAAAAGCGTGATTTGCGCGAGGTTGTTTAAAAACGATATCAGATCGTCTTTTATTATAGATATCGGGGTTGTAGGATGCAAGTTTATGCTGTTCTAAGATTAAATTCGTGATAAAAAGCTGGCGAACTGTGAGCACTCTACATGTTTGGAACAACTCTTTGGTGGGAAAGAAGAAAGGTCGAAATGTTGACACTTTTAGAATAGCTCTTTGAGCACGTTCAAGAACTATAAGCGCTGTTTTTGCGGCGCCACCCCAAGATGTTATGCAATAAGACAACAACGATTGACATAAAGCTGTGTACACTTGAGTGAGCAGGCGCTTGTTAGCCACATCACGCAATTTTTTAAAAATAAAAATCAGCTTACGAACTCTAGAAGCAACTGTGTCAATATGAGGACTAAAAGTGAGATTAGAATCAATGATTACACCGAGATATTTAATGGTGGATTCTCTAGAAATGACAGGGCAGGAGATACACTCGAGTAGGTTAGCACGGGAACATTGGTGAGCTCGGATGAAATGGTTACTGGGCGGTTGTAGTGACTTTCTCATTGAAAAAGCAATGTGTTTAGTTTTATCAGCATTTAATGTAAGTAAATTGCTTTCAAGCCAGTTAGACACTGTACATAAACCGTTTTGAGCGTGACTATAAACATCAACCCACGTATTTCCCGAAAAAAGTAAAACAGTGTCATCCGCATACGATATTATAGTACCATGACTTAAATTAAGACTGCAGAGATCATTAATGTAAATTAAAAAGAGGGTTGGGGATAAAATGCCACCTTGGGGTGTACCAAATTCAATATTGAGGTCAGAACTAGTAAAATTGATGATCTTTACGCATTGGCTACGATTACTGAGATAATCTACAAATAGAGCCAATTGTTTACCCCTTATTCCCACATTTTGAAGTTTACGAATAAGTATTGGAATAGATACCGTATCAAATGCCTTAGCTAGGTCAAGGAAAATTCCCACGGTTCTAATTCCTTTATCCAAATTAGACGAAACATGATTAGTCAAGAGGTGAACTGCGTCACTTGTTGATTTATGAGCCCTAAAACCAAACTGGTTTTTAGATAGGATGCTATTACTTTCAAGATAGCTTACTAGTCTCTTGTTTATGATTTTTTCTAGAATTTTGGATAAGGATGGAAGTATTGAAATAGGTCTATAATTATTTATGCAATCTTTATTGCCTGATTTATGAACAGGAATAATAATGGCTTTCTTTAGGATGTCGGGAAAAATACCTTCAGTTAAGCATAGCTGAAAAATATGAGCTAAAGGCTTAGCCAAAATATGTTTATATCGCTTGAGAAATCTATTTGAAATATTATCTGAGCCCACTGCACAGTTATCTTTCAAACTGCCGATGATGAGTTCAATTTCGCGCTGGTCAGTGTCAAACATAACAAATGAATTCGATTGCGGATGACTCATACTTACATTACTAAAATTGCTGCTATTGTAATTTACAAATTTACTCGCTAGGTTTTTCCCAATGCTTGCAAAAAAACTGTTAGCATTATTTACAGCTAGATGCGGGTTAGAGTGCGTACTAAGCAAATTCAGATTATCATCACGCTTGACCTGCGAGTACGTGATATTTTTGATGAATTTCCAAACTAGCTTGTTATTCTTGCTGTTTTTTTCCAATTCGGCTTTTTCATATTGGTGTTTTAACTTCTTAAGTAGGTTGTTGCAGAAATTACGGTATCTTTTGTAGGTAGCGATAAGCATCTCGTTACTAGGATTTTGTTTTGTTTTTAAGTGAAGTTTATCTCGATGACGAATGCAACGAATTAACCCCGGCGTGATACATGGTTTGATGCACCTGTTAATTTTGGAAATCTTCACTTTCTTAGTATGGGTTGATATGCCATTTTGAATGTAGCCAACAAGGTATTCAAGCGATTTATTCGGGTCCGATGATTTAAAAATGTTGTCTAAGGAAATTTTACATAAATATTCTTCAAGGTCAGCGTAGTTTACCTTGTCAAAAGTTTTTTTACTTATTTTCTTTGGAGGGGCTAAGTTTAGTGTTGTGAGTACGGAATGGTGATCAGTGAGTGTAGAGTTAGTAACAAGGGTAGACGAGGTTAGATTACTTTTAATTAAAACATGGTCGAGGCATGAGCCACTATGGTGCGTAGGAAGCGTGTGTGCAGGTGCAAGGCCATGAACTGAGCAGAAATTGAGATAATCGTGACGACGTGAATCTTGGCTTTCCTTTGAGATGTTAATATTAATGTCACCCGCCATAATAATATTTTTGTAAGAGGAAAGTTTGCGAAGCGTTAAATCAAGAGAGGCTAGGAAGTTGTCTATCTTATTAAAGGAGGGCGACCTGTAAACTGCAATAATAGCTGTGTCTTGTCCTATTTTTAATATAAGACCATTACAATCCTGCAGAGTGGGTTCTTCTATAGCTACATCTAAACTAGTTTTACAGTACACTACAACTCCATCGTTTTGATTGGTGACTCGTTTAGTGCTAAATGAAATAATTTATAAGTACTGTTGTGCTAACGGTACTCTCGAATCCCGTTATTTTAATTTTATAATAACAATGTACAGTCAAGTTCTCCGATATTTGTACGGTCAACCGTTCATAAATATCTAAATTATGAACCTTATATTACGGTAGTAAGTATTGTAACATAGCCAGTCGCTTTGATATTAAAAAAAAACCGACTGACTAAGCTGACAAACTCCCGGGCGGCTGCCCGGGAAATAACGTAGAATTTGGACGGTTAAACAATAGTGGTTTATTTTAAAGAACAACACAGAGGCAACGGGTAAAGACTAGAAAAAAACAAGAGAAATGTTATAAAATAATCCGTTACGCCAAAGAAGCAGCCAAAAGAAAGATTACCTACGATTGGGTATTTTGGAATTTGTAAAAAATAAATAAAAATACGTCCGGTGAATTAATCTCTAACTACTCCATGTACATAGTGGAGTTAACGGTTAAATTAAAAAAAAATCGTAGAGCAAATATAACTATGCCAGTACAGGAATTTAGGGGATAAATGAACTAATAATTAATATAAAAGAATCTCCGATGAAACCGTTGTTCCTGCTCTTCGCTCGTTAGGCGCGTCGGGCCAACTCGGTCCGCGTAGTCAATAGCGAAGTTAAAGAAAAGAACGGTGATCAGTCTCCCGAACCGTTTCTACAAATTTTGCTCAGAGTATTCACGTTGTAATCTCCGGTCAAATATCCAGAAAAGTTAGAGGTATCCTCGGGCTAAAAAGAAGATATTGACATAAAATTAGAACCCAGACAAACAAAAATCCCTAACAATGAGTAACCCAAAACCTGAGAAGTAAAACTTACCCGAATGGTAATTTTGGCCCACAAAATTTCGAGAAAAACGAGAACGGCGACAGTTAAGCTGGGAAATTCACAGTTTCCACATACTGGACTCTGAAACGCCCAACACTGCACTGACGATATTAAATATTATAAATAAATAGTTTACCTAAACACGAAAAACGTCAGTATTAATTAAATAAAATAAGCAAAGAGTATATGAAAACCAAAACATCCATGCGGCATTATAATGCAGCAGTATCCACTAAAGTGTCATAGTTTTTCATGCAGAATAAGTTTTTTAAAAATTTCATTTTTAAAGCAAGCTTTTTAGCTGACTGTACTTTTTGTTGACTGTACTTGCATTGTCATCCAAATACCAAATTTCAGGCGAATCCAACCTCTGGAAGTGGGTCAAATTCGACTTCTAAAATTTGACCCAAGAATAAAACAAACGGGGTGAGACAAAAGCTTGTAAAAAATAATTCTTTTGTTCTCTATAAATGTTCGAAAAAACACTATTCAAACATTTGGATCCATTATCCACTAAAGCATGGATTGTTATAACCTGGTTATGTACGCCACACAAATAGGCCATATTGAGTTGTGCACGACATATTGGCGTAGTATTTTACGGGAGTGACATCTCTATGACTTCTGAAACAATTCCATGTCCTCTAAAGCAGTCCTCTCATTTCCTCGCTAGTTTTCCAACGTCTGTTATATTCGCCAAAACGGTTAAATCCTCTTTGTAAGTACGAAATAAACTATGGAACACTATATTTTTGAAACTACTTCTTTTCTAGTTTTGCTGCCATTAAAAATTTGACAATAGATTGCATTGTACCTACCACCCACCAGCGCCTGTGGTGCTGAAAAATCACACAGTTTTCGTGGATCTGTTTCTGTGATCGTGTCACATTCGTGTGGCTTGTCGGGCAGTGGTTATTAATAATATTTCGGCAATCAGACTAAGCTGACTACTTAAGACTCTTATTTTCTGTTTTTCGTAATTTCGATTATTCGTCGATACACGGGATGTGGGATATCGCTCGTTTGACAGCTGCAGCATATTTATTTCTGTAAACACCTTCACTCTTTATCATACACAACCAGGCCGTCATTGGACCAAGACTCTGTACTATGAAAGACCTTCGTTCAGGAGGGAAAGGACTTCCTTCTAGCAGAACGTTTCGAAATTCTTAGGCATAATAATTATTGTGGCCTAACCTTAATTCCTTTCATCAGAATGCATGCGGCAATCAGAGTAGTTAAGCTGGTGGCGACTTCAGATACTTGTTTGCTGTTTTTGGTAATTTCGATTATCTCGTTGATACACGGAATGTGGGACATTGCTCGTTTCACTGCCACAGCATATTTATTTTGGTAAACACCTTAGAAGCGTCGGTCGCGCGGCACGTGGCGCGTCACCAGCGGGAACTCGGCCGCCAGCGCTTCTAAGGCTAAGGTCTAAGAGCTCGCACTCCAACGCCACTCTTTATCATACACAGCCAGGCCGTCATTGGAACAAGACTCTGTACTATGAAGGACCTTCGTCCAGGAGGGAAATGACTTCCTTCTGGCAGAAGGATTCGAAATACTTGGGTATAATTATTGTGGTTAATCTTAATTTCTTTTGCCTGAATGCAAACGCTGCAAACATGTCTAAGTATGGCCCCATTGTACCATAGCAATTGGAGTCATAGTCTGCATGAAAATTCTTATATCCCAAATGTACGGATTTCAGGGTGGTGATCCAAGTCTCTTGTAAGCGCTTAGTAACCAAGGAGTAGTGTTTCCCATTTTAATGCATCTTGAAATTTGTCTCCTTAGTTTTCTGTTCATATTAGTACAATCAGTCCCGTTGTATGTTGATATTGTGTAGGGTGAAAATAATACTGACAATATGGTTCCCTACCGTTATATTTTTGTTCCCCTTGGGTTCAGCTGCCTTTCCGTCATCACTTGCCATATTTGCGTCCTATTTCTTTTCACCAAGAGCAATTTCTAATATTTCATGTTGTATTTTTAAAACGCTGAACAAGCATGCATATTTCTTGTCAGCATTCAGTGCAATTTTTGGCTTTTTGGCATCCTCAATTGCTGCACCAGTGTCTGGATCAACCAATATAAATATTATCTTCGGCCTTTCTTTTTGATTTTATGCTGATACTAGACCGAGCGAGCTAACGGCAGGGTCTGTGAGCTCCGAGCTGGTGAAGTGCCCTGTTGTCCAAAAATAGGCAACTGACATTATTTAGTTCTTTAGTAGAAAGAGTCTCAAGCGTTACAAAAATGCAAGCAGTATGTATAGATTAATCGCATTTGGGCAGAAACTTAATTCACCTGGTTCGGATTTGACCTGAAAAGCGTTTTACCTGATTCGCACTTAGCCAGAACGCATTACGACAAAAACTCATCACTCCTAACACGCAGTTGACCATAAACGCAGTACACCATAAACTCAATTGGTCATATAAGAATTTGGCCAGAACGCATTACGACAGAAACTCATCACTCCTAAAACGCAGTTGACCATAAACGCTGTACACCATAAACTCAATTGGTCATATAAGAATTTAGCCAGAACGCATTACGACAGAAACAGAACTCGTCAGACCTTAGGTAGGTTAGGTTAGGTTAAAACTGTGACCCCTTAGGAGATAAACGGCTGACAGAACAGTAGGTTAGGTTAGGTTAGAACTGCGACCCCTTAGAAGATAAACGGCTGACAGAACAGTAGGTTAGGTTAGGTTAGAACTGCGACCCCTTAGAAGATAAACGGCTGACAGAACAGTAGGTTAGGTTAGAGCTGCGACCCTGCGTCCTTTTACTTTTCTTTACAAGTGCGTTACGGGCAATGTGCGATTCTGGCCACATGAGAGCTGTCCAATTGCGATAATGGCCGGATGCGAGTCTGTCCTTTTACTTTTCTTTACAAGTGCGTTACAGGCAATGTGCGATTCTGGCCACATGAGAGCTGTCCAATTGCGATAATGGCCAGATGCGAGTCTGTCCTTTTACTTTTCTTTACAAGTGCGTTACAGGCAATGTGCTATTCTGGCCACATGAGAGCTGTCCAATCGCGATAGTGGCCAAATGCGAACCAGGTGAATTACGTTTCTGCCCAAATACGATTAATCCTTATGTATGTATGTATGTAAACACTTTATTGTACATAAAACACAAAAATAATACAAAACAAAAAGAGTACAAAGGCGAACTTATCCCTAAAAGGGATCTTTTCAAGCTAACCTAGCATGAAAGGAAAAACTTACTGTTTTATGTATTTGCCCTGGACTTCGCTCTGTGACGAACGTGGGTTAGAGTCCTGCCAATATGGTTCTAGTGAGGGCGAACGGCTGGTTTGTGATGAACCTGGTCCTGACGGATGCTGAGTGGACATTTCCCGAATAGATGGCACTTGCAACCCCACATCCGAACCCAGGTTCAGAGGAGCAACAAATATTCCCATGGGTGCTGCTACATACGTTGGCCTCTCTTCACCGACCAGCGACAATGGGGCTTTTAGTCGCTGATCGGTCCTTGAAAACCTGGGCCATCCTCACCATCCTTCTTCCCGCTTGTCGTAGGGACTGCTGGTGAGGTCACATTTAGTTCCTTGGTTATTGACTTGCAGGCATACATAATCATACATAATCTGGCTTTGAAGCGATTATTTGTGTCATAGTTTTTCCTGCAGAGAAAATACTTATATTTTTTTTGTGTTCGAAAAAAGTCACGTTGAACGTTTGGAGCCGTTTTCCACTAAAGCATGGTACTGTAGCAACCTGGTTGTATACGCCAGACAAGAGTCCAGATTGATTTGCGCACGACATCTTCGCGTAGTATTTTAACTTTGGGAGTGATATCTCTGTGACTTCTGAAACAGTTCCCTATCCTCTGAAGCAGTCTCCCATTTCCTCTCTAGTGCGCCAGTTTTCCAACGTCTGTCATATTCGCCAAAACGGTTAAATCCTCTTTATAAGTACCGAAGATGCTATGGAACACTATTTGTGACGCTACTTTATAAGCTTCAGCTTTCATGCCATGCGAAACTTAACATTAGATTCCATTGCTTTATTGTAAAAGTACCACCTACCAGCGCCTGTGGTGCAAAAAAAACAGTTTTCGTGGATTTGTGTTATTGTTCCACACCCAGGCCAATATGGTAATAGGGAAGAACATTCGTATGGCTTGTCGGGCAGTGGCTATTTATAATAATATTTCGACAATCAGAGTAGTGGTGGCGACTTCAGATACTTGTTTGCTGTTTTTGGTAATTTCGATTATCTCGTTGATACACGGGATGTGGGACATTGCTCGTTTCACTGCCGCAGCGTATTTATTTTGGTAAACATCTTAGAAGCGTCGGTCGCGCGGCACGTGGCGCGCCACCAGCGGGAACTCGGCCGCCAGCGCTTCTAAGGCTAAGGTCTAAGAGCTCGCACTCCAACGCCACTCTTTATCATACACAGCCAGGCCGTCATTGGAACAAGACTCTGTACTATGAAGGACCTTCGTCCAGGAGGGAAATGACTTCCTTCTGGCAGAAGGATTCGAAATACTTGGGTATAATTATTGTGGCTTAATCTTAATTCCTTTAGCCTGAATGCAAACGCTGCAAACATGTCTCAGTATGGCCCCATTGTACCATAGCAATTGGAGTCATAGTCTGCATGAAAATTCTTATATCCCAAATGTACGGATTTCAGGGTGGTGATCCAAGTCTCTTGTAAGCTCTTAGTAACCAAGGAGTAGTGTTTCTCCTTTTAATGCATCTTGAAATTTGTCTCCTTAGTTATCTGTTGCATATTAGTAGAAGCAGTTTTAACCCGTTGTCTGTTGACATTGTGTAGGGTGAAAATAATACTGATAATATGGTTCCCACCGTTAATTTTTTGTTCCACTCGGGTTCAACTGCCTTTTCGTCATCATTCGCCATCTTTGCGTCCTGTTTTTTTTCACCAAAAGCCATATCTAATATTTCATGGTGCTTTTTCACAGCGCTGAATAGTAAGCATATTTCTTGTCAGCATTCAGGGCAATTTTTGGCATCCTTAATTGCTTCACCAGTGTCTGGATCAACCAAATGTATGCTCGGCCTTTCTCTTTGTTTTTGAGCTGGTACTAGACCGAGCGAGCTACTAGCAGGGTCTGTGACATATAAAGTTATTTATTAGAAAGAGTCTCAAGCGTTATAATGATGTATCGTGCTAATGTCGTGTTTTGGGATTCTAGTATTCTGCGAGTCTGATATTCTGAGATTCTGGTGTTCTGCTCTGGAAGGTCGGATGTTAAATATGTATATATTATTATATGTAGGTTTATCAGTTGTCTAGTACAAACATTGCTTAGTTGGGGTCCAAATCAATTGGTGTCAATTGTCCGATAATTTGCTTATTTATTCTCTAAATGATAGAGTCCGACAGTAAGAACTTGGATACTCTTGTTTTTTAGGATTAAAATTAAAGGCACTGGTTTTTTGGGTTAAAACAAAAGTATAATCGAAATCATGTCACAAAAAACCATAGACAATAAAAAATCTGTAAAAACTTCTAAAAAGGTGTGCAATCCTTGCACAGTTGTAATATTGAGTACCGGGATGATATCTAAAGACTCGCAATTTTATTGTAAACGAAATAATTTGAGGCATTTTGCCTCGTTGCTATTACGAGTAGAGTTCAATCTACAACGTAATGAATATTATAACAATATATGAAATGTTTTGCTAGTAAATTAAATGCGCAGATACATCCTTGCAAAACTGCACCGCAGATTTACTTGAAATTCCAATGCCTGTATTTCTATATTTTGAGTAACATGTCATGTAAAGTTCTCAAATAAAATTCTCAAAATAAAAATACCACGTAGTGGTAAATTAATCTGAAAAGGTAAAAAATATCTCTCACGCGATCACTTCGTTGTTTTTTTATTTAATCGTCTTTTCTCTTCTCCGTATGTCTGTCTGTTAAGACTTATTTTCTTATCAATGTGTGGAGATGTCAAGTTAGTTAAAACAAACAATAAAAACTTGGTCGAACTTGCGCGAACCAGGGTTAGCTACGCAACTCCCAGTTAACTGTTAACCCAGGGATATAGTAGTGTCAAAATAAACGAAATTATTTTCCTAATCCAAATACATTATTAGCCCTAGACTTTGCAAGTGGCTCTAAGACCTATGACGTCTTAAAACTGTCCAAAAATAAGTGTCTTACTTCACTTGCAAAAAAAATACCTACAACCCTATACTGGGACAAAAGGAAGCCTATGTGGTATTTTCAGACGTCCATCTATCTACGTACTAATGGCAGCTGAATAGAAATTACGGGATTTCTCAAATTTCTTGGCGTCATTTCCAAAAATTACATCGTGCTCCTGATTAATATTGCATAACCAACACCCGTGTCAAGTTTCAAGTCTCTAAATCTAGTGGTTGCGATTTCGAGATTTCATCCCGATTCCGTAGAAATATTGACTTAAAAAGAGCGAGCGTGTGAGCTATATCACACGTCCAACTATCTACATACCAAATTTCATCAATGTCCATCCAGCCGTTTTTGTGTGGAATTAAAATACTAAGAAGTATGCACATACTATCGCATTTATAATGTTAGTAGAATTCCATACCTTTTTCATGCTCTCCGTTTACGAAATTGAGTATCACGATAAAACATAAAAGTTTTAATCGAAAAGCAACGACCATTTTCCACGTCATTCCAACTTAAATATTCAAAACGAAATGATACAACAATTTGGCTCTATTTGCTGCTGATACAAATCTTTCCACCGCTTTATTTCACCTATCAGTACGTATGATCAAAGCTTGTATGTTTTGGGGAAATGATGATTGTAGTTTTCGTAATTTACCGTAATTGATAATGTTGGCCCACAGTCATTAAACAGGCTGTCAACGTAAAATAACATTACCATTGTAATTAAGAACTAAAAGAACAAGTAAATAAAGTGCAATTTGATTTGTTTTATTTTGAATTGATACGCTTTCAATCTGCATGTGAAAATATTTAAAAAAAAAACTGTCGCGAACTTTGTAGAACTGTTTTAATTAAAATGGCCGACGTTGAAAATAAATCATGTATCGATGTTCAATTAATAATTTAATTTGTGTTGTAATTTTTCATAGCTATTTAAGCCATCGTTGAACATTTTAAACTTAAATTTGGATTCGATATTTTTTTGATTCATTTGTAAATTTGATTTTAGTACATAATTCACAGTCAGGGCAACGAGACTACAAAAAAACATAAGCAAACTTTCAGGCGTTCATTATGTTGTATTTGAAGAAATTAAGAGGTAAAAATTTAAACATTTTAATCGTCCTGCATGAAGCGAAGAGTCGGAAGAGTTTAAATTAGTCTTATTAAAAGCTTTTTACTAACTTGTAATGTATGTGGGTCGTTCTCTGGCCTAGGCAGTTTTGCGTGACCTTCGGTGGCACGATTTTTTTTATGATTAACCGACTTTTTATAATAATATCGTAAACTAGTGTTTATTTAAAATGTTTTGCAGAAGAAGGCACCATTTTAGTCCTCACAGTTATCGAGATAATTAATTTCAAATTTTCATATGCCCACCGACATCACAAAACTGCGAATAATGGAAGTAAATTACTTTTATTGTTTAATATCACAATGTGTAATAACTACAAACTTACAATGAGGGATTTAAACTATAATTAAACAATTATCACCACATTTTTTGGAACGTTTCACTAGTTAAATAGGTATCTAAGTCTTGTAAGGTAACGACATAACTTTGTTCTCGTTCATAAGCTATTATGCTTTAAATAGCAGCTATTAGTATAGCTATTTAACGTAGTTAAAGCACACATTCATAAAAAACAAATAATCTCTTAAAAACTATAATCATTCCCTACTTATTATTTATTTCAACAGTATTTATGATATCAAAAATCGGCTAAACCCAAACTAAAATTTTTTTGCGAAACAAATAAATAATGAAACAAAAAAGATATAAATTTCAGAATTATTTAACCTATATTTAATCCACCATCAATACATAATTAAATAATTATTTAATAAAAGCTGAAAACACGTTCAAAAATCAAACTTTTTTTCGTAAAATCATTAATATTTACCAATATTATCAACTGACTCGGATTATTTTACATAAGTATGTACAGGAAATAAACTTAACAGTTTCAAAAATCCATGACTAACTGTAATACCACCGGATTCATTCAAATCACCGAATTCACCGCCACCGAATTCATATGAGCAATTTGGTTTTTAACGAATTACTTCAAAACGGTTAACAATAGAAACTTGATTTTTTTTCTAGAAGTAGTATAACACAGCTTAATATGCCAAATTAATTTGAGTTCAATATATCAAGAAATCAAGCGAGAAAAAATTGCCACTGATATCACTTTCAGAGGTACCAAAAATTTCATACGTGATTCTTACCCTCATAATTCGGTAGTGACGCAAAAAACCTTAAGTCCGCCCTGTTCAGCCGACGCAGCGTTGATGGTTCTTTCTGGCAAACTATCATCAAATGTTCTTGAAGTGTGCCTAAGAACAGTATGACGAGTTTTATGAACGAAATTGGATAAGACGCTTTTCTCGGGACATTTATGTAATATGGTTTAAAAAAAAAGATAAGTAAAAAGGAATATTTAGGAAATTTAATCTCATTCATAAAGTAGTTGGTTTGCTGTGAACAGTAACACTTGTTGGTTTTCTTGCTTAGTTTTTGAAATAAACGGTAACACATAGTGAAAATTGGAGGTGGGACAAGGCCAAAATGGGGAATCCAGCGACTTTAGATTTTCTTTTCTCCCATTAGTTATTGCTTATACATATATACTGTTAGAATTTTTTTAAGCAGAACAAAGCGTTAACTATATGAGGAATTTTAATTATAAGGTTATCTGTTAAAATTAATTTTTTACAACTACTTGAACTTGAGAACACGAAAAACCGTGAGACCAGAGAATGACCCATGTACAGGTCAATCTTGGAAGTTAGCACTGCTGAGCGCAGACCTTTTAGAATGAGAGGACTTATGCCCTAGTTTCCACGCGGGCCAAATGCTAATGAAAAACGTGACATCTCAATCCAGATCTTTGTCTATCTGAACGCCAAGTTTTATCCAATATTACGTGATTGACCAACAAGCATACAAATAACAAAACCTCTTCACAAACTTCCTCCTCAAAAATCTTAATAGGATTTTATCGAAGTAAAAAATTCTGTGCAAATTCAGCCCAAAAATCATCGTTAAAATCATAGCACCAAATTCAAAGAGCAAAACCGTTGGAGTCAAATAGGCTATTAGCTAGACAAACTGTGTAATATCGACCGCTTCGGATACAAATTGGATCCATTCACTGCATGTGATACTGATATTCGTCATGGTCTACACCAATTCCAACAAACTACTTAGCTCACAAATCTTTATAAAACTGAACACGTTCAATTAGAACTTTGCTTGAATTGAATTCTTTTTTTAGTCTGTATCTGGGTAAATCAGGGTAAAAATAAAAGAAAAAAAAGGTGGTCTGCTTTTGTTTTGTTTACAATATAAATAAAGTTCAAGATTTAAAGGTCACTAACTGGTCTGTTACAAATAAATGCTTTAAATAGCTTGTTTTTATAGGAACTGAAATAGATTCAAGTTAAATAGCACCGGCAGAAACAGATTTAGAAGGGCCTTTCCTGATTGGTCGATGTTTTTAAACTTAGGGTAGTTTCCGACGAATGTTCCTGAATCATTCATATAACGCCCGAGCTGGGGCAGCCCACAAATCTCGGCAGCGTTACGATAAATCATAGGGTGGAATAGAGATACTCCGCTCCACACCATCCTGTAGTTCTCTGTCGTGGCAAGTAAGTCTCGCAGCTCATTACACATTGAGACTCTGTAACGCCATCCTCTAACGCCATCCTCTAACACGTTATTTTAGGCGACGGCTTCCACTTTTCCGCAAAGATGACGTAGATCGAAGATCAACCCACTAAAGATTAGATCGTTGGTCACGTCATCGCAATTTTCTTTCCTCTGATCTACAAGACTTGTGTATCCGAGATCCGATCCAAGTTTGAACCAGATCATGTCTCGGTACGCCGGAGTTCCAAAGGCCAGGAACACCGTATTTCTTGCCTTCTATGGAATGATTGATGTATACCCATGATCTCGGTACTGTTTTTCAGTCAGCAACACCTCGCAGTGGGTTCGCATTGTATACGATCTCTTTTATCCAAATGAATCCAATTACGTTTTTATATTACGAAATCAATAAAACTACGCAAATCTGGTACATTATTATAGAAAATGCAATGGATGAAAAATTGAAGCCTGTAAATAAATGGTTTCCAATGTTGCTGTTTAATTTCCTTGCAATCGAAGTGAAGAGCAGAGTGTCGAGCATTGGACCTATTTTCCCCTCGACGTATCTGTAGTTGTAGAGACTAATGTTGTAGTAGCTATAGGGACGTCTCGGGTAAGATGGCTTGTTTTTGTGCTCTTAATGTACAATCTGCTAATTATTGTAGGTATTGATGCTTAGCACTGTTTGTTTTGTTTTTCTTTTGTTGTATAATTATTTTTAATTAGTAAGTAATATTTTATGAGGGGTTAACCCTTCGGCGTAACTTTTGACAGATTTGCCCCTGTTTCACCATCCATTGATTTGACGGATAAATGTGATGCCGTCTCTCTGATGTCGGCATCACATTTATCCGTCAGTTAAAATTGATCAATGGGTGGTGAAACAGCTCCTAAGGCTGGATTTTACCAAACTTTTATTCCGAGAATAACGCTTACTCTCAGAGATAGTAATGTCAAATTACTATGGCGGTTAAAAATTACTATCTGAGAGTAAGCGTTATTCTCGGAATAAAAGTTTGGTAAAATCCAGCCTTAATGTCATTTCCACTCTTGGTTTATCTATGATACGTCAAATAATTAGTTGTCAAAAGTCATAGACCATTCAGATTCTTGGATTCGTTCCACATCGGTCCCCACTGGATGGTCCTATTAAAACTTTCTCTTTCTGGGTGAAGTTTAATGTTCTTGGGATTACAGAAGTTTTTTTTTAATGTACCCCTCAACATGTACCCCTCAACATGTACAGGGTAGTATTTTCATTACGAAGTTGAAGTTTCGTGCGGAATAATTGATGAAGGTTCCGTCACGTCACTGGCCTTCGAAAATACGGTGTGATTTTAAGGTCCCGTCGTAACCCAAGAAGCCTTTCTAATTTTGGCTTAATTCAAGTTGTAGACTAAATTTTTTTAGGGTATTCTTCCGTATGCATCAAGTGGGATTTTTTTTCCTCGTCTAATTCTATAGTTAGGTGTCGTTGATCATTCAAAGACATAATTGGTTTGCCAATAGGTTTAAGGATTAAAATTATAATTTTTGTTATTCAAAGCTCTTTTACAAGCTATGCTAGTGTTAGTTAAGCTACTAAACTGTAAACTAAAAAATGCTGAGAAAAATAAATAATGGTGCAGAATAAATAATAAATTCAAAAATAATTACTATCACAGTACCCTGTGAATCCAATACACTGTAACTCCCATAGACTGTGTACTGAAGATACAGTGTACTGAATTCACAGGGTATCACAGCTTAAAAAGTTTAGCAAGTAAACGAGAGTAATAAATACCTAGTCGATCAAAACCGATTGAAAATAAGATTTTAATGTGCAAAATATAAAAAAAAAATTGCTTGATTTCTTATAACTTAGCCTGCGTGAACAATGTAAAGGTCTGAATTTGGATAAACCGCCAAATTAAAGAACCATATTTCTAAGAACAGTTTTACTATAGCTTGCAAATTATTTTCAGGTTCATTGACGACTGAATCAAAATATGGCGGGTTTGGTCTTTCACAAAAAACATTATATTTATTCAAAATCTCGCCGCCTGCCTTCCATTATAAACTAAATCCCCGGATTTATCAACTGCGCTGACTCGAAAAAACATTTTCTCATAAACGGAATATTTATTGTATTCATTGGCTTTTCCTTTATAAACTTTTTCGCTTTTTGTTGAGAATTTTATGCCCTTTTGTCGTCCGCCGCTTCGCCCTCGTATTTTCAATTCATGAAATTTCCTTTCTCATAAAAATGTCTCAATGTTATTCTTGTGATTAGTGGACGGATTTTATGGTCGCAGATTAAGCCTGAATATCCTTTATCTACGTAATGAATTGCTTCTTGTTGGTGATTAATCATTATAACTGTAACTATTTAAAAAGATATTTAGAGAGCCGAACAACGAGCGTCCCGTTACTCTGTACAATCCTTATTGTACTTTCCCTCCGCTGTCCAATGTCCAATGATGTGTCAACACACATTTTGATTCTAATCTATTTGACGGGACCACGCATTGGTCCGAAACATGTCTAGAATATTTCAACTTCAACCGTAGGGTGGTAGACCATATTTTTGGCTGACTGTACGTAAATGACGGGTGCATTCTATTTTAGTAATTTTGAGTATCACTGTACATTTTTAATAGCGACACAACAAACATGAAAATCAGAAATAGTCAATTTGACTCTCGAACAATCCGACTGAATTACCGATTCAAAAATGCAATCCTCATTTCAATCAACGAATGACGGGTACACGGAAATGATACTGATGTAGGTAGTATCACTGTTGGGGTATTATTGTGCCGGGGCATTATACTTGTACTCAGATAAAATGTTTTCGGTCAACGATACTTGGCACAAACAACTTGCTGTAATGCTGGCATCGATACCACATGGATAGTATTCATTCACATTTTCAGAGTTACGGAAGATATAATTCGTAAATGCTGCATGAGTATTATTTTCCTCGATGATTTGTTTGTATTGTCTAGTTAAGCTTGATTATTAAAAGCCTTTTCAATTATATTTTTAAATATGGATACACAATCAGAATCGTCAATCAATACACTTACTCTATTAAAAGTAATAAATAAAAAATATCAATTGACGAGATTTAATTTTTTTGACATCTGAAAATTACTACAGGAATCGAAAGAGTTTTACCGCCTGAAAACGAAAAAATATTTATTATAATTGTTTCTTCATATTCAAAAATACAAGAAATTAAAAAAATATATGTGAACTTAGCAATACCACCACAGAATAGATATGTTTCCTTTGCCTTTTTCACATGAAAAAAGAGCTGTCATAATTTTAAATTTGACATTAACATTAAAACTTGGCACATACATAAATAATCTATTTTTATTAATGTTAATGCACGAACGACGTTTTGATTTATTGATTTTTAAGGAGCCCGTAGATGTGATCGAAAAGCAAGAAAGAACCAAACCGCCTAAGCAAACCACACACAATGTCATCGTCAGATTTACGAAATCACTTATTTTTTTAAATAGAGACTAGACTAAGTAATGGATCTGTTGTGTAGTAGTTTAGGAGTTATGCCCTTTTAGAATAAGCACATCTTAAAAAAATTGTAATAAATTAATTAATAATCCTAGTTATTTATTTATCGTATGGCTTCTCTTTCTCTACTTAAACTAAATATTTAATAAACTAGATTTAAGGTATTCTAGTGCATCTGTCGAGAGGGTTTTAGTCTGCCGCTAGCCCGCTAAATTTGGTGATTGGGCACTCAAAGACCATATGTCGGACTGTTTGCTCCGGGCAGCCACACTGACACCGTGGCGACTCGCACCACTCCCATTTGTGCCACAGGGACGCACAGTTACCAACCTCTGTCCTGATTCTGTTCAGCAGGCACCAGACACGCCGGGGCTCCTCAAAACCCGCTGGCCGGCACTTAACATCAAGCTCGAACAGGTCCATCATCAATCATCAAACGTCATCCTAGTGAAAATTTAAAACCATCAGTCTTTCTCTTTCCAAGCAAAATACAGAGAACGGTTCAAATTATAGTCTTAAAAATATGAAATTTTGTCAATTGTGAAACTATTAAACTACTACGATAAATCATCATCATCATCATCTCAGCCTTTATATTTCCCACTGTAGGGTACAAGCTTCCTCTCAGAATGAGAGGGCTTGAATCGTAGGTAAACGCGGGCCCAGAGCGGATTGGAAATTTCACAAAACTATTGAATTTGATCGCAGGTGTGTGCAGGCTTCATTTCTTTAAACCTCATGGTAAATTTTAAATGTAATTTCACATCTAAATTCCGATAAACTCAGAGGTGCGAGTCCGGGCTCGAACCCTTGACCCTTTGCTTGAGAGGCCATTCGTCAAACCACTAGGCTACCACATCTTCACGGCCGCTAAAGTAGATATTAAATTATACTTCTTAATTTTTTTTTTTTTTTTATTAGCCTGGTATAGTGTCCCACTGCTGGGCAAAGGCCTCTCCTCTTGACCTCCACAACTCCCGTTCCGGTGCAATATCAGGCCAGTCCTTTGCGTTGTTCTTAATTATTTATGTATTTGCAAATTATTAGGTACTGAAATTAGCTCAACGTTTCGATCACATTTCAATGGCCGTGGTCACGAGTAGACTGTTTTTTTTACCAGTAAGTTGCCGAGATAAGTACCGCGTGTAATAATGACTATACTTAGATATTAAAATTGTATAAATAGATCTCACAAAATTGATGTCAAAAATTAGAACACCTTTTTATTGAAATGGATCATCATCATCATTTATTATTTATTTATTTATTGATAATAATTTACACTTGCAGGCTTACAGTATGAACCAAGGCGCCTACAATGCTAGGATGATACATTAATAATTACAATAATAATATTTATCTAACATTATTCTACGTAAACATATTGCAGAAGTTGTATATTTTTTGCAATAACAAATGCCAACTGTCGGCAAACACATCAGCATCCTGGATTTGTGCTAGAAAGTTATTGAGCAGCGACACGGCCCGCGTACCAGGCGCGTTGCCGGCGCGCCTGGTGGGCGCCGCCGCCAGCGCCGCGAACAGCTGTCGGCGGCGGCGCCCCGTGCGCGTGTAATGCTCAGGGACAAAAAAACGCATACGCTCCAGTCCCTCCGGATCGTCGACCGTGTTCGGCAAGAGGAGACAATAATGCACTAGAAGGTGCATCTTCCGCCAAAACTTTAAGGTTTCCAGCCCCACCATACCCGACACAAACAGAGACGGGTACAAGTACGGGTAATAACCGAATTCCCGCTTGTACAAGTATCTGCCGAACTTACGCTGGATTCTCTCCAGCAACAGCTGGTACATCGATTCCGAAGGATCCCAGACTACCGAATTAAATTCCAATTTACTTCGCAAAAATGAATTGTACAGAATTATGGGTATAGTATTACCCCTAAATTGAGACGCTGTACGCATTATAAATCCAAGCGTCTTATTCGCATTTTTGGCTATAGCCCTGATATGCTCACGAAATTCAAGCTCAGAGTCCAAGATCAACCCTAAATCGCGAACACTGTGTACACGGGCAATCGATTGATCGCCTAAACGATAAGCACCCTCTATGAGATTTTTAGATCTGCTGAAAGTGATGATCTTACATTTACTAGTATTGAACATAAGTCTATTTTCGTGACTCCAATCCATCACGGCATCAATGTCACGCTGTAGAGAAACTCAATCAGAAAGCGAATTTACGGCGAAAAAAGACTTTCAGGTCATCCGCAAATAACAAATATCTCACACTACTGATAACCGCTGGCAGATCATTTATCATTATCAGAAATTGAGTCGGACCAAGCGTGCTACCCTGACTGACCCCAGATCTGGTGAAATACTCTTTAGATTGGTAACCCGATATCTGAACAAACTGTTTCCGGTCTTTTAGATAACTTGCAAAGAGTTTCAACAATCCCTTTGAAAACCCAAATTCAGACAATTTGCGCAGCAAGATATCGTTGTCCACCAGATCAAATGCCTTCCTGAAATCAAAGTAGGCAGCATCCACCTGATGAGCATCGTCCATGTGCCGAAGAACGTAATCCACAAAGTTTGTATTATTTGTGACCGTGGACCTACCAGCGCGAAAACCATGCTGCGCATCCGTTAAACGCTTATATATTAGAGGAGTGATGCGCCGGTTAATGATACCTTCATAGACCTTAGCAAATACTGACATGATAGCAATGGGTCTGAAAGTGCTAACGTCCACCGAAGAGGCATCCTTCGGCACAGGGGTAACCCTAGACACTTTCCAAACAGATGGATAAACACTATCACGTATTAACAAATTAAAAAGAAAAAGTAATGGCTGTTCCAACACAGACAGACAGTCCCTCAGCAGAAATGCAGGTATGCCATCAGGGTAAGGAGAGGAGTTAACCTTCAGCTTACGCACAACACGACGAAGCTCATCAGGAAAGATTTGTCCCACACTGATACAAGGGGCTTCTGATCCTCCACCAGCATACATATCAGCAACATCAGCGTCCAGTACAGGTGAAATCACATGAAAGACTGAGCTGAAGTGTTCAGCAAACGCGTCTACCGCGTCTTGATTGGTCACAGTCGTGTTGTCATAAGTAAAAGAATCCTTTGGTTGTCGACTACTACCCTTATCTCTGACATGTTTCTAAAATTGATTAGGATCCAAACAAATATTATGTATGTATGTATGTAAACTCTTTATTGTACAAAAATAAGGAAAAAAGAAATACATTATTGACAACCGTTGAAATGCATGTACAAAGGCGAACTTATCCCTTTAAGGGATCTCTACCAGTCAACCTTTGAGTGGATGAAAGGAGCATTTAGTAAGGGACCGACGAAGAGTAAGTAAAAATAAGACAGTTGGACAAAGCAAAGGCAACAATACAACTTTTAGTAAATACAATACATAAACTCATAATATAAAGAAACCTAATAAAAATATACTACTGTTCAGTCCAAGACTGAACATATAAAAAAAAGCATAGGTTTGTCTATGCTCTCTCTGTGCTCAGCCTTCTCACTCGCTGGTTGTACCTTTTTGTATTTAAATAAAGTTATTTCAATAAAGTGATTTTTATAAGTATTCTCGCATTGTTTTGAACATGCGAAGTGGTCCTTCGAACTTTAAAAGTTTAAATTCAGTGCTTTCGTCGGTTTTGTGCGTTTGTACCGTTTTTCCGTTGGCGAGCGGTCGGTTTGCCAGGCGGTGACTTGCCATTTCGAGTCGCCCGCCGCAACCTCACCCAACCTATAGTTTGGGCGATCAGCACCAATACTTCGTTTTAACATCGAGTTTCGTCGGATTCATCATCATTCCTGCGAGTTTCAAAAATTTTCGAAATTATTTTTGGACAAAAAATTTTTTGTTCAAGTACCGACACATTTATTCGTACGGTAACGTATTAAAACGTATGACGTTAGATGTCACTTCATCTTTGATATTGACAGTTGTTGTCTTCACTGTGTTCGTGTCCCGTGTGCAGCAACCTTTATTTAGTCTCTGGCGTCTGCACTCTGATGTTGGCGCGCTAAGTGACAGTGACAGCGACAGCTATTGTTATTGAATCGAGTATCGAGCCGTTAGCGGACTGACGACTTACAAAATTAAAAACAAACAATTGCTTTGGTGACTTTGGCGCGTATATTAAGTGTTTTGTGTGCGAAAGTTTATTACGCATAAGTATTGTTCCATCGTAAAACGTGATTGAAAGATGGAAGAACTTAGGAAGTTGCGCTTGCGGCGCGGGCAGCTCAAAGGCACTGTTAAGCGCATAGAAACATTCGTCAAGGATCCCATTAGTTTAACTTCAGCAACTGTGGACACTTTAGAGGCCAGAAAGGAGAAGTTAATAAGCTCCCTCAAAGAATATGAAAGTGTTCAACTAGATATCCTGAGCCGGGATGAGTCCGACAAGGAGGAAATGGGAACCTTTGAGGAGGCGTTCTTCAACACCTTGGCCAAACTCAACGAGTCAATCAGAATGCTCCAGGGATCAGAGGCGGCACACACAAATAATGTGGCAACATCAAAATTACCGAATGTAGATATACCATCATTTGACGGTAAGGATTTCACCAAGTTTAAGCCATTCTATGATATGTTCTTAGCAGTAATTGACAATAACAAGTCTCTGTCCAATGTACAGAAGCTATTTTATTTGAGGAAATATTTGTCAGATGAAGCATTGTCAGTTATTGTCAATTTACCCCTAGTTAATGGGTCATACCAAGAGGCGCTTGAATTATTAAAGAAGCGATATAATAACAAAGCTAGGTTAATCAGTAGCCATATTAATGTACTTTTAGACATCCCATGTATGTCAAAGGGCACAGCGGCTTCTATACGGTCATTTGTGTCACAAGTGCAGCAACAATTGCATGCACTAAAAAATTTAAATCAACCCACTGATAAGTGGGACATGATTCTTATCACTATTTTGGGTAGAAAGTTAGATTCTTACACCAATAGGTCTTTTAACTTAGACAGGGATCCATTGTTATTACCCACAATGACAGAATTTATTAATTATCTAGAAAAGCGTGCTATGGCGCTGGAAGATAGTTTACCAATAAAAGGTACTGACTATGCAAGTACTAGCAATTCTAATAAATTTAAATCTTTACCCAGGGTTACCAATGTAGCTACCCCGTCTATGACGGCCTGTAGGTATTGTAATAAAATTGGTCATGCAATCTATAATTGCTCCAAATTTCAGGAGGCCTCAATAGAGGACCGCCAAGAGTTTGTGGCGCAGCATAAGCTGTGCACAATCTGCATAAAGGTGCATGCAGGCAAACCTTGTAAGTACAAATTTAAATGTAAAATATGCAAAAAATGCCATAATACTCTTCTACACAGTGAGGCTGAGGACCAGACTGCTGCCAATGTCGAGCAACCTGTAGTGGCTTCCACTGCATTGTCTTGTGACAGTGCAGTTTATAAGGTATTATTACCTACAGTTAAAGTTAAAATATTTGACAAATTTGGTCGCGAAGTTCATGTGCGAGCATTGTTAGACAGTGGTAGCAGCGCATCTTTTGTAACTTCTGGCCTTGTAGAAAGATTATGCTTGCAGCCAGTAGTACAAAACCAAAATGTAATTGGTATTACAAACAAGTCTACTAAAATAAATAAGTCTGTGACTATACCTATTGAATCTTGTCAATATCAAGATGTAAAATTCTATGTAGATTGTCATGTTGTGGATACCATAACAACACACTTACCACAACAATATTTTGATTATTCAAAATTAAATATACCAGAAGATATCAGGTTGTCCGATGACACCTTCAATGTCCCCTCTGAAATTTCATTGTTACTGGGAGCTGATATTTATTTTGGTTCATTGTTAGATAAATGCATAAAGATTCCTAATGGCCCTGTATTACAAAACACATTGTTTGGTTTTGTTGTTGCAGGAAAAATAAACCAAGGATGTAACATCTCCAGCTCACATACTGCTCTTATATCTAACTTTGCTATCTCTGATAACAACAAATTAGAAAATGTAATGAATGAGTTCTGGCTAACTGAGAGGGTACCTGAGATGAAAAGCATTGCTTCATTTGAAAATGTAGAGGCGGAAAAAATATTTCAAGATTCTGTTAAGCTTATAGAGGGCCAATTTCATGTAGACATGCCGCTTAAATGTCCTGTAAATGAGCTTCAGCTTGGAAACTCTTTCTCAGTTGCCTTACAGAGATTTTATTCTTTAGAGAGAAAACTTGTAAAAAATGTAGAGCTGTTAGAGCAGTATAAAAAATTTATTGACCAATATGTGGAGATGGGGCATGCCAAGGAAGTTGATGTCAATTCATATAATGTGTTTGATGGAGTTTCATATTTTCTAGCACATCATGCTGTCTTCAATGCCGACAGCAAAACCACAAAACTAAGAGTGGTATTTGATGGTGGTATGAAGTCTAAAAATGGGACTTCAGTCAATGACGTCATGCTGAACGGGCCTGTGGTGCAGGGTGAGCTTTTCGATATACTCATTCTGTTTCGAACATACCTATTTACGTTAATTTGTGATGTAGAGAAGATGTTTAGGTGTGTTTTGATCAACTCTAATCAAAGATGCCTTCAAAATATTCTCTGGCGTGACGACCCCTGCAAACCCATCAGGTGCTTGCAGCTGCAAACCGTCACTTATGGTCTTAAGGCATCTACCTTTTTAGCCACCAGATGTTTGGTAGAGCTAGTCAATTTGTATGGTGACAGGTATCCTCTAGCTTCTCAAGCTATATTGAGCAGTACATATGTTGATGACGTCATAACTGGTACAGATGATGTAGAGCAGCTTCAAATATTAAAAAATGAGTTGATAGAGCTACTTAAATTAGGAAGCTTTAAGTTACATAAATGGTGCTCTAACTATCCAGCAGTGCTGGATGACTTACCAAATGATTTGAAATACTTTGAGGAGGTAGAGCTCAATTCTAGTAATACTGTCAAAACCTTGGGGCTAAGGTACGATATTACTTTAGACATTTTCACCTTTCAATGTCCTCTCAATAATGAAGACAATATAAATACTAAAAGAAAAGTTCTTTCCTTTATTGGCAAAATGTTTGACCCTTTAGGTCTAATTAGTCCCATAATTGTGTCAGCTAAAATTTTTATGCAGGAACTGTGGTTCATGCAATTAGAATGGGATACTGTTTTACCTGAAAAACAACTACAAGTGTGGAATATGTTTCTTGCCAACTTAAAACTCATGGGTAAAATTTCAGTGCCTAGATTATCTTATAGCTCAGAATGTCAGTCTGTAGAGTTAGTAGGCTATGCTGATGCGTCCTTCAAAGCCTATGGATGTTGTATATATCTGAGGCTCCTAAAATTAGATGGAAGTGTAGAGACAAAATTGCTGTGCTCTAAATCTAGAGTGGCACCTCTATCAAAGAGTCTCACAATCCCACAGTTAGAGCTTAATAGTGCTCTACTACTGGCACAGCTGGTATCTAGAGTCAGTAAAACACTCACAACTCGATTTTCCCACACGACCTTTTTATACAGTGACTCCCAAATAGTTTTATGCTGGATAAAGTCTCAAAAATCCAAGGTTTACAATACTTACGTAAATAATAGAGTCAGGGATATACTTAACCTCACCAAACAAGGCCAATGGTCTTATGTAAAGTCTTCTGATAATCCCGCAGATTTAGTGTCGCGTGGAGTAGAGCCCCAAAACCTACAATGTATGGATTCTTGGTGGCACGGTCCTAAATATTTAGAGGATAGAGTTTATAAACATGACAATGATTTTAGATATGATAAAGTTTTATTAATGGAGCTTCAGGAATTAAAAACTAATGACACCTTGCCTTGCAATTTTAATCAGGTTGATCAACCCATGCTGAACTTCCTCCAAAAATATTCTAGTCTGAACAAACTCCAAAACGTTGTAGGCTATATTTATAGATTTTTTAATAATGCCTCTAAGAAAAATGCTAAAGTCGATTCTCCTGTATTAACTCCAAAGGAGTTGAATGACGCACTGCTAGTTATTATTAAATGTTTTCAAAGACAACATTTTTCCAATGAGATAGAGACATTGCTAGCTGGAAACGTTATTAAGTCCGGGATAAATAACCTTCATCCATATGTTTGTGGAGAGGGGATACTCCGAGTGGGGGGCAGGCTGCAGAATGCTGACATCCCGCATGACAGGAAGCACCCGCCTATTCTCCCAAAAAATTGTTTCTTTACTACTCTACTCATAGAGAGAGAGCACTTGCGGCTCTTGCATGGTGGTGCCCGACTAGTATTGAGCTCTCTCGCCCAGAGGTTTTGGATCATTAATGGCATCAGAGAGGTTAAAAAGGTGGTGCATAAGTGCGTGAAGTGCGCGCGAATGAAGGCTGCAGCTGCCAAGCAGCTTATGGGGTCTTTACCGCCTGACGAGAATCACATCTTCTAGGCCATTTCAGCATGTCGGTGTTGATTTCTGTGGTCCATTTTCAACTAAAGTTGCTAGAATAAGGCGACCTCTAATTACGAAGAGTTATGTAGCGTTATTCGTATGCTTTGCGACAAAAGCCATACATGTAGAGTTGGTGTCTAACCTCACTACTGAAGCCTTCTTGGCATGCCTCGATCGTTTCATATCAAGGCGTGGTATGCCTACCACTATTCATTGTGATAACGCTAAAACCTTTAAAGGAGCAGCAAATACTTTAAAGGAATTGTATAATTTGCAATCTTCACAAAAACATAGAGATTCTGTGTATGACTTCTGTACTAAACATTATATAAGCTTTAAGTTTATACCTAGTTATTCTCCTCATCATGGCGGAATTTGGGAATCCGGTTGTAAAACTTTGAAGTTCCATTTGAAACGTGTAGTAGGTAATTTATGCCTCACATTCGAAGAGCTATATACTGTAATTGTACAAATTGAAGGAGTCCTAAATTCTAGGCCTTTGTTAACTCTAGATCCTAATGAGGGTAAATATTTGACACCTGGTCATTTTCTAATTGGAGCGGCTCTTACAAGTTACCCAGACGTAAATTTAACGAACATTCCAGTTAATCGTTTAAAATTCTGGAATATTGTAACCAGGCTAAAACAGGATTACTGGAAATCGTGGTCAAAGGACTATCTTTGTCAACTTCAAGGCCGTCCCAAATGGAAACAAGCCTCGCCAAATCTTAAGGTAGGCGATTTAGTATTAGTCAAAGATTTAAACACGGCTCCACTTGTTTGGCCTATGGCTCAAATTGTAAAAGTATTTCCTGGTAAGGATAACAAAGTGAGAGTTGTCGAGGTAAGGATGGGTAATAAAACTTATGTAAGATCGGTCACCAAATTTTGTCCACTACCACTTGATTAAGGTAACATGTAGAGTCATTTTTGTATTTTCTTATCTTCATGGTATTATCTATCCATCTCGCCCGGCCCAACTATGTTCAGTCCAAGACTGAACATATAAAAAAAAGCATAGGTTTGTCTATGCTCTCTCTGTGCTCAGCCTTCTCACTCGCTGGTTGTACCTTTTTGTATTTAAATAAAGTTATTTCAATAAAGTGATTTTTATAAGTATTCTCGCATTGTTTTGAACAACTACCATATACCATATACAAATATTATGCTCAACTGACTTCATCATCGTCATCAGCCTATAACAGTCCACTGCTGGACATAGGCCTCCACCAATGAGCGCCATTGCGCCCTGTCCTCGGCTAGACGCATCCAGCTTCCACCAGCAGCCTTTCGCAGATCGTCACTCCACCTGGCCGGAGGGCGTCCTACACTACGTTTGCCAAGACGCGGTCTCCACTCAAGAACTCGTTTACTCCAACGGTTGTCGGTTCTGAAAATGAATGAATGAATGTTATTGAAATGGATAGTACTCGGGATTCCCATTCGAAACACAATTAAAATTACCAAATTCTGAAAACAAGTTAGAACCTTAATTAGTAATGCCTTTTCAAAACATTTGGTTGAGCTTATCCGAAAACTTTCAGCAAGAATAAGGCCACGCAGTCAAAACGTTAAAATTTAGTGCGCGTATGTAATTTAATCATAACCGGCCTAAAACAATGAAACCCACATGCTACAAAATAAAACGTTTAATTTAAACAAAATCTTTGTTAAAGTTCACATCGAGATTATAAATTAGATAATTTGAATGTGAGTCTGTTGGATGTACATACACTGTCCGCCAAAAGTTATGGCGTCCTTGACATAATATCTTTTTAATTTGTTTATGCATGAGTTAGTTGGTTTTCAAATGGACCAGTGCGGAATTTAGATGTTAGGAGATGATTCAATCCACCATGAAATAGATGATCAAACTAACTTGCCTGTATGTGAGGTTTGAATACAAGTAACAGATTCATTTGATATGATCCTTACTTTTTCTTCTTGCAGTGCCATCTCCTGTTTCTGGAGGTTGCGAATCATCAAAACAATGTTGACCCTGGAGAAAGCACCACGGAACAGTGATCTAGCGCACTTTCGATCTACTTACTTAGATTTTTGAACTATGAGGTTCCTATTTTGCGTTACGCATTACATATTGCAGTGCAATTTTATAAAAATGAGGAAAGCACTACAAACCACGTAGTAATTTAATTTTGTGTATTTTTCAAGACCGCAATTTCACAAAATTTTTCAATCAAAAGACAACCAGAATTTCACCGTCACGGCGCACGAAAGAACCAAATGAGGAAAAAGCACCACAAACACCACGTAGTGATTAGGAAAACCAAGAGAATATTTTTATCACGGAGACATTAAGATTTTCATTCTCATCCACGTACGGCCCAAACATCTCTCAAGCTCACATTGTTTTTTTTACATGTCTCGATTCAAATTAAAGCTGACAGCGAAATTAGCCAGACCAACAACGAGACACAATACCAATAAAAAAGGTTACACTATAAATTTGTAGCATATATCAATTGCTACAATAGTCAGTGTTGCATATTTTTAGTCATTACGTGGTTAGTATCTCCGCTGTATATCTCATTAACCCTTTACCAGGCCGCGCAGAACCAGCGTGTTTTTATAAGTTCGTTATAAATAATAATAATAATAATAATAATCATTTATTTATATATAGTTGTACAAACAATGAAGGACAAACATAATTTCTGTCAGCACGAAAAAGAAGATAAAAGAAAGAAAGAAAGAAAGAAAGAAAGAAAGAAAAATATTTATTTGTGACAATCTTAAAGTTAAAGGTGAAAAAACGGTAACAGATACAACATTACATTATCACAAAATGGTCCCAACTCAGCATGATGTCAGCTATGCAGCTGACGCTGGTCTTCCGTTGGAACCATTTTACCCACAATTCAAACGTTAACTAATCAGTGAAACCGACAACTAAAATTAAACAATTTGCACATTTAATTTGTTATAACTCTGGCCTCCAAACTAAGCAAAAGCCTGTGTTTTGGAGTATCAGCGTTCGACGCGTTACCGCTGCTTGAAAAGTTTATAATATGTACCACTAAAACTTATATAGATTTGCAAACGTATTGAACGTCTTGTCCAAAATGTATTCAAAAAGGTCGGATATGTTCATGTAAACCAGAAAAAATATGTGGAATACGATATTCCCATTGCCTGTCTGAGTAATGAACTGGCACATTTATGTAATTCAATGTAATTATATTCTTGATATCAGGCAAAGGGTGGTATGTCTCCCACAAAACAAAATCAATCCCTGAAAAAAATATTTCAACACAATAGCAATTTTATTACTTACTGACACGACAAGACAATTAACTGGGCAATGGGCAGAATAGTTCCCACATAATCAAACTCGATAGTGTTATCCCACATTCTTATTCTGGCCATATTTCTAAATTCTGGTTATTAACCTTACAACACTCAAAATCTACTAGGTATTGTACTAGACCCCATATGATCATTGCAACTTATTTATCTCCTCTTGGATTGGCGGTTACTCGTAAATAACGTTAACCCTACGTTGTGTAATAGTAGTTCCCACGCGGGCCCAGTGCGGATTGGGAACTTAGTGCGGATTGGGAACATATAAATATGTCAATTTAATTAACTCCCCTCGCAAGTTGGAGCCCAGCAAGGAGACCCACTAGGCCCGCTTATATTTTCCCTAGCCATTCATAATATAATAGAGTGTATTGAATCACCGCTAAACGTCTGGTACCTGGATGATGGGACAATAGGTGGTAGTCCAGATATAGTTTTAAAAGACCTCGAAAAAATTATTCCAGCTTTAAAAAATATAGGCCTTGAAATTAATCCAAGCAAATGTGAGTTTTATGCCTGTACTATAACCACAAACAACCATTTTGAAGGTTTTCAAAATTTGCTGCCGGGTATAAGAGCAATGAACAAATTTTCTTTAAATTTACTTGGTTCCCCTATTTTCACAGAAGGAGTTAGCTCTGCCCTTGATGACAAAAGACGAGCACTTGTTTCGGTTCAAAATCATTTATCACACTTATCTGGACATATTTCATTAACCCTTTTAAGAAATTGTTTTGCTATGCCTCGTATGGTCTACCTTCTGAGAACATCCCCCACCTGGTTCTATGAGCAAGAAGTAAAATATTTAGATGATTCACTTAAATTAATACTTGAGGGAATCCTCAATGTTAATTTAAGTGAGTCACAGTGGACCCAGGCTACGCTTCCTATCCGCCACGGCGGTCTAGGTGTACGTCGCGTTCGAGATGTCGGTCTTATCGCATTCTTGGCCTCTACGTACGGTACGGCGGATCTTGTTGCTCGCATCCTACCCCTTATCGGCAACAATGCTCCTGCTGTTCCGTATGTACCGGAGGCTATCGCAGCTTGGACGACAATCTGTACGAATGATATGCGCCCAGAAAACCTGTGCGTCCAAAGACAGTGGGACGATATTTTGTGCAAACAAACCAGCGCCTCATTAATACAGAATGCCTCCGGAGCTGACCTAGCCCGCCTCAAGGCCACAGCAACCCCAGAATCAGGAGCCTGGTTACACGCCTTTCCATCACCTCAACTTGGCACTATGCTGGACAACAATACCTTGCGTGTAGCCACCGCCCTGAGACTGGGTTGCAAGGTTTGTGAGCCACACCGGTGCATTTGTGGTTCGATGGTAGAAAATAATGGACGTCATGGCCTTAGTTGCCAACGCTCTGCCGGACGATTCTCCCGCCATCAAACCATAAACCAAATTCTGCACCGGGCGATGGTCTCTATAAATATACCCTGCCTTCTGGAACCCCCTGGACTAAGCCGCACTGACGGCAAACGTCCGGATGGCCTGACGTTGGTGCCATGGCGAAAAGGTCGTTGCCTGCTGTGGGACGCCACCTGTGTCTGTACTTTTGCACAAAGCCACATTGAAAGTACGACCAGGTCGGCAGGATCCGCAGCAGAATCCGCCGCTAAATTAAAACATACCAAATACGCCGCACTAACATCAGACTACGAGTTCATCCCATTTGCCGTCGAAACTGCTGGTCCTTGGGGCGAAGAGGCAAAGACGCTGTTGAGGGAGCTAGGCCGCCGGCTACGTGACCGCGGAGCCGATCCCCGCTCTGGGTCGTTCCTGGTGCAGCAGATTTCCATAGCAATACAACGAGGCAACGCTGCCAGTGCTATGGGAACATTTTCCCCCGGTACGACCCAAAGCGGTTATATTAGTTAGGGTTTTTCTTTTTTTTTTTTGTTAATATATGATTGTAAATATTAGTTAGGTTTTCCTCTTTTTTATACTGTGTATGTTTTGTTGTTCATTATTTTAATAAATTTTAGAGCTCCATTTAATTATATATTAACTAATATAAACAAATAGAAAGTTTAAATACAACAAACATCATAGTTTGGCGAAATTAGTGTTGTAACTAAAATTATGTACCTTTGGAGAATAAATAAATAATATACAAGAACAATAATTAACCTAAAACTAAAAACCTTAAAAAATATAATAATAATAACTAAAATACATTATTAAAGGGAGTCCCTTTAGGCAAGGTTTCGAAGATACTGGCAGCATACCCCTTTGAATAGCTAAATAGTTTATTCATATATGTACGAAAATATGTATATAATATGTATGTGTGTATGTATGAAAAATACGAATGTTTGTTCTCGGGTCTTGGGTGTTTAGTATGTATTTATGTAAGTATGTTTATCCGTTGCTTAGTACCCATAACGCAAGCTTTGCTTAGCTTACTTTGGAACTAGGTCTATAAAACATGACACAAAAAAAGCGGACACTGCCTCGTCACAGGTGTGTCGGTGCGAAGTCACAATTTTTTCGGCCTTTTTCTGAACGGGGCTACAGACTAAGACTCCCTTAGGGACAAGGGTAAATCATTCCGCAGCCAGACAAAATGGACTGAGTGGAGTTAAATACCTACAATAAAAAACTTATTCAATACCTACTAAGTTTTTGGCTAAACTAAAATGGATAGATAACTTTCACAGGCTGTTTCGAGTATTCCAAAAATTTAACACTCAAATAGAATAAATTCAAACTCGTATTCAAGGTTAAAAGAAACAAGTTTATTGAACGAGTGGATTGCATTTCTAAACAGCAGCGTAGCTCGTATCTCTTGGTATTTATTTACTTTTCCGTATATGTTTGCCAAACGGGTAATAAAGTTTTCTTAGTTTGGTTTCCTCCATCTTTGTATTGCGTTGTATCGTTTGAATGTTCTGATTGCCTAGTTTCTTCTAAATTCTTTTGCTGGCTACGAGCGTGGCTACGAGCCAGCGTTACTAGAATATTATCGGTATCCATGGGTTACTGTGAAAGGTTGCCATAATTTATCCTATTTTGATTGAATGTCTGCGTTTTTTTATATTTACTTTCGTTTTAACTGAATTGTATTTATTGCCATTGTGAAATAAATCAGTTTTCTGAAGAATCAGTATACAAAAGAAGAAACAAGATGCTTAAACAAATATAGATGTTTACGTGTTTCCCATCCTCACGTTTAATAAAGTGTAAATCAAAACATGGTAGCTATTTAGTCGATATTAATCAGTGTTACTGCTTCAACGAGAGCATGTTCAACTAAACGTGCCATTAGTCGTTAGACAAAATTAGTAGCAACCAACAACTATCTCGTTTGACGCATAGAGAAAATACTGTCAGTTTAAATTAAAAACTTTTGTTTTTAAAGCGATATAATTTAAAATAGTCTGAATGACGGGATTTCAACTGAAAAGTAGATATAGCAATGAACTGAAACAATGGCTTTGCCCACCAGCGAAACAGAGTCAGCCTTATGTCTAGGCGATATCTATACTATAATAAAACAGTAAAAGTAGAGCTCTGTCTGTCTGTACGTACACGTTAATCTCCGAAACTACTGAACGGTTTTTCTTGCGGTTTTCGCAGATAGATGAAGTTTAAATTGGTTTCATTAAAATTGAGTCATAATCAAAAAGTTATCATCGTTTAATTTATAGTGTTCGGGAATTGTAATCTTTTAATATGAGGGTAATACAATACTACGGTCGGTTGGCGGCAAAAGAGCTGTCAAGAGAGTTCGAGGTAAACGAACTTTCGGATCACACATGTTTTTGTGTGTACTGTTCTTTAAACCAAAGTACTGGTTTTTCGGTGATATTATTTCGGTCATCGGGATACTAAATAAAAAATAAAATAAAATAAATAAATATCACGGGACAATTCACACCAATTGACCAAGTCCCAAAGTAAGTTAGGAAAAGCTTGTGTTATGGGTACTAGGCAACGGATAAACATACTTATATAGATAAAATACATACTTATATACATATTAAACAACCAAGTCCACTAAATCAAAAACCAATTAAATCACTTTGACTTTGACTTTCAAGACCCGAGAGCAAACATTCGTATTTTTCACACAAATATCTGCCCCGACACGGGAATCGAACCCGGGACCTCAAGCTTCATAGTCAGGTTCTCTAACCACTAGGCCATCTGGTCGTCAACACATACTACATTTGAACATTATTGTGTGTGTGACATTGTGGACTCTGTGTAAATATAACAGCAGCAGGCGCCTGAGAGCCGACCAAGGTTCCTTATATTGAGAGAGTAAAATGCCAAGGACCCTGGGGCTATCCTAATAGAAACCTAGGACCAGTAATCTCCAGCTATCCAAAGGGTTCTTTAAACGAACATATACCTTCTTATAAAACAGTACCGTGACTGACTGACAGACAACGCACAGCCTAAAAAACTGGCGCAAGAGACTTGACATTACTAAAGAAATTATTTTTCGAAATTCTCGTAGGATAGGAATATAATTATCTAAACTTTGTTGGTTTTTTGTCCGTGGGATAGAAATAAGTGAATTCAACTACAGGCCTCATTTTAAAAATTCTTTCAGTAATAAGTATTACATTACCTAATGCTCCACATACCTAACATGTTCATGTTTTGTACTAATATAGAAAGACATAAAACTTACAAGTCATACAAAACCATAATTATAAATGCTATAACGAAAGCAGGCATCAGCAAACCGCAGCTTGCGAGGGGTATGTAAAAGATTTAGATTTTTTTGCCAAAATGTTGAAGAAACCGGCCAAGTGCGAGTCGGACTCGCGCACGAAGGGTTTTGTACCATTATCTATAAAAACGGCAATAAATCACGTTTTTTGTAAGGGAGCCTCCCTTAAGTACCTATACCTACCTATTTGTTTTATTTTAATTTAATAATTTATTTTTAAAGTGAATGTATACCTAAATATTCTGTGAATAAGTATTTCAAGCGTCTACCTGGTGCCGTTATCAATATCGAGCAACAAAAAAGGATAGATTTGTTGAAATTCCCACAATGATGATGAGATGATGGATTTTTGGATGTTGCCGTAGCCGGATTTTTGTTTTATTCAATGAAATAAATGATGGAGCTTTACTGCGCGGACGAAGTCGCGGGCACCAGCTATTTGAAAATATAGATTTAAGGTTTCGGTTAAGTTAATTTAAGTTTCTTGTTTACAAAACTTTCAGTAAATACTTATATGTATGTATATTTTGTGAGTCAAAATATTATGAAATGAATTCAAAATAAAAAGTTTAAAAAATGAAAATTCTACTGATCTGTTTAAAGTCGGTGCCTCAGTACGAGCCAGCAGGATTGGACCTAGACCGTACCTCCCTACTACCTAATATATAGGCTTGGCACAGAGTTTGAACTTATTAGCACACAAACATACTTAGTATAGATTTATTTAACAATTAACAAAACTAAAAACCTTAAGAAATATAATAATAACTAGATGAAAACCCGGCTTCGCTCGGGTGAAATGTGACTCAATAATACACAAAGTAGGTAGATATTTCTGTAGTTATCGGTTCTCAAGGAATATTAAAGCAAAGCAAGGCATAGATTCGTATAGCATCGTTCATTGTTTAATAAATACGCTCAGTACCGAATCGTCTATGAAGCAAAATGGCCACAATTCAGAAGGTCTAAAAAGCATTATGTCCAATTATGTAAATAGTCCATTGTGTGAAGTTGTCTTAATCATAAAATACCCAAATCGCATAAAGTCTATGAAGGAACACGGCCTGATAGCAACACGCCCTTAAAGCTGAACGCCAAAATCGCAGAACGTCCAAAAAATATGATGTCGCGTATTTCACGATATAAAAGATATTGCGTTGAATAGGTATTTTCATAAAACTGGTAAAAACTTAGATTACGTTAGGATTTAAATTTTAATGGAAATGTAAGACAATATAATTTAAAAAAAATGCGACGGTACTTACCACTTCTGATATATAGTAAAACTCACGTGATCACTTTAAGCACATTTATATTTCTCCAACAATACAGCTCAAAGAGCACACGCCTTATTCCTTCCGCTCCTCCATATTGAATGTCAACCATCATCCCCGCTTGCCTTTTATTCGTTTTGGGCTCACGTTAATACCCACCAATATTGCATTTTAATCAAACAACTGACTAGTATAATATTAAAATAAGGATACCTAACATTAGAGTTAAGGATGATGATATATAAACAGGATGGGTGGATCTCGGACCTCTTAACAGTTTTCTGCAAACGGGACATAAAAGTTTAAGTCTAAGTGACACAGTGCAGAAGACATGGCCACACGTTGTGGAGGAGACGTTTGTACAATTCCAGTACATTCCAAAAAGAAAGAAAAGAAAGAAAAAACATTTATTCGTGACAGTTACAACAGGCATATGAGATAACAGGAACAAGGAATAAGGCAACTACAACTATCACGAAACGGACCCACCTCAGCATATGCTGGCTCGAGAGCCAGCGCTGGTCTTCCGGTGGGACCGCGAGGCCGTCATTTGCTCGCTGCACGTACGACCGGACCGTGTCTAAATTGTGAACGCGACCATTTTAAGCTCAGCGCTACCACTACCAACACAAGGGCGTTATATTTGACATGGCGGCGTTGACTTGACATTGACAATTGACACGGCCAACCACACGCGCAGCAAGCAAAACGAAGTATGTTTAATTATTCTAATTATTGTAACATGCACAAATTAATAAAGAGTGACAATGTGAAAAGGAAATGAAAATGAAAATGATAGCAGTAATATTTTTAAAATGGATTGGAACAATACAAATGAATAAATGAAAGAATGAATACAAAAACCTGGTTGTAAAACAAATGCTTAAAAAAAAAATTAAGATACGCACAACATAAACAAGATCAATCAGTGTCATAATATAAAACTATATAAAAATAAAAGAAAATTATAAACATGAAACACAATCGATCGAAATAAGAAAGAAGACAAAAAAAATACATTCCTAAGTGCTAACCAACCAGCCAGACAATAAAAAACAACGAGGAACACAATGAGGACGTACTGCTCGGGTACGTAACTAAAAACAGCTAGTGTCATGCATCAACGTCTCCTGCTCAATCTGATGTGCATAAATAAACTTTCTGATACCATTTTTAAAGCTAAACATGCTTTTCAGGTTCCTGATTGGCGGCGGGATATTGTTCCAGCACTTAGTTGCAGCATAGCGGAAACTTCCACGAAAAGTAGCTGAAGCGAGTTGCGTTGTTACCAGCTGTATACAACATTGCCTAGTTCTGTGTGGTCTTTGACTGGAAAACCATGACAACTTCTCGAACAAATATGAGGGAGCTCTGTAATGTGTTACTCCAAACAGTAAACATGCCAGATGGAGCTTGCGGCGATGGTGCATCTTAAGAATGCTATGCTTATTCAAAAATGGTGTCACATGGCCCCTTGGAGGAATGTTGAAACAGAAACGAGCACAAGCATTTTGAACACGCTGGATAAGCTTTTTTGTTTTGGCTAGTAGCCGGGGACCAACTACTATATCCATATAATTTAATCTCGACAATACAAGTGACTCAACCAACTGCACACGTAGAGTTTCAGATATGAATGGCCTGATTTTGTATAATATTTTTAGTTTATAAAAGCAACTTTTAACAGAACTTGCAACGTGCTTCTCATATCGAAGATCACAGTCAATTAAAAGGCCTAAGTTGCGTGCATCATGTACTCGCTCAATGGGCTCATCCATTAACTTAATATTAACATCTGGGCTGAGCTTGTTCAACTGTTGTTTACTACCAAGAATTAAATATTTTGTTTTTGTGGGATTAAGTAAAAACTGCTGCTCGTCTCTGTCTACACCCATCACCATGCTATTCACCAAATCGCTTAAAGAGGGCACCGTTCCCAAAGTCTGGAAACAGGCATGGGTAACCCCCATACCCAAAGGTACTGTCAGCTGCGATATTGAAATGTATCGTCCAATTTCCAAACTGTGTATTTGTGCTAAGCTGTTGGAAAAGATTGTTACTGACCAGCTTTTTAACGTTGTACGTCGCCATATTATTCCTAATCAGCACGGCTTCTACAGGGGCCGATCTGTCGATAGCAATCTTTTGACCTTCACCAACGAAATTTATAGCGCTATGGATGATGGTTATAGCCTTGACGCCATTTTTGCTGATTTCGCCAAGGCTTTTGACAAAATTTGTCACTATACTTTGCTATTAAAGCTCTGGCGACTAGGTATACATGGTGATCTTTTTCGTTGGTTAAAATCCTATGTTGAAAATAGAGTTCAGTCCGTGGTTTTATTGGGTTATCAGTCAGAATGGAAATCAATTAGTTCTGGATCTGAATTAGTTTTGGATTGACAAACACATCCCTCGCAACGCATCCTCGCACATCTCTGGTGGAAACGCAGCCTTAAAGACGATAAAATAAATAATTTGTATCCACTGAGTTATACAGGGTTATTTGTAATTCACTAGCATCCTTTTAACCCTAAACTCCTACCAATTAAACAAATGTTTTTTGTTTTACGGCTTTTGTCATAACTTAATATTTTTGGTGTAATAACGTTTTGAAAATTTGAGATTTCCTCTTATTTTTACGATACTCTGTGTATTTGTATGGGAAAAAAAGTGCTTCATTTTAAAAAGTCGTAAAACAAAAAACATTTGTTTGAGTGATAGGAATTCAGGGTTAAGAGGATGTCAGTGAATTAAAAATAACCCTGTATAATCTAGAGTGACAAACTTCATACAACCGCCTCAACAAAACGCGTGCCAGTTTTGAAATTTGACAACGTAGCTTTGAAATCAACAAAATAATAAATGAGACATATGTTTGTCTCTCTTACACTTGTATGCTCGCATTGCGACGTTTATGAATGTGATAAAGATGACGATATGTAAGGCTTGGTGTTGCTTACCTTACGCAAATTTCTCCCTAAATAATAAATTACATGAAGAAATTTTTTATTAGTTCATAATGGTAACTGGGTGGACAAAAACCATAATTAATTGGGTTTCAAATACTACTGCTGTACCTACTAGCAGCTGTTGACAGTGTCATTTATAATATTAGTTCGAATTAAATCTTTTGCAAGGCGTAAAATAAAACGATAGTTTTTTTCATAACACAAATATAATATAATAAAACAACAATATAGAAAACATAACGACCATTAAAATTCATAGAATAAGTATTCTTGTCTGTGACGTTTTAATTTTTTTTGTTTTTTTTTTGTGGGTACAATAAAATTTATTTTAATTATTTATTTATTATACCTATACACAAACCCGTGGCAGCCTAGTGGTTCGACCTATGGCGTCTCAACCAGAGGATCGTTGGGTTCGAATCCAAACTTGCAACATGTTGCTCAAGAAAATGTTTTGAGCAAATTTTTGATGATTTTGTAGGTAGCCAGTCGGTTTCCCGTCTTAGAAATCAGATTTTTTCTATCCAGATCCGACGGCGCACTTCATCTTTCGGTACCCTACAAAGTAAACATGCAACATAAACTTAATAGCACAGGTTAAATAGAGATTCCATACAATATGCGAAATTCCCCCTAAAAGTTGGGAAAACCAAACTACGATTATACTGGCCACACTGAACTTACAGTTCGATATTAGATATTTTTATTAGTTTTCGGTCACATACAGAATAATATGACTAACTGAAAACTGAACTTACCCATGAAAAGTAATGCCACTTGCTTTATTGTGTGTGTTGATAGCGGAATCGCAAGATTTTACCGTGCATTTCCCCATTTTTCGCCCGGTATGTAACGGTCGGTGTCACAACGACGACTGATTAGCTGTCAGTTGAGTTCGAGACTGCAGTCTACATCTGAGGTTCCTCATGTTTGCGATCTGCCTACAAATCTAGTGTGTATTATATCAATGTTTGTATCGTAGGTGATTCTACCCGAGCCGCAAGCTTAATTTTTATCACCTAATTTATCTATATAAATAAAAATGAATCACCGAAATGTTTGTACGCGCATAACTTCCGATCGACTGCATCAAATTAGATAATTCTTTTTTTTGTGCCCTTTGTTACTGTCAGGAGAAGGTTTGTATGAAAGAAATTTTAGAAAAAATAGAATGGGTGCGTAGCCGTGGGTTATCAGCTAGTTTTTAATAAAAATAAACACGGTGTTATTTAGACATATTTATTAAAATACAGCTTTATAGGTATAGTCGGTTCCCTAACATAAGTATCCACTTACCTATGCCGAACCTACTAAACTTCATGGTACTTGTAACTGACTGGGGCCTTAAGGGCTTAGAATGGACCTTAAGGGTCTGCTGAGTCTAAGCTAAATAAATCAAACACGTCTGCACTGTCAGAAGCTATAATAAGACTGAAGACTAAAATTTGAAATTCAATAAAAAACAAGATTGGAAGAATTATAAAACAAAAACATTCAAAATTGGTAAAAAAAGTATAAAAACATAAATTTATATAAAAAAGTTGTGCCTGCGGCACATTTCTCCCCTTTTTAGTTAGCTAGTAACCTAACAAACTTTCTAATGGGCCGTCGGAGCACGTCAGCTGTCGTTGCCATGTCCGCCACTCTAATAATCCTGACTGTACCAGGAAATAACGCCGTCACTCATCCTCTGGGCCATGATCCTCGAGGTAAATTACCACCAGCAATGAGGACCAGGTCTCCCACGGCCATGGTGGGGGCTTCTCCGTTGGCTGGTCTCGGTGTAAGAGTGGGCAGGTATTCTCGGACCCAGCGTCGCCAGAAGTAATCTGTTAGGCACATAGCTCTGCGCCAGCTGCTCCTACTCATTAGGTCTGTCTCCGTCATCGTATTAATCAAACACGTCTACACTGTTAGAAGCTATAATAAGACTGAAGACTAATTTGACTTTCAATAAAAAACAAGGTTGGAAGAATTCTAAAACAAAAACATTCAAAATTGGTAAAAAAAAGTATAAAAACATCAATTTATATAAATGTGCCTGCGGCACAGTACTCATCTGCTCATCTACTGTTGGCATCCATCTGTACATTGATTTTATAATATCTATGTTGAATTTTCCTACAACAGGTTTTTTCAAAACTCCAGAGTACACAAATATTTCCATTATTCCGCCTTCGGGTTCTTTGAGGAGTCCAATTGATTTTCTCAAATGTTTTTTCTGAATATGACCGACACTAGTACTAAAAGTAAAGTCTTCTAGTTGGCACCCTGTGCTCTGTTGTAGTGACTGCTCGACTACTCGTGTATGATCCAGGTAATTTCTTAGTTCCCCGTGCGTGCATTGTACAGATGTAATATTATGTTCCTTTATTGAATCGCCACAGATCCTTTATTGAATTGGTAATTCTACTCTCCCTGTCCTGGCTGCAACTTCCTCGATTGGATCAACTATGTTCACAATAAAATTATCATCGATATTCTAATTCTTTCTGCCACAGTTATTTTTGTCATTATTATTAAATTTCTGACTAATGTAGCGCAGAAAAGAAAATAAGGAGATTTCACAATTAATATATACAGCAAAAAGTTGAAACAAATAGAAAAATTAAGGTCGATTTTGGATACTGGGTTTATTACGATAGGAAAGCCAAAAGATTTGAATTGTGTTAATGTTTATTTTTTAATAAAAACAAAGACAAGCATTAAAAAAAAAAACAAAAATGGCGAGAAAGTTAAATATTGGCAACACAGTTAAAACTGTATTGTTTTACTGGGACTATTTTTATTATCTATTATTTTCTGATGGATGTCTGTATTACGGTCAGAGCTGATTTTAGGACGTTGTAGCTGATAATCGTACTCCGGGTAAAAAACTCGCCTCCAGGAAAAGCCGACGTATACAACGTACTTGGTGGACGTATACAACAAGGTGACTTGTAATTTGACCTATTCATTGAAAGGGATTATTCTAGAGCTTATTTACAATAAAAAAATCATTTAATGACGGGCTAGAATAGACGCGCGCAAATTTCAAATAATTTTGAATATTGAAAGTCCCTCCCAACTATGCATGTTTAGGTACCGTTTGTCTGACCATGTCTAATACGAGTATTTACAGCTAACAATAAAAAGTGATTTCATAACGAATTGAGATTCACGAACGCAAGTTATGCCCCCTCCTTGACATACTATTTTCAAACCGTATTTTAGAATTGAAAATTCCGAAGTGGCAATCAATAAGGCCGTGGCACGAATCCAAGTGCGATGCGAGGAGGTAGTATATCAAGGGATATCACACCTCTGTGCTGAATAGAGTTCACTTTGTAATTTACTTAGTACGGATGTTTACTTTTTACCTAGCTTATTATAAATTACTGGTGACACCTAGAGGTTTGAAAAAAATTTTAGTATATAAAGCGACAAAAACTGTCAAGGTCGCAATTGCAATAATTGATTTAAACTTCTTCAAAAAATTTATAAAAATATATTTGTGTCTAAAACGTAACGAAAGTCGTCTCATTTTTTCGACACCGAGTTATTAAAACCATTTTTTTTCATAATATTTAACTTGTTATGATTTTATGTATGTTTTAAAACAAAATTATATGACATTACAACCATAGTTCAAGCGGTTACGGAATTATTATAATGAAATAATTTATTGTTTTCTCTGTTTCTTTTATCATATATGAATTCCACGTTTACGTTACGAATTACTTATGTGACGCTTTATAACGCTAGTTCTGAACCAATTTGGGTAGAAATTAGTTTTCGTATACCGGCAACTCATGTTTTAGTAGGGCAACACCAGTGAGTAACAGATATCTCGCTAGTCTGATGATAAATCGCAGTCGAAGTAGACGCTGCAAAAGTTTTGCCAAAAAACTAAAAAAGTGGCTATGTGATTTTAAAGGTAAGTAGTATTTATATTTAACCGGCTGTTTTTTTATACGATAGAGTAGTGTTTTTTAGGTAGGTGACATGTATTATTGTATTTAAATTGTCTTAATTTCACCATGAAAACAAATGTTTTATTAAAATACGTTACACTTTCGTTACGATTACGTTACGTTTTTATAAAATGTAACGTATTTTTTATAAAACGTAACGAAAACATGTATTAAAGGGAAGTGCACACAGGAAAATACTAACGGAAATGATTTTTTTTAAATTTTTGTATGAAAAAACACAATTAGGTGGGTTTTTTTAATAAGATAAATAAATTTGCAATACAGTGCGTACAGGAGGTACAGAAATCGGCCCAAAACAATTGAGGCAGCATAAAAGACAAAGTACGTTAATTTAAAATTAGTTAAAGAACATAAAACTTTCTGCAACTACTTGTGCGTAAAATTTATTTAAGTCCCGTGGTTTCGATGTTAATGATCTCTTCTTCTTGCGCTGCCCTTATCCTACAAAAATGCGGTTGGCACATGTTTTCTTCTTCCAATTTTCTCGGTCTTCCGTCAAACTTAAAGATCAGATATAAAAGATCAGAGGGATCAGATACTTAATTCCATCACCGTTCATCAGGTTGCTAAACTTATTAACTGTGAAATACCTATTGCGTTCAGTTCACGTGCATAGTTGTTACGATTATACACTCATCGGGAAAATAATCCAATCACCCTTTTTTTTTATTACTGTAAAAATGTGTTTCAATTAAGGTGGAACAGCACGCTCTAGGCGCGAAATTCAAAATTTTTACAGGTTTTAATTTATTGTGGGTAAACGGTGTAACTGTTTAACTTCATATGGTACTTGCGGTTGTAAAACAGTGTTCTTTATATTATTGTGTAAAGATTTTTAAGAATAAAATTGTTAGCTTGATATAAAAGTTGTCAAACATAGAAATTCGGACTTTCAACGTTTTGACAACTTTTATTTCAAGCTAATAGTTTTATTCTTAAAAAACTTTACACAATAATATAAAGAACACTGTTTCACAAACGCAAATACCATATGAAGTTAAACAGTTACACCGTTTACCCACAATAAATTAAAAACTGCAAAAAGTTTGAATTTCGCGCCTAGAGCGTGCGCTTCCACCTTAACGCTTTTTTAATAGGTAAATAAAAAAATAGGGTAGGCGGATAATTTTGACACTAAATACGTTTATAATTATTTTCCAATAAAATGTAAAAAATCGAATAATACAAAAAATACATTTCATTTTACATCATAATGATAAAATTAATTTAAGTAATTGTAAAAGTACACTGTTTTTTGTTAATAAAAACTTTATTTTTCTTTATCACTTGACTTTTTGGTTTTAGTTTCGTTATCAAATAAAATTGTGTCAGTTTGATCTAAGCTTTATAGATTAGATAGATAGATAGATTCATTTATTTCTGATTGAAAATTACAATTATATTCAGCATTCGAAATGTCACAAATATAAAGAATTCACAAAAAGATCGTCAACAGAATTTGAAAACATAAATGGATAATATATTAATTTAAAATGTCACAAAGATAATAATATTAAAAACAATAAAAGTGAGATAAAAAAAAAATGTCAATAAAATATTAAATCACATAATGTGTGAATGTCAAAGAAATTTAAAAACTACAACATAAAAATATTAAATGAATAATATTAATTCACATAATGTGAAGATGTCATAAGACCAAATAATCAATAAATAATAACAATAAAAACAAAAAGAATAAAAAAACATACAAATTCAGATGTCAAAACTTAGGAACTTATAGGAACTTACGTTACGTGTTATAGTAACGTAACGTATTTTTTTATGTTACTTCTATGTCACAATTGGTCAAAATCCGCGGCCTTACCCAGATAGCGGTCAATCACGGGTCAGTTTTATGTAAAAAAAAAAAAAAGATGAAAAAGGTAAATAAACATGTCTGCTGATATTACCTGAAAACTCCACGGGAAAACAATAAATGTCACTTTTCCATCTGTCGGCTTAATGGTCTATTATTAGTGGCATTAAAAGGTCAGTTTTACAAAAAAACTGACACTTGATACAATTGATCCATGTAAGTGCGAGGTGTGCTGTTAAAAACTCCCGGAACCGATACTGGCCACAGATTTCACAGATAATCGTTACTAAAACTAAACAATGCATAGCCGATCGTCAACAAACTACTTTCTATTGCTTCCCACAGACGACAAATCGCCCGCCCAATCTATCAAAGTTTCACACTAGCAAACAATTCAGAACTTTTAACTTGTTTTCTCAGTTTTCGTCGCAGTCTGTTCAATGTACCTGATCACGTTCGACAATTTCCTGGTTTCAGACGCCCGTTTCACGCAACGTGAAAACGCGTATAAAAGGATTTTTGCTTCCTCAATGTTTGTTTAGCGGACATGAATGTGATTTCTTAAACGCTTTTGATAATAAATGACTTTCCTTGCAGCGCATTCTTCTTGGCAATGATAGTGTCTTTCATAAAACGTTGGTAGTGTATTTTCGGCGATTTAGGACCACAATGAGAAATGTCAACATCTACTAATAACCACATTCGACGTGTAAAGTGCCAATTTTAATGGGTTGTGGAAGGCCAAGGAGCTTGCTGGTGTCTAAAGGGAATTTGGAATAAGTGCAAGAAGCACTCACCTGTTTCGTAGCTCCGGCAATGATGGAAGAAAATAATATATTGGAGATGCGGTGGTAGTAGGTTCTTAAGGTTTGAAGCACAATTATGTAATCAGGTAACTTGCGGTGGAGTAGGAGTACCTATATATCGAAGGAAACCGAAAAATATGAATGACAGTTACGTATAGTTTTTCTTCTTCAGCTATAGAGCATCCCTGCACTATATTAGATCAAAAAGAGGTTTTAGTGCGCGAACAACGGCAGACATTTAAATGGCTACTACTAGTACAGGAAAAATTGCGTATTTTGGCGGCAAAATATGCCCTCCGGATGACCTTGTCTACTTCCTAACTTCACCGCTTCCAAAGTTGTCCACTTCCTAATTTGTCCACTCCTGCATTGTCCTTTTCCCGAATTATTGTCATTCCTCAAATCCTTATTCGTCTCCTTTCTAGACAGTCCATTCCTCATTCGTCATTTCCTTTTTAGTCTCTTCATCATTTCCTATTTAGTCTTTTCCTAATTTGTCCACTCCTACATGAATGGGGAAAAACGCATTATGGGTTCAATGATGCCAGTACCCCAAGCTAGTTCGGCCCAATTTTTACACGTCAACTCTATGTTGGTCAAGGCCTTGTTTAATTAAACCGCCTTTAGAATTTAGGGCATGATTTAAGTCAAAATTATTTTCCCCGCATTCGTCGCAAACTTCAGGCAGGAAAAAATGTTTTTTGATTGTTGGAAAGCCTTTATACTTACTAAAAGCTTCGAGACAGAACCTAGGTCATCGCATACTTCCTCTTTGCATTGATTCATTGTGAAAGCAACTTGGCAACTATAAGGTTTTCTCGTGCATGAATTGTATTTTCCTCTAACTTGATATAAATTATTTGATGAGGATGGAGTCCTTCCTTGCTGCCCCTTAGCGAGTATTGCTTCACCTGGTGTTAATTTAATAAGTCAGGGAAGAATAATTTTAATTTAATATTAATTTCTTTACAACACTTGAGCCACCTCTGTGATGTTTATGAAATTTATATAAAAATTATTAATATCTATAATACAACGCAAGTAGAGTACCATTACCATTAAGTTTGACTAGATGGTGCTGACTTAAGTAAACCGTTATATTAATGAATTTAACAAATGGATTTTAATAAGTAGCAGGGGTGTTAACGATTCAATTTATATTATGATTTCCAAATAATATACAAAACACTGTTCCCTCAATCGACCTGACAGCAACTAAACTTCTAATTGCTCTGCTAGTTAGACTGATGGTTTACTTAAAAATAAAATTAAAACTATTTTACAAGACTTCCACTTTCATTCTTCTGTGTATTCAACATTGCAATCTTGCCCTTGGACACATCATGCACATATTTGCAGTGCCTATTCATTGCACAGGCAGGGTCAGTCAAAACTAGTTTCAAGGAGGCACCTTGCGAAGAATCGTACTAAAACTAAGTATCAATCTCGCTTCCTCAAACATTCCTGATGCACAGCACCAGAGCGGCAGTCCCGTTAAATAAGTGTGTTATTTTCTAGAAAACGCTTAAATACGGCTAGGATTGTTCTACATTTTCGTCGCCTGTGCTAGATACTTTGTTGGTAAAGCGATAATTGTATTTTTTTCGAAAATATCTAGTTCTAGTTAAAAGTGATATGTTATGTCACTATAGAACTTAATATTACATAAAACTATCTAATATACACAAATACATTTTTTACAAGAACAATTAAACTAAACCTAAACTAGAAACCTTAAAAAGTATAATAATAATAACTAAAATATATTATTAAGCAAGGCAAGGTTCCGAAGATACAGGTAGCTTTCCCCCTTTGAATAGCTAAACTTAATTCTTTGTCTGAGGTAGCTGCCAGCTCTTCGATACTGCTCTTTGTTGGTTATAAATCAACATGCATGTTTTCAAGTGGTTTCATTGACTCTACATTTTGTGTTAATTAAAATTTACGTGAAATTTCTGAAGCGTGCAAAGGATATGCTGGAATGATAAGATTTGACGGTATTTTTTTACTTTTTACTGACACACCCAAACAGTAAAAAAATGCAGAAAAAATACCATGACCTAGCCAAATATTTAAAAATCAGCCGCAACGCAAATCATCGTCGATACTCACTGTGCTAACGCTGGTTAGGTTTACTATTTTTGCACTGTGAAAATCTTCTCAATTTTTCTTACTTTACGTAATACAGTATAGAGCATCTCGATACATATTTCAATAATCCAAGCATACCGAAAGAATCCGGCCACCTACATAAGTAGCGTGTGGCAAATGATTGAAGACGTCCATTTTTCAGTATTACTAACGTGTAACGTTACTGTACATCAATTTAGTATCACCTGCGCGATCGAAGCCTGCCGGCTGGGCCATTAGTCAAGTGCGGTAGCGCGTCGTTTTGTTATTGCCGGGAAATTTTATACGTGGAGATAACGAGTTCGTATCATGAGTCAGGTGGAGGTCGGTAAGTTCTATATTTCGTTTTTTTAGCATTTGTTCTAAATTCAAGATTGTTCTTGACGCGTCTTTTTATTGAAAACGCTTTTAATAGAAACTTTTTAACAAAAAAATTAAACCGCCGAAAAAGCCTATTTAATCTTAATAAGTTCATAACCTAGTGACATCAAACTAAAATCCCTTCTAAAGCGCTGTTAGTATCGTCTTGGGTGGCACGCCTTGGCATCTCTAAAATATTCTACGACTGTGCGTACGTCTTTTGGCTGTTATAGGAAGTTTGTGGTCACCGGTCTCCGCCACTATTAAAGAATTGGTTCCTAAATCGCAGACTTAGAACCTCATTCCGGATGTTTGAGATAAGGGCCAGTGCATAAGGGATTTTAAATGTATGGTGTGGTCCTCCCCTGAGAAGTCGACTGTACGGGTTTTGTTCGGAACTTTGTTCATCCCTATTAAGTACCTTGGCAGCTTAGTTTCTTGCTTCCCCTGTTTCAGCTTTTAGGAAGCCTCATATCAAGATACCGTAGTACGAATCCACATTGACAGAATTTTTAGGTTCTAGCACGGGATCTTAAATAAGCTCTTTTTGATCTTTAAGAAGCTCTTTTTAACCTTCAAGAAGCTCTTTTTGATCTTCTTCAGAGCTGTCTAAGTATTCTTCCTGTATTTTTTTAATGGCTGACCATTTTAAACTTGTTCGCTTTATGACACCGCAATCTATTAATGCAACTTGCACAACTTTTACAACTTTTGGATTTTAAGTAGAAAATCGGTTTGTCATGTAACGTGGCGTGGCGTACAGAGCACGTCACTTACTTAAGTTTGTTTTGTGCCGGTAAAGAAGTTAAACAACCAAGACTAAGGCTGCTTTTCCACCAGAGATGTGCGAGGATGCGTTGCGAGGGATGTGTTTGTCATAAACCAATAGAAACACTTATTCACTTAGGACCTTTTAAATGAAGTGTTTCTATTGGTTCATGACAAACATCCCTCGCAACGCATCCTCGCACAGCTCCGGTGGATACGCAGCCTAAAGAACAAATATTTGTATTATTCATACAAATGTCTGCCCTGTGCCTTCCCCGGGACCCGGGACCTCAAGCTTCGTGGTCAGCTTCTCTTGACACTTGGCCATTTTGGTCGTCAAATAATTGAAGTATGGAATTAATTAAATAAAAAAAAAATCTAGTGTGATTGTAAAATATCGACTAAACTTTTTATGATAAAGTCCACGAAGATGTCGGTTCTGTTCATTGATCAGCTCAGCACGACGGCGAATCAAAATGAAAATTTTCATATTACTAACGCACCATTTGACCTCATATTTAACGTTGAAACGTGGCGCGAAAATCAATTTCCTGCTTCGTGGAATGCTGGCAGCAAATGGTACTTGCCTATATTTGGCTGAAAATGACTTGCAAGTTCGGCAGTTATTTTTATATTTTCAATCCAAACTAATATTATAAATTTGAAATACTTGATACAGTTTTTATCCCAGAAATCATCATTAAAAGGGGCGAAAAGTGCATACAATTTGGCGTGGAGATAGTTTTAGAGTAAACGCCAAAAGGACAAAATGACACTTTTCAGGAGAGGCAAAGCCTTATTTAGAAAATCTTATTTAATTTTTTCTTTTTTGACCAATAATTTGGTGCGGCCCATGCCAAGTTAACAAAATTGTCAAATTGCCTATCTTTCTTCGCCGCCGACCACGCTGACTGGCTAAGGATGTTTTTAATGAATGTACTGCACAAGTCACCGGTTATCGTGAAATTTTGTTTGATGAATTTATAAGTATATTTTATACGTAAACACATAGGATGATAGTCTGTTTTTTTTTATAAATACGAATGACAGTGATTTATGTGTACCGACTAGGGATTGCAATCCCGCAGCTCATTCAATCCCGTGGTATTATTATGCGGGATTACTCAATCCCGCATCTTTGAAATTATGTTATTAAATCAGATTTACCCTACAGATTTTTGTGTAAAAAAAGCAACAGAAATTATTTATTTTCTATTAATTAAGTATAAGTAACAAATCGACTAAATTCAATTCAAATACATTTGGACATCATAAAATAAACAATAACAACAAATAATTAAAAAAAAATTAAAAAAAACTAGTAATCTGTTTTCTTAAATTCATCTCTAAAATGTTTGGCATATTTTAATACTTTTGTTTAATTTCACCCTTAGGTATACTCCTAACAACAGTTTTATATTTTTAATTCAGTCTTATTCATAAAATGACTAATAATCAAATCACAACGTTCTCTTAGATGCTATTACTATGATATCAACCTATGGTGATAACTATTGAAAATAAGCTCTTAAGAAGCAAATGGCATTATTGTGTCGATTTACGCGAAAGTTTTAGCGCCAGTTTTAGTTTTAGCGGTAAATTTTTAAATTGTGGGATCCGCGGATCTGCGCTTTGAAGGTGCGGGATCCAGCAGATTAATAAAATCAGCGGATCCCACGGGAATGCGGGATCCCGTTTTGCGGGATTGCAATCCCTAGTACCGACCGAGCATCAGGGGCTTTCTGGTCAGCGATAACCAGCCTTGCCCACCTTCTTGAACCACAGCAACACGGCGCAACTATTCTCCCAAAATGCTGTACTGAACTCGTCCCCTAGGTATTAAATTTTTTGAAAAAGGTTTCGATAATAAACCTATTTAACTATACTTGTCAAATAAAAACGTTTTAAAAAGAAAAAAGAGGAAAAAAAGGGGGATTGGGGTCTTGTCACTCGTGATGTCAGTAGTGAAAATTTTATCTAGATTTTAAAATGAAATATTATTAATTGAAAATGAGTTTAGTGCATATCGTTCGAGTGTAGTGTAGTATCATGTGTGTGTGTTCGCATATTTTAACAGTTAAGACATTTTTGTAGAGGCTACGAATGATAATGTTTTCAGTGCTAACAAAGAGAGTTTTATGGACAGCGGTTGACCTTCATGCTAAATAATACATAGTGAGGTCTTGGAAACTGAGGAGGGCCTCGCATATTCAGAGATGGCTAGATTTGGGTTTCAAGAAGATTTTCCGTAAATGTCAAACCAAAGTTACGTTATTAAGAAAGATATTACGTGGCTTGACGTTGTCACGAGACGTACATATTATGATTTCCCAGAGTGACTGCTGATGACAAAGATTTGTTATTATTGAGGTAGGGAGATACTAACCCACAAAAGACTTGGGAAATGCTTCGTAATATCTTACCGAGTAAAATCTTGTGAAAGTTAAGTGTTTAATTGATAATATAGTGTATGAGTGTAGATATAATGATAGCAAGTGGAGTGCAAGTGTTATTCAAATTCAAATTTAAATGCTTTATTGCAGACCGGAGTCCATAGGTTGTTAGTAATACATGCGTCTTACTTTCTAAGGATTAGTATTACATTATATTAAATAATAAAATAGTCTATTTGTGAATCACCTCTGCGCCACTCCATTCGAAATCGCACAGCAGTGATTCACAATAGGACAGTCAAGCCTGTTCGAAATCATCTTTAGGATGCTGTTGGTGCTGCCTCTCACGCGGCGCACCAGGGACGCACACCTTTTACGCATCGTTGCATAAAAGCAATCGACACGAGCCGAAGCAAACATCCCTGATGCACTGCAATATCGAGGCAGCCCCAACAACACCCTAAATGCATTATTATACTGTACTCGGAGGGCATTGCAACTTACGTTGGTGTATCTAGCCCACAGGTTGCACGTGTAAAAAGATGTACAATAGGCTCTGAATAGTGTAATTTTATGACCGTTTAAACATTTGAAGCACAAATTAAGCGCAACTACTTGACGTTTCCGAAGTGTGGGTTTCATCGCTAAGAACTGATCACACTTGGCGATGAAATGTCCGCATTTACCACATAATTTGCAAACAGCACCCGCATTCTGAACAACCGCATGTGCTCTCACTGCCTGGTTCGGTCCGCTACGTCTGACAGCTACACCCTGTGATTGCGGCTCCATACTAGATTCCATAATCCGAATCTCAGTTTCTATAAACTTTAATAGTTTAGAAAATGTCGGCAATTGCTTGTCGTCGTCCGCAATTTTGTCTTCAAGATGTTTTTTCAAATGACTGTCCAGCTTTTGAAAATTAATATAAAACAACAAGTAAGACCATGACTCTACTGGAAAGTCCATTTTTTCTAATGCCTTTGTATTTTCCAACAAAGTATTTAAAAACATTTTGAGACCGCTTAAGTTTTTAGAGCTCACTTGTGATACACTCAACATATTGTGCAACAACTTGTCCGCTAGTAACCGCTTATTATTGTACCGCGAATTAAGCAAATCTACCGCAATCGAGTAATTGTCTCCAAGAACTGACAAGTGTTGTATTAAAGATTTCGGTTCCCCCAATAAAGAACCCACTAAATAATACATCCTTTCAGTATCTGATAGTGAAGAGTCATTACCTACTAATGACTGAAACAATTCCATAAACGGCGCATACTCTTCGAGTTTGCCTGAAAAGGTTGGCAATTGTAAACGAGGCAAAACCACCCTACTAGCCCCGCTGTTATGGTTCGCCTCACTACTATCGGTCCTCGGACATTTTTCCGCAATATCGAGATGTCTCCGTTTTATAAAATAATATTTGGTACTATATATCTCATACGCTTTTTCAAATTCTTGAATTGCAACTTCTTCCCCTTGAAGTCGCAATTCTAAATTCATCTCGACAAAAATTTCAAATGATTTGTCCAAATCCTTAAACCGCACTAAGAAATCATTTTTCTGTTCCGAGGACAAATCCTTAACCTTGGCGAGGACTTCTAAGAAGTCTATATTTTGAGCTGCCATATCGTACTTCATTTGCGTTAATAGAATCTTCCTAGCCGCCGTCATTTTGACCCAAAATTGATGAAATATATTTAAATAAATGCAACAAAAACCCAACAAGCACAATAACTTTTGAAACTCAAAGACGTCAATTTTTGAAACGTCTTAATAAATATATTTTTCAAATAAAATAGTATTTAACCACCGCCAGTTAATACACCACACCGCAAATAAAATAAAAACAACAAAAAATAAAAACAAAAGAATTTTCCCACTCGGGATTTGAACCATCGACCCCTTACACGAAGAACGAGTCTTATACCGCTAGACCACGCGTGCTTCTACGATGGCAGTCCAATTTTCCTTATACTATCCGCCGTGATAAGTGCAAAACTGTTTTATTATTTAATTATTAAAGATGTAAAATTATTATTCCAGTAAAACTAAAATCACTTTACAAATAAAACAAATCAATATCATTCATAAAACCAATAAATAGCCGAGCCGCTCTAACTAATTACAAGTACGGGTGAAAATTGTGTGTTATTGTTTGTAAGTGTCAATAGAAACTGAAACCAGTGTCACATAAGAAAATATGGGAGGGATAATAAATATGAAATATCTTGAAACTAAGACCTAGCACATAATATTTACCGCTAAACTTTATGTGTAGTGTAATCGTCCGTACGATTCCGCTTTATAATCGTAATAATAATAAAGTCCAATTCGCCCGCTCGAATAGACAAATTCACCGCAAATACCGCAAATCGATGTTTAAATTTATGTTAGAAACTAAAGAAACCGAAAGACAAAATTAACACACGAAAATCCGATCGAAGTGACCAAAAATGTTCGATTAATTTCCTTACTGCGCTGGCTCAAAACTTTAGTTTTATCTTTCGATTTCCTTAGTTTTATTTTGTGTAAAAAGAATCATAAAAGGGTACAAAAAACTAAATGTAAAATATAATATTATTATGCCCTATGCTTTAGGGTGTTTCATTTTTCAAAATTTTTGATTTTTCTTTGACTTTGCTCGAATTCTTGTTTCCACTCATATGTAAAGTTCATACGCCAAAAATCAGTAAAATCGATTATCATCTAAAGGTTGCACAGTTTGATGACTTGTATGTCAAGTAATGGATATCGGTGTATTACAGGATAGCAAAATTTTCAAGTTTTTTATCTGAAGTGGAGGGTTATAAGTGATTTAAGTGTGTCGTTTAAAAGATTTAAGCACATTTTAACGTAAATAATAAGTTTCCTTGTGATATTTTGTTAGGAGCTGGACTTCCTTCCAAGGAACAAGTGCTGTTGGTTTATTTTACACCATCACAAAGAAAAAAAACTCTTTCGGACGCCACTAATTAGACAAGTATTAAACTGCAAGAAGTGTGGAAGAAGGCTAATATATATGTCAAGACAGAAACCGTTTGAGCTAACGTTTAATAACTTTATAAGGACCACTTACCATCATTTGTTAACGTTTTCCTTAGAAATTATCCGAAAGCGTAAGAGACAAGACAAAGTGGATGCTTATAAAATGTAGCATTAAAATCGATTAAAGAAATCAACATGACATTGACCTTGGACTAAGAATGCTCTTCATTAAGTAGTCATCAAGTCATGAAGACGATGAAAATAAGACTATTCTCTGTACCACCAGCAAAAATGTCACGTCCTATTTATAAGTAAACTAAAATCTCTCGATTGGACACTCATAGCTGCATAGGACCGCAAACAACTCTCCACTCGGCAAGCTAGTACTTCGGTTATTACAGTTGTTAAAAGCCTTGGTCACGATGTCTCAGATGTTTCTATATCGGCGCCTACTATTCATCGAACTCGGGTGACCAAAAGAAGCGAAATGGCTCAAAAAATTTAAGCATCATTAACCTTTACTCTACCATTGAAACTGTAAATTGTTGCCATCAATCGCATCCTGTAAGATTCTAGAAGACAGAGTAACTATTCTTTATTTAATGATTCGATCAGAGACGAATAGCAGAAACAAGCATGCAACAGAAAATGCGTGGTCAAGCGAACCAAAGATGAGGTTGTAACTTGTGTAGTCTAAGTAGTAAATTATTTATTTAGTAGTTAATGTTCTATTTTATGCTTAATTTAATTTTATTTCACTTAAAAACGATGTGTGGCTACCATATTGTGCTATCTTTAAATAAAAGTAATTCCTTCTTTTTTTCGATTCTTATTTAGAGCTGTTCATTCTGTGCAACCTCTAAACATCGTCCAATCAACTTGAAATTTGAAAAATATTCTATTAACATAAGCTAGAACCGGAAGCTGAGCAAAGTCAGAAAAAATATCACAAAAATTTTTTTCACCTACAAAAGTGAAACACCCTACTATGCTTACCCCGTAAAAGCGTCCGCTCCGCACAATCACAAATTTCACCACAAAGTCTTTGATTATTGTTAAATTATAATATATTTAAAAACACACGGCGGCCGCCATCGCCATCAAAAACCGAGCGTCCGAATCTTCTTTTTTTCTTATTTCAAATCTTCCGCGACGCGCGTTGCCAGTACGGCGCTTAGCTTGGAGTTTTTATACGTCGCCCAACCCCAAAGAGAAGAGACAAATATATAATAATAAAGTGTAAGTGTTAATGTATGTGATGTTGAATATCTTGTGTAATGCCGCGTTTTTAAAGTTAGTTATTTATTGGTATTAATTAAAATGAAACAGTAACTCTTTATCCAGTTTAAAGCTACACTTCTGATACCATATCTTTCACATTTCTGTAGAAGGCGTTGATGCGAAACAAAATCAAAAGCCTTAGTCATATCCAAAAAATCTGTACAAACTGGTTTTTTCATATCTATATTTTTAGTCATGTATTTGATTAGCATGAATGCGGCTAGTGTAGTAGATTTTCCTTTCTGAAATCCATTTTGCTCATCATTAATTATATTGTATTTGTCACAAAATGACGAATTTCTCGCGTGAATGGCTTTTTCAAATACTTTGGAAAAAATAGGTCCCAATGTTATGGGACGATGGTTACTCAAAACCTCCCTATATCCTTTTTTATATAAGGGTTTAACAACCGCAATTTTCAGTTTATCAGGAAAAACGCCATTTACAAAGGATAAATTTATCAAAAAACTCAGAACAGGCGCAATTATAACAACACATTTTTTTATGACTAGTAGATATTTCATCATACCCTACTGCATTGGTACTTTTTAAGGCCTTAACAATTTTGATTATCTCATGTTCATCACAGGGATGTAAGTATATGGTTGAAACACAATTATGTACCTTATCTAGGCAATGTTTTGTGTAGTCATATTACCTTATTTCTTTTTTTCATGTACTTGTTTTTCTGTATTGTATTATTTGTGGTGTACAATGAAGAGTCATTGTATTGTATTGTATTGTATTGTATTGCAATGAAGCGACTCGGTCGCGTGTTATCACTGATCTAGAGTTCGGAGACACTTTAGCGTTTCAAGGTATGGCACCTACCTATACTTATAACAATAATATTAATTCGAATGTCAACGGGGGATAAAGTGTCTGCACTTTTATAAAATGTCATTCTCTGACATTGCTGGAGTATTCGATTTCTGCTTAACTTTCAGAGTGTGCAGGTAGTCAAGTGCTGTCGTTTTCATCCAATACGGTCTGTACTGGCTGTAGTAACTGCGGTTTGAGAAGTCCTTACAGGATACGTGAATGAATTCCGAATCGGTGCAGGCGTTAGAAAAATGTGCGCGGTTTTCAAAACTCGCGAAAAATTTTCTAGGTAGATCTACCAGATTACTAAATTGACTTACTTGACTTAACTTAATGTCCTATGTCCCCTGGATGGTTCAGAGAACGTCTACAGTACGTCGCCATCTCCAACGGTCTAGACTCTTTTACTTCGCTCCAAGTCATTCCTATCGCCTTCGCTTCTACGGCTATCGTCCGCCGCGCCGCCAGGATTGCTTAAGGCGGCTACGTTTCCGTTTATTAAATTAAATGTTTAATATATTTTACCAAGTCATCTTATATGACAGTATAAAATTAAAAAGAGAGAAATTACGTAATTAAAACTTCAATTAACATTATTATAAACAATTTAACATTTATGCCCTACGCCGTTTCGCCTGTAAAATTTTATTTGTGACACCGTGTAAAATAAATATGTCTCGACGCAAACGTGGGATTATCCTGTTAGTTGGACAGATGAAATCCCGTCGCTGATTGCGGATCTAAAAAGGTTAAAAAATATTGTAACCATTAATTATTATTGTTGTTTTTTTTAAATTCACCTTCTAATATATGTTGGTGGGTGTCTTGTTCAGGAGATAGGTGAGAAGATCAAACACTTGTTATGTCCATGATTGTCGTATAATGAATGTCTATCATCTAATACAATTATGCTTAATGTTACTTAAAGCTACGTCACTATTATATGTCTAAATGCGGAGTAAGCGGGCCGTTCGTTGCCCTAAATGCAGCGTTATTTCGTAATACTAACTGCATACTACAACTCCCCTTAAAACTCTACTTCACCTTCCCTTCACCATGTCGATTGCTAAATGGTTCTTTTTTAGTGCTGTGATTGTTCAGTGTCCCTCGTCCAGTCATGAAAACAATGTACAGTCGAGTGCAACAATATGATTACAGCCATCACGTCAAATACACTAAATAATCAATGTTATGATTACTTAGTAACAGAGGGTGTATAGATATTTCTGACATCTTGGTAACGTACATTATATTAATGACGTAGACTGTAATTACCAATTTCTAATTAATAAATTATTAAATATCGGGACCGCTAGTCTCTGATAGATTTACGAAAGGAGGGGTGGTGGTGGTTTCCTCAAGGGCTCTATGTTCAAGTGCTGAGATTGTGGTTGATAGTCTGTTCAAGATCCACACAGCAAATTTATATGCTATATGAGCAGTATATAAACCTGATAGAGCAGATGGAAGTCCAATGGAAGAATATTGAATGTGTATCTGTCGGGCAATGTAGCCATGGCACTAGGGATTCGTATTCCTTAGTATAATGCGCAGTCCAGAGAAAAAACCTCAGGGGGTATACCTCAAATACAGCAACCTGCATGTAGAAAAATGGCCATCTCGGAAGGGAGGCTGCCATAACGGTCATAGTATAGGCTCAACACCGATATCCCATACAGTGTGTAATACGAGATATAACAACTTATTATCTAATATTCATAATATATACGCTCACTTTATATAAACTCGTTTAGTATAACGTTCACTGGATATAATGAACGAAAAGTATAATTATAAAATATCTAATTTTGTAATGTATAACGTTGTTTATATATAATATCAATTGATATAACGATCAAAGCGTATAATGTTCATAACACCTAAGATTTAAAACGTATAAATTCATTAAAAACTTTAATGCAAGCAAACAATCAAGCAATCCATTCATTTCTTCCGCTCTGTTACAAAAAAAAACCTAACATCGAAGGCTAAGGCGGGAGCTACGCTACGCTTCGCTCCCGCCTTAGCCTTCTGAACCTAACCTATCCAAGTCGCTTCTGCCCCGAAAAGTCTTGCTCGCTCGCTTCGCTCGCTCGCGCCACTTAATTTTACATTTACACATATTATTATATATCATGACTGTTATACCTAATGTTTGTTATGTTAAAAGAAATTAGTCCATATTAATCTTATACAAATTGAAGTTATATAAAAATAACGTTATATAATTTAAGCGTTATAGGTTTAAAAATTATACTTTTTGTTGTTATAGCTAACGTTAATTATATCTTATGAACGTTATTAAAATGAAAATAGATATTTTGTAGTTATATCTCGTGGGACGCACCCAGAAAAATGGGTTGAAAACATTGTATAATCCTCCCCTTTCTTCGCAAAGTTGGTGGTGGCAGTGCTCGAGCATATGCTCACGTGAGAGGCAAAGTTGCTTGTCGAATTCGACTGGCCTCCGCTATTCATACTAAGACAAGCTAACTGATGTGTAATAGTGCCCGAATAAACATGAGCATTTCTCCGGTCTAGCTCCTCCGTAGTTGCATCTGTCTTTTCTTTAATGATTGCATCTAAAAGTTGTGTCATTCCACCATTCCCTTTAACCCATGATCTGAACTGCAGGGCTTGCACTAAAGCTTTGTTGAAACTATATGATTCGATTTCCTGAAGGGGTTGCCTTTTTAGCTCTAATTTTTGTGGGGGCACCTATATATGGAGTGATGGGTCCTCTAGTAATATTCCACGGTAGGCTAGGGTCTCCTGATAGGGTCAAGGCAATAACTCTGTCATAATCTGGCAAACCCAATATGTTCCAGGGACATACCCTCGCTTGTGCTTGCTGCCATTGTAATTCCCTCTAGTTGAAGTCCCCAACCTTCGCCCTCAAATTTTTGGGCAAGATGTGTTAATCATGTTATTGCACTGAGGCGTCTGTCCTGAGTCCGACGTACGTGATTAAACATTGTGTCCTCCAGCTTTGTTATATCTTTTAGTATCTCCATTTCCGAGTTCCAGTCTCTGCAGGCCACAGCCTGGATTGATCTAGTGTTAGAGAATTTGTTTATTAGGGCTTCCTGGTTCCCTGCCGTTGTCAATGAGTGAAGGCGGGACATCAATTTTGGGTTGCATGGTCTAATGTTCAACAAATCCGCCACTAAGTTCTCTTTCTCTCTGGACATTCCATTATCAAATAAGGGTTTAACTTATTTGTTCTTAACAATGGCATGAAGACCTTCCGCTACTTTAGCCTTGAGGTAATTCTGTAGTTGGCGAGGCATGACCAGAGGAAGAGATTGAAGATCCTTTATTATCATGAGAGGATCAGGAGATTTCATGTCTGTGGTGGCCACCTTGAGAATGTGCTCTTTGTGCTTAGGAAATTCCATAAGTGTTCGACTTAAACTCAAGCCACTGGTCAAGTGATCTTGGACAGACCAAAACAAAAATTAGGAAATATAGTGATTGGGAATCCTTCTAAAATCCTAGTCACAGAGAGTAGAGATGTTATGTACTCTGATGGATATAGTTTGAGCCTAGGATATTCTTTCTTCCATCAAAATTGAAGGATCCTTGCGCTTTTTGGAAGCATATAGGCAGTTTAAAATCAAAAGGCGGCTTTGAATCCTGCGTCAAATATGACAGGAAAGAGTAGGAGGGGAAGGGAATAGCAGATGCTTTTGCCAATTTCTTCTGTAGTGTGTTTTTATCTAATACTCAAGTACTTGACTCCGTTGCTGCTAATAACTGTGATAAATCACGCTCTGCAAACCTTATCCATATTGACACAATAAAATTGGCAATCGATGAAAATTTTAAATGTGCTTGAATATTTTTATACCGGTAGGAATAACGTTCCTTATCAACAGGAAAAAATTACAAATAAACAATTTTAAATTACAGACTTTGGTTGCGTCATATAATAATAAAAAATAAAAACAATTTATTAAATCTGGGAAAGCTTAATACTGGCACAAACCTTAGTCCGTCGCATATTGAAAAAAAAACCAGATGTGACATTGACAGCTTGTCATAAACAAACGTACATAACCTTAGCTTAATAGGAAAAAACTTCTTCTCAGGGTTTTTAATATCGTTATTTATTTTTTTTTTTTTTATGTTAGAAAGGCCAGACAAACGAACTAGTGGGTCACCTGATGTTAAATGATCACCACTGTCCATAGACACCTGCAGCGCTTTACGCGATGCCAGTGCGTTGTCGGCCCTTAAGGAGAGGGAATAGGGGAAGGGGGAGAGGGAGGGGGAGAGGGAAGGGGTGAGGTATTGGGCCCCCGGCACTCTCACTGACCGTACGAAACGCAAGCAGGATTACTGCTGCTTCACGCCGGTTTTCTGTGAGAGGGTGGTACTGCCCCGGACGAGCCGGCCCATTCATGATGCAGCGGCTAGCTACAACATGGCTCTACCACTACTAAAACTATTGGTGCATGTTGGTAAAAAACACATTTTAGGCTCCCTCCATCGTTGCTGTTCGTTATTATCCATTGTAAAACAATTGAATAAAACGGAAATTCAGTTAAAATGCTGTTGTTATTATTTATTTGGTTTTAAAATTTAGAATATATATAAGGCTATTTATCGGTCACAAGTTTATTCAGCTATAATGATAATTCTGTGATGAAATTCTGGTGCCATTGGTGTGACACAGACCTTCTAACTAGGCTTTCGCTGTTGCTCTTCTCTTTGTCTATCCAACCATTCATCCGTTCCTGGAACGAAGTTTGGATTTGTTCTGATGTCAGTCAGGTTTCTGATACCTTCACCTGTAAACTGCATCTTTGAGAAGTTAGAGCTCTTAATAATTTTGAAAAGGAGCACTCAGCGTTTTAAATATGTCTTTCCTCCGCAGTTTAGGTATGTTCGGCCGGCGCGCCTCCCGGGGAGGCGTATGGCAGTAGGTTGTCACTTGGGCTTCAGTTCGCACGCTAGTCGCGTCGCCCGTAATTAAGCATCTTTTTAATCTGTGATTTTTGCAACAAACAATGACTTCTAAACGATCTTATAAATAACTTACTTACTTACTAAAGGTAGTTTACTGACTAAATACACGCACTGTTATCTTTCTTGATAGCAAACATCGGCGAGTAGGAACCCTGTGCCCTTGGTTTCGGATCAGCGGTGCCCAACGGAATGTGTACGCTCGTATCACACGATAAAGTTTCAATTTCGCGTGCAAGCAGTAATAGTAGACAAGTTTTTATACCTAAAGTTGACTTTTGTTCGAGAGTGATCCTTCTGTACGTTAGTACTATTACTTATTCTGTGCCTACGCTAGTAAAAGCTCGTAGTTATAAAAATATTTGGAAGTCTGCTTTATGCTCCAATCTGCCTTTATTAAACATAATAAACAAAAAAACGTACCTGTATTACAAAAGGAAAGTCCGTACATCTGAAGCAATATTATCGTCCATAACCCTAAGCGTATCCTTCACGTTTTTCAAAACTCTTAGTAACTCCCCGTTCTTCCAGTAAATTATGCAACAGCCTTTATGTATTGTCTCTTACGGTCACGTTGGCCCTATCGCACGTAATAGCCACAATAAACCGTAAAAAAATGTAACCGTATGCTCTTACCCGTAATAGGGCATATAAAATTTGTTGGGCCTACACTGAAGTCAAGGTTTTACGGACACCAACGAAAAACTTGAAGGATCGTAAATGCAAAGTGTTTTCGATTTGAATGGCGATATTGAATAGGTGTTTTGACGTAAAAACTATTAATTTTGTACGCGTAATTGGTGTGCTTGGAAAGATGAGGGAATTTATAGAGTTTTTAACCGATTTCAAAAAAGGAGGAGGTTCTCAATTCGGTTGTATGTTTTTTTTTTTTTTTTTTTTTTAACGTGTGTTACCTCATAACTCCGTCATTTATGAACCGATTTGGAAAATTTTTTCGTTGTTTGAAAGCACATGCTTCAAGGTTGGTCCCGTTGTTACCAAAATCCAGTTCTGATGATGGAATCCATGAGGAATTGAAGAAGCTCCTCAAAAATTCAAGAGAAACGTATAGCGATTTTAGTATTTTAAATAAAATAAATAAATAAATAATAAATAAATATTAGGGGACAATCTAACACAAATCGACCTAGTCCCAAACTAAGCAAAGCTTGTACTATGGGTACTAGACGACGATAAACATACTTATATAGATAAATACATACTTAAATACATAGAAAACATCCATAACTCAGGAACAAATATTCGTGCTCATCACACAAATAAATGTCCTTACCGGGATTTGAACCCAGGACCTATTGCTTCGTAGGCAGGGTCACTACCAACTAGGCTAAAGCGGTCAATATCGCATTTCGTTGGTACTTAACAAAGAGAAAAGGAATCATACTAATACTTGCTAATACCTAAACGGGAAAATTTGTATGGATTTATTTACCTATTTACAGATATTTGTTACTCTTTCATAGGGATGGCGATTCTTCTCAAAAAAGATCCATTTTTAAATCGATTCGAATCGCTATCTAAAAAATCGATTCACAAAAAAAATCGATGTCTCTAAAATCGATTTTTTTATTCGATTTAACATTTACAATGCAAATAAAAATCCATTTTATGTAAAAGCTAGAAAGGTATAATAATCGATCTCTTTTCACTAAAATCAGGGAATTCTTCAGTTTAGGGAATTTAATAATATAAATGATTTTATAATCATATCAAAATATCAGATACTAGTTTAACTTTAAACATGAAACTACCTTAAACATGATCCGTTTATTTTCACTATATCAGATACTTGCCTTCCGTCCGCAGCTTCGCTCGCGATAAATTAATTTTCCCGTAGGAAAATTTACTTTCCCGCGGTAAAAAGTAGCCTATGTCACTCAGTGATAATGTAGCTTTCTAACGGCAAAAGAATTTTTGAAATCGGTCCAGTAGTTTCGGAGCCTATTCAATGCTAACAAACAAACACACAAACAAACAATCAAATCTTTCCTCTTTATAATATTAGTATAGATAGTATAGATAAAAGATTACGTCATCTGCCTTAAAAAATAACTACCTAACCATAACGAGTGGCTTCCGCTGCAATAGGTCTTGCTAGCTCGCTTCGCTCGCTCGCTAGCTTAGGTTTATATAGTAATAAATTTCAGAGGTGGACGGTCACCAATATAAATTATACGATATAATTGAGGGTGAACGGTAGTAAAAAAAATGTTTCAACGGTTCACCTAGGGTGGGCTCGGGAGGTGGACGGTGGGAAAGAAGCTATTCGCTCGGTGAAGAATGAATGGTGAGAATGGACCAGTGTTTGGCAAAATTTAATTGCAAGGTACAATTAAAAATAACAATTGATTAGTTGTTAATTGCGAAATATCAATTAACAATTGATTAATTGTTAACTGTGACGTTTCAATTAACAATTAATCGTAAATTATTCCTGCAATTAAACTTTAATCAAATTTAAATGATGTAAATAGAAATAATATAAGATGGAGGGGTGGGGTGGCACAGGGCAGGACTCCCACAAGGTTGACTGAGGATCTCGTAAAGTCAGCAGGAAGCCGTTGGTTCCAGGCCGCGCTAAATCGTTCTTTGTGGAAGTTATTAGGGGAGGCTTATGTAAAGCAGTCAACGTCTTTCGGCTGATATGATGATGATGATGTTTATGTTTCTCACAAATAGAAAAAAAGGCCAGTTATAAGTAATAAAATAATGATTTTTATTTCAATTTAGTCCGGGTAGTAAATATACACATTTTAATAATTCAGATTGCATTTTAAAACGAGTTGTTTCCAAATATACTATCTGACAGTTTGTGACTTTTCGGCAAATTAGTCATTGTTGCGAAGGAAAAAAGACACTCCACTGATGCTGACGATGGCAATGGTGTATTATATATATTGTGTGGATGCAGTGAAACATGATTATTAATTGTTAGTTTTAATTGTTTCTTACAACAATTAAAAATATTAGTTGTATTATTTTAATTGTATCTTGCAATTAACATGAGTAAATTTTAATAAATTAATTGCAATATGCAACTAACAGATTAATTGCAATTAAATTAATTGTGATTAAATTAATTGCAATAAAATTCACAATCAATTACTTTTTTTTTTGTTTTATTATTCATTTAATAAACAAATATGAAATAAAAACAGTAAAAACTTAGGACTAACTTAAATCTAACTAAAACTAACTAAAGCTAAAGGTAAAAAATCTGTCCCAAGTCGCCGCCAATGTTTTTTTTTTTCTTAACTTTAAGTTTTATAATCTTTCCCGGCTAGATCGACCGTCAATTGGTTCTGGAATCGCCAACGTGAGCTTGGATCTGGGTCGAAGTATTGATTCGAGCTGGTATGGATATTATAACTAATATTAGAATTAGAATAAAAAATCAAATAAAAAATTAAAGCTTAATATATATAAAAATTTAGTAACATCAACTAATTATAAAAACAATAACGAAGAAGTTTTTCATTTTTTATTTTTATCACTGGAAAATGATTCCTCCACTCATCTTAATACCTTTAGTTAAGTTATTCCTATTATTATTGATGTTGTTATCATAATTATTATTATTGGGATTGATATTATGCATGCATTAAATTAATTGAGCTGAATAAGCTGTGATTACGGATGAGGAGCCCCTTTGTTCACCAGATCCTGATTTATTGGAATTGTGATTTGAAGCCTCTTCCCATTAGCAATCTGTTTCGTTGAGAAGTCCACAAGTCTGAATTCTACATTAAGAATATCAGAATCGAGTAATATCAATTACTTAGATGATTAAAATATTAATTGATTAATGCCCAACACTGGAATGGACCAACAGAATTTACAGAATGCTTTCTTTTGTTTTTGATTGTTCCAGACAGACGCATAAATATTTAGCTATCGGGAAAAACATCCTTGTTGCCTGACTAGCCCTTGTTATCAACAGGATTTCTGCCACTAATGTGGTGAATGTTGTGACTTCTGATGATTGCTTATTGATCTTAGTAAGTTCTATAATTTCGTCTATGCATGGTATAGTGGGACATGGCTCTCTTTACGGCAGCCTGCATACTTACTTATCGATGTACCAACCACCAGAACCAGTCGTGCTAAAGAATTTACAGAATGCTTTCTTATCTTTTTCATTGTTCTAAACATCCTTGTTGCCTGTCTAGTAGTTGTTGTCAACATGATTTCAGCCACTGATGTAATGAGTGTTGCGACTTCTGATTCTTGCTTAATTGGTCTCAGTAAGTTCTGTAATTTTATCAATGCAAGGTAAGTGGGACATACTCTTTACGGCAGCTGGCCAGCTGCATACTTGCTTATCACTGTACCAACCAATGTTAGTCTTTTTCACGAGGAATATGCAAAGTTTTTATAAAAAAATGTCGGTACATATTCCCACGAGGCCAAACCATTTTTAGCTACAACTCTAGCCACACATTCCGTCAAGCTTCTCGCTACAAATGCACGAGCTCCCTTCGAAATCCTTTTCACAATCCTGGTTTGCAACCTTTAAGCGTGCCAAGCGGGCTGAAAGACTATCTGTAGCGCAGCAGGACAAAAATACTCCGGGCATGCCCTTTTTCCTCGTGGTCAAACTGATTTGCCAAACTGGTTTGGCTACGAGGATTTATTCCTAGCGGTCAAACTGTGAATTATTTCACGTGTTTTTAAACAAATTTCCACACCCTATATCAAATGGCACTTTTCCTTTTTTAAACGACTATAATAAAATTATAAATGATAGTGTTGTTTCTATGTACCTTGTAGTATTGTCGAACATCATGATGCAAAAATTTTACCACGTATTATGAACTAGCTGACTAGAACCAATATATATATATATCATCTATATCGTCTATATCATCCTTTCTAGAACTGACGGATATCGTGATGAATTCGACTTTAGGTTTCTTTGACTCTAATATTTCAATGCAACGCCAGAATCAGGGTCAACTAGGATTTCCGACGCCTTTCTCTTCTGTGCAGTGCTAGGTCCTGCTTGTGGTGATATAGAATAAGACTATAATATATATGCGTTTAAGGCTCTGGATGAATGTTTAGTGAATGCTACCGTGAATTTGGTGGAAGTTATAAAAAACGCCGGAATTGAAACAACTGGAAAATCGTACAGCTCGAAATTATAAAATTATAACGTCAAATCAGCAAAAAAAAACAATTTTAAATACATCAGTGAGGAAAGTTATTTAGTTCCAGAATATTCGAAAAAGGAATCATGCCCCTCTTGAAATTGCTACAATTAATATAGGTCGAAAGAAATAATGACCCATTGAATCAATCAGGCTTAATTCATTTATGACGTAAATAAATTAGGTTATAATTATTTTTCAGCTTAATAATTATTTTGTCAAAATTAATTTGTGCATGCTTTTATTTCTGATCAAAATTCAAAATGGGTAACAGTAAATCTAATAATGTTATCTCAAAAAAGGAAAGATCTCTTATTGGTTATTTTTAAATACCAGACAACCAAATCAATTGTGTAATTACCTCACCCATAATATAACTTTCGCGATATCGTAAACCGGTAACTTTGATCAAATTGGGGCAACTTTGATAGTTTTAAAATTGCTGTAAAGTCGATATTGTCCATATAAATATAAATTCGGTAAATAGTTGACATGGTATATAGACAAAAAGAAGATCGATGAAGACATACAAGGAATAGCAAATCCTAACAAAAATGCGTGAGTTGGTCTGCATAAGTACTACTTTTTAAAGTTGCCTCGGCTTACGGTACTGTAAAAGACCGGAGCGTATCGTTTCCTGAAATAGCTTTTTTCACTCACTAATGTATCGCAATTTAATCTAGATGGCAAATTAAAAGAAACAATTAGTGCATGTCGACTGATTAATGTGAATACGGGGCCTGGTGCTTATTGAGACAAATTGCGCTCTCGCCTTCCAGTTGTTAAGGAAGGTTCACATTGAAAAGAACTGTTTCGAAAAAGTATAACGTCTCGCGACCACGGCTGTCGAGGTAAATAGTGTGTGTGTTATAAGTCCCATTTTGTATAACAATTATAATAGTACTAGCTGACCCGGTGAACTTCGTATCCCCTACATCCAACTACATGGTGACATCGGAGATGTAATACAATACAAATATCCTTTATTGAGCACCAAAAAAAGTACAGAAAAATAATCAGATACGGATAAGTGATACGGTTTTGTTCGGTTTTCAACCTTGATAGGAAAATACACCTCTCAGTGTATCCTTCAGAAATACTCTTCTGACCTGTCAAGGTGACAGTTCAAAAGCTCTCGAGATTCGGTCGGTACGCGCTGAGTGCTTGTGCGCATATAAAAGATTAAAAGTTCGGTTTTCGGGCATTATATACGATAAAACATACATACACACACCCATACATCAACTCAAAGTGGATCGAGCTGAAGAGCGCCGTGGATGCAAGCAGGGCCCTGCGAGAAGCGACGCAGTGAAAGCCAGGTACACTTTCTTCACAGTATTATATCTATGTATTTATCCCTGTCCAACTCTGCCTAGCGCAGATCCATACATTTTTGCAGCCCATACCTGGTTTCCATTCTTCTTTCTTAGAGATCTTTGTTCCACTGGGCTTTGATGGCTTTTCTTTTCTCGGTTTTTTGTGATCCTGTTCCCAGCTGGATCAACATGCTGGGTGACTTGGACGAGCTGGCGCTGTCGCTGACGCTGCCGAGCGAGCACCACGTACTGGCGACGTTCCCCGACCACTGCTCCGGGCTAGTCAAGTTGCTGCCCGACCTCAGCAACTTGTACACTGCGCAAGCCACTTAATTTAAAAAATGCATGTAGATCCTGGAGTACGCGCGTGCGATGTTGGCCAACCGCCTGGCGCGCGACGGCGAAGAGTGGGTCGCCGTGTTCCGTCGACACAATAGTGGCACAACAACAATTAAGCATTTTCCAGAATCATAGCAATAGTCATAATTAATTATTTATTGCTAACAGTGTGTTCACCCTACTGAGAAGAAAGAGATGCAAATATAAACGTATCTCAGGTTCTTCCATTGTACACTTCATCATTGCCGCAATTGAATATTTTTTCAAATGCGATTATCATACTCCATCCCTAGTTTAAATTTTTTAGTTTTTTTTTAACAAACCTAGCAAAAGGTGCCGTAGGTTACTATTGCAATTGAAATTGAAATTATTTATTCTGGTGTACAAAATATGTTGTAGAGGAGTGTTACTGTGCCGTGACATGTCTAGCCAGATATATAAATAATAAATAAAAACAATTTAACTTGTAAATGTTGTAAACAGAAAAAATATAAAAACTTGCTATGCTATTTTTATTTCTAAACCGAAAATGTTAATAATTATATTTTGACAGTAGGTATAGGTATGTAAAACATTACCTACACGTATTTTAAGCTACTCGAGAGTAGTTGTCTGCTAAGTCTTAATTTTTACACACACTGAAATTGACAAAATGCAGTCAAATAGCATTCAATTGTAGCAAAAACAAAATTGACCGACGTTTAGTATAACGCCTAGCCGCATTGGGGCTTTTCTCCGGGTTGCATAGAAAGTAATTACGTATGTGCCTATCTACATTTTCGTGTACGCGCTGTGGTCCACTGCTGGCTTGAGGATGTAATGTTCTTTAAAACAGTCCGTTATCTCGTAAAATTTGCACCATTCGATTAGATAAGTGAACGTGTCGGAATCGGCAAGTTAGGGTACATTTCGTAAAACAGCTAGCTTGCCGTTGGTTCTTTGATAAAACGATGCGATGCGAGAGATATTACACGGTACATAATAACTTTGGTCATTATAATCTTTTGCCCTAGTGTAAATGCCATAATATTGTTTATTTTAATATTGAATATCCTATTGCTTTTTTGCACTTTTTTCTCCTTCACTAATATGTCTTAGTAGCCACATATCCTAACACTGATTGCCATACAACTAATAAATATAATGGTTGATATATACTAACGTTGTTTGTTATAAAATACATTTGCAATTTCTGGATTGCTGTTCTAAACTAACCTACTTTTCTAGCTGCAATTTGATTCTTTAGGGGTCGCAGTTCTAACCTAACCTACTTTTCTGACAGCGGTTCGTTTCTGTAAGGGTCGCAGGTCTAACCTAACATTATATACTATCTAATATTATGATTTTGTATATTATGACTCTTAAGTTTCATGTCTTACTATATTAGTACAAAACATATTAGGAATTTAGAGCATTAGGTAATTTAATATTATGGCTTATGATCATTAGGATGTAAGAACATTATGGCAAATTAATGATATGTCAAAAGTGTTTAGAGAAAAAGCGGTATTTCAATTGACTTTAGGGACAAATAATTACCTATATTATGGATTACGAAGAAAACCCTTGGCTGCACGCACACGTTCGCGGTATGGCATTTGAGACAAAGCTCAGCAAACTTTGTTCTTGTGTCGTCATCGTAATTTATTTCTGTTAGTGCCATTTTAAATTGATTTTATTTATTATTATTATTATTTTCCCATAAGGGCAACTGGTTTTTATTTACCAACTTGACTTGCATTGTCAATGTGCCATGTAATAATAGAGTAACCATACCAACCAATTCTTAATGAAAAAGTCGCATTTTGTAATCGGCTAGGCGGTCGGAGAAATAAGAGACTATGTAGTAAATAAAAATATAATACAGTATAAAATATGTATATACAAATTGTTCCGGTCAGCACTGCTCTTCCGGACTCTCGTGTGTCTCGTGTGTTCGTGTGTGAGTGCACAGCGTCAGTGTCACCAGAGCCGTGGGCGAGTGTGGACGTTGTGTGGGTGTGCACGCGGGCATTACCGAGCCAGTGACAGTACAGGAAGGGGCCCGACTCTTACACTGCTCTTCAATAAAATATATAAAAAACATTGACCTAGATTTTCTGGACAGGTGGAAAGGCAGGGCAGGGTATTCACGTAGCCTCGGAGCGTCCAATAGGGGGTTCAAGCTTCACCGGCGATCTGCTCCGAGGCAGTAGAGCAGAACGTTCTTAGGTAGGTTGGAACGTAGAATCGTAGGCAGAAGCGGAAAAGGAAGGGCTGTAAGAAATACCCTGCTTTACTGCTTGCTTGAAGCACCCATCCAAGCCTCGTTTTAGTGCCTAGGTCAGCGAAATAAAACTAAACGAGACTTGGATTAGGTTTCACAATTTATGTACAAGAAAAAGAGAGAAAAAACGGAACAAATAATATTTACAGTACCTGCAATAGCGGCAGCCCTTTATAATACAACCGCCAACTACCATCATTAGACGTAACAAGAACTGGACTCAACCAGGGACTCTCACACGGCTCTATGATATCTAAAGCTAGCATTTTATCTACCTCTTCCACCAGCACTTTTTGCTTCTCCGGTGAAAGACGATAGCACCGCTGTCTAATATCAGAATCTCAGATTGGCTGATATGTTCAGCCAAAATACCAAGCTGCTCATATTGATTTACCGACATCTAAAACTACCCTTTATTACTAACTACAAAATATCCTAACAGATATCCTCTTGTGTTCTGCCCATTCTTCAACATCAGATGCTGAAGAGTTGTGGTGTTCATACTCTTGCTTCTCAGCACCCAAGAGCGGAGTTGCTACTCTGCTCGGCTAGTGGTCTTCTATCTTTTTCGTATTTCACAGCTATGAGCTGCAAGTTTTCTATCTTTTTCTTTTTTCACAGCCATGGATCCAAGTGAGGACCCCTGGGCAGGCCTATCGGCGATCCCAGTTGGCTGTGTGGACTTCTGATGCTTGCAAACTATTTGAGAGGGACACAGAAAAAACACCAATTATTTTTGGGCCTCATGAACACATGAAGTTCTTCACATGCTAAGATATTCTAGAACTACCAATTCTTTATATACCAAAGTTCACATCATATCTGATTATAGTTCATACTGGGAGATGTATGTACCAATATTCTTATAATTTTATATGTAAACAATTCCCTAATCTAAAAATAATACCTAGCAAGAATTTATTTATGGCTTATGATTCCATCGATGTTATCAGTTTTCATATGGACAGCTGGAGCTGCTATCAGTCTTCATCGACCTCAGCCTGGCTGCTGTAGACTGCTTTCTCATCTCTGCATGCGAATATTCGATCTCCTAATATGAAAAATACATACAAAAAAACAAAAATATTAGTCATATATTAACATTATCAGCTTATTTAAGTAGGTACATTTTATAAACTTGACTTGGGAGTACGTTGGTGAATGTGAACGCGGGTGTTTGGGGTGCGGGGCGGGTAATTTTTTTTATATCGAGGAACTAAGGAGAGCCGTAATTGATGCGGTGCATTCGTTGTTGTTGTGTAAAATCGGATTGCGAGCTGCACTGACCTCCTACTGCACTGACTGCACTATTTGACATGCATTTTGTGTAGACAATCCCCTTAGCTGTGCCCGCGACTTCGTCCGCGTAGAATAGTGACTTTGGGTAGCATTTTTAATTATTAAAGTAAGTATTTACATCAGTAAATAAGGTATAAAGTATTTATATCAGCTTATTTAAGTACATTTTATAAACTACGTTCTTTGTTTTCCCATCTTTTGCCAAAACATAAAGATTTTGCGGATTTGATACACGTGAGCATGCCACATAGAGTTGGGAAATGGGAAAAACATTTTTTTTTAAATGAATTCCTGCAACTTTATGCGTCTGTCCTTGAGATTTGTTAACTGTCATTGCAAATGCTGCTTTCAGGGGAAACTGCACTCTTATAAAATTGAAATGGCAAATCAGTCAGAATTATTGGAATATGGGGAATCAAAACATTTTCTCCTTTTGCCATTCCAGTCATTATTATAGCTTTTATAATGTTGTGCCCCAGATGTGTAATTTGTAGCCGTGTACCATTACATAGCCTTGGCACGTCAAGATTTCTCATAATAGGACTGAAACACCAACTTTCAGCCTTAGCTTATGGGAAGGCACTCCTGATAATTCTAAAGAGTTGAGAAACTCTGTAGGGTATGATGTGACTTGTTCAGTGTCCATAACATTGTCTTCTGAGTGGTATTCGACAACATCCCCCTCCACGTCTAACATAATTCGTGCGTTTATTTGATTAACTATCTCATTAGTCGGCGCCAAAATTGCCCTTTCACACAGCCATTCTCAATTGCCCATATTTATTTGAAGATCAGGATAGACATTATTTATTTAGGTCATCTGTGCTATCGACAATTTGACAGAACTGACGTCTCAGTGTACTCATGTCATTACTGTCAGTTGACAAAATTTTCAAACAAACATGGCTAACGTGACATTTGCAGCTGTATTCAGGAAGATGCCAACATTACTTAGTCTTGTTTACAACTTGTATTGAGATAAATATTTTATGCAAAAAACGACTCAATTTCATGAGCGTTTAGTATAAAATTTGCAAACATACTTATTAACATGTGGAATACTTTTTACTGTAGTAGCCATTGTAACAATATTGACACATTGTCAACATCAAAGTGATGTTTAAACCCCGGTATCGGAGGTGCAAAATGGTAGCTGTCAATTTCGAGCCATTACTAGGGAAGGGTAAACATTGTTTTGAAATATTAACTTCATGTCGATAAACATAGTTATATGTCGATATTTTTTTATATCATAATGATAGTGTTTATTTTATAAAGTAGGACTATATAATTACAAAACCAACATGTATTGAACATTTTTATTATTTACAAAAAAAAAATCTTTCATCATTACTACGAAGTTTTAGTTATCTTCTTAGCATAAAGCATTCATAAATCAATTTAAAACAAAATATAAACTCTTTTATATTCACCAAAGGCGATACCATGTTCTTGATGAATGATCGGATTCTTTGCAATAAACTAGTGTAGATACAATAAATATATACAACAATTATAATATCTTACAATTAGTCATATTTATCATTAGAGATATATGTCTCGTAATATATTACTAAAATTTTTTCTAAGTTAACGGGTGTTAGACTTCTTCTTCTGTAATTGAAAATCCACTTTAAGAAAGAAAATGACTTTTCTACTTCGATAGAAGTCTGGGCAAGAAATTACATTTGGCGTAATACTGTACTGTATTCTTATTTAGATCATCTGTAATTTCAACACTTTTGCCATCCAACAAAACTTTGTAAAATTTGTATAGTTGTGAACCCAGGATTTTTATGCATGATTTTTAAATAAATAAGTTTTCCTATTGGATGCAAACGTAATAATGAAAGTTTTTTTGTAACCTCGAGTATTACATCTAAGGATTCTTTTAAACAAAGGTTTGGATCCTCTAGCTTTGTTATTGAAATAGATAAAATTCTAAAATTTTTATCGATGAAATTGATTTCGTTTATCAGTTTTGCATCAGAGAACAATCTTTGTGCTTTGGCTATAGCAGCAGCTTCAGAGGATTTCAATTTAGAAATAAAATTCTTAACCTTATGGAAATGATCTTTATAATAGCTGACAGCTTCTATCCACGTGCCCCATCTCGTGATGATAGGTTCAGGAGGAAGAGGAGTATTAGGATATTCTTGTTTAAACATGGCTATTCTTTTAGGGGCTTTTTTAAAAACTTTTTTAACAAAATTTATTAAACTGTTTACCTTCGGATAAGCTTGTCTCACGGCTTCAGCTACCCTATTTAGGCCATGAGCTACACATGTCAAATGAGTCATATTTGGGTAGCTTTTCTTTAAATTTTTACCCGATGTTACCATGTATGACCCCGCATCAGTCACGAAAAATAACAACTTATCACAGTTTTGTTCGTAGTTATGGCCCCATAACTCGCGAAGCACCTCTTTTACTAGATTACTAATCGTGATATTGTTAGTCGAGTCTAATTTTCGTGAAACAAAGATGTGGGGCTTAGATAAAAAATTCGTTAAAGCTCCAACTATCACATTAGCTACTTTTTTACCCATTGAATCTGTAGTCTCATCAATGCTTAAATATATATATTCGTTAGACAGTTCTTCTTTTATAGCATCTTTTTTCTCATTAAATACTATAGGCAAGTAATTTTCGCGTAAAGTTGATTCTCTCGGTAATGTAACATCGCCATATTTTTTATTGAGACAATTGTCCATGAAACTTCTGAAGTTTGGGTTTTCCAATTTGGTCCAAGGTATGTTGCAACTGATGAAAAACTTTACCAGATCTCGGTTAAAGTTAAATTGATCTTCATTTGTTTTTCTGTGAGTAGAGGTTTTCAAATGCCTCTCAATACAAAATTTTGTTGGAGTCAAAACTGAGTTGCAAGATATACAATATACTTTATCATCCTGGTTTACAAGTATTGGAATGTCCTTTATTAAATAATCAATATGACTAGGACATGCGTTGTTGATTTTCTCTTGATGGCATTTCGACTCCATGTGCTTTTTAATATTCCAACATCTGGAAATGATGTGTATACTGCACACTGTGCAGTAAATTTTTTCATTCGTTTTTTGGAGTTCAGGTCAGGGTGTTCTGCAAGAAGTGACTCCATTTTCTATTGTATAAATTATTTTAGACGAATAAACTCGTAAACAGCTAAATAATCGAAGAAATTGTTGTAAAGTGACATTGATTATCTATTGACGTAAATAATTTATTATCAGTATAAGTGGCCAGAATTAATCTCTATTGAAAAGGTTTATCACAAGAGTGTTCATGCACTGCCCTGCAACTCGAAACATAAGAAAAGTAATAGCAACCATAAATATATCTTTTGTTGTACTAATAACTTTTTATATTTTTATTGTCAATGATTATCATAGATCTAAAAAAAATTAACTGTGTACAACCTAATGTATAGAAAAATCGTGTATCGATATCAACATCAAAAATATGATTACCCATCCCTAAGAACTTGACAGCTACCATTTTGCATCTCCGATACCGGGGTCTGGTTATGTTGGACGAAACATAGAATGAATGGAGTCTCGATTTGCTGGAAAATAGTTGATATTTTTTTTTAATAAAATAAAATTTATTAAATGTGTATAAATGCTTTATTTTACACGTTTTAAGACTAATATACAATGGTCGATAAAAAATAAACCATATAATTTCTTTTCATATAACAACATTCGGTATAATTTTCAACCTACTTTTTTACCTAAATGAACATTCGGTTTGGTTTTTGTATCACTTCTGCCGTGACTCTGGGAATTGGTTTGCATACGAGGTATTTTGACAGATATTCCACTGTAACAATAATGTATCTGTTTCCTCGATCTGAGCTGCGAAACGGACCTAATATGTCCACGCCTATCCTTTGAAACATTTTCTCAACGGGAATAGACATTAAGGGTGCAATAGTTTTGTTTATATTTCGCTCTTGACACTTCTGGCAAGATTTGACATATGCCATAATTTTTTTCTCTGCGCCGACCATAAAGAATCGCTGCTGAACTTTGCATAGGTTTTATATAGCCCTAAGAGTCCCCCGATCCATGGAAAATCGTGCAATTCCTCCATACAAACTGTAAGCAAAGCGTTAGGTACCACCAATAAATTAACTATAGACTGTTCTATCTACCCTGGTTTGCTTATACAAAATTCCTTTCTGTAAAATAAATCCTCAATAATTATCAATCTGTTCATTCCGTAATCGGTTAATTATGGGGCTGCAAAACGCATCTGCTTCTGGCTTGGTTTGGAAATCTACCAAACTAAACGCGTATAAATTTAATCCGTCTTCTTATTCGGGTACTCGTTCTACCTTTCTTGCTGGCTCTTCCATAAGTGGATTCCTGCTCAAAAAATCTGCAATTATGTTATCCTTTTCTTGACAATATACGATATCGAAATTCCAATTCTGAACCAACAGCGCCCAACGGGCCAGACCGCCACTGACATCACGTTTGCTTTTTAACCATACTAATGCTCGATGGTCTGTAATTACCTGGAATTTCAACCCCCATAAATAACTCTTAAAATAATTTAATGCCCATATGAGTGCCAAACATTCCTTTTCGGTTACAGAATATTTTTGTTCAGCTTCACTCAACTTCCTTGAAGCATAAGCAATTTGGTTTCAATTCTTCATTTCCCTGCATTAAGCAACATCCAATTGCATATCCTTTGCTAACCACGAATAATCGAGTTGTTAACCCTTCTTCTGAGGAATAATATCCCAAAATTGGTGCAGACGTAATCCATATATTTCAAACTAAATACAAACTGAAATATAGATGCACAGAAAAAACCCCAGAAAAAAGACCAATGCTGGGAATCGAACCCAGGTACTCAGCGTTCCGTGCTGCGTGCTTACCCCTACACCATCACTGGTCTAGAGGTTAGCGACGACTCTTTCCCATACATCGTACACTTCAGTCTGTTATAATCACTTTATGCAGTGATAAAGCGCTCATCCATGTTATGCCCTCTACCGAGAGACTTTAACACTCCTTCGGAACCAACCGCTCACCTGGACCAAGAGATGGCGCTACTGTGCAACTTTAAACATTGGTCATTAGCATTGGTCTTTTTTCTGGAGTTTTTTCTATGCATCTATATTTCAGTTTGTATTTAGTTTGAAATATATGGTTTCATGGGATGACCGTAAAAGTAATAAAAAATGAAGTTGAAAAATAAATAAAAAAGATACTTCATACCTGACTTGTTCAGACGTAATCCGTTTTTTCAATTCTTCAAATGCATTTTGTGCCTCAATCGTCCAAAGAAATTTCTTATCCTTCTTTAATAAACGGATTAGTAGAAGTGCCACCTTTGCAAAATCTTCAACAAACTTCTGTAATATGAAAATAACCCTACCACGGCACGAACTTCTTTCAGGTTTCTCGGTGGACTCATATTCGTTATTGCTTCTATTTTCTTGACATCGGGCCCAATTCCTTCTGCGGATACCTCATGACCCAAAACTGTTACTTTCTGATACCCAAATTTGCACTTGGATGGATTAAGGGTTAAATTTGCTTTTTTAAACCGCAATAATACTTCTTGTAATGCTCCCATAAATTCTTGAAATGTGTTTCCATACACTAGAATATTATCCACATACCTATACAATGACAGTACGATATTTCATTCCTGCAAGTACCTTATCCATTGCTCTTTGGAATACCGCTTGACTTATCTTTAGACCAAAGGGTAGGACGTTGAATTCATACAAACCTGAATGTGTTACAAAGGCCGTTTTCTCCTTGCCTCCGCCCATGGCCAACTCCCAATATCCAGAGTTCATAACCAGATCTGCAAAGTATTGTGCACCCTGCAAACAACTCAACAAATCATCTACTCTTGGGATAGGGTACGAATCACTCTTTATCTTCTTGCTCAGCGCTCTGTCATCAATACAAAATCTTGGCGGACCTTCTGGTTTATCTACCAACACCACCGGTGAAGCATAGGGACTGTTCGACTCCTGAATGATCCCATACTTAAACATTTCATCAACTTGTTCCTCTATAATCTCACGTTGCTTCGGCGAAACTCGATATGGAACTTTATGGACCGCTTCTTCATCCGTTGTTTTTAATTCAATCAATGAATCCTTATGACAACCTAATTCTCCCGCTGCAAAAGAAAAAGTATCCCTAAAACTTATCAACATCTCATTCAATTCTTGCTTGAATTGTTCTGGCAACGCCTCATTGACATTAAATTCCACTTTTTCCTCTTTAACAGCTGTAAATAAATGCTTTTCATTATTTTTCACTAATTCAACAAAATACAAAAATTTGGAACTTTTTAGTGATGTTTTATTCAAAACTTCCGATACTAGCTGAATAGAACAATTTATTTTTCTTCGCGTGAAATCCGACATTGAATTGAATGGGATTGTCAATAAATTGTCTAAAATTAAATTTGCCGTTGAAAGATCAATTACCGCGCCATGATCAGTCAAAAAATCTTGTCCTAAAATTAATAATTCTGAATCATCCTGCACGACAAGCAGCCTTGTTTGATAACAACGACCCCTGTTTTCTAAAGCTACATTGGCTGATGCCTGTACACCGATCCGTGTACCTCCTACTGCCCGAAGTGGAAACTTTTGAGCTTCATCGACTTTTAACTCTAATTTTTCTGCAAGCAAATCTGAAATGACTGAAAGGGAAGCTCCGGAATCCACCAAAGCATCACATACTACACAAGCACACAAATGAATGGAGTCCTTCGTTCTTTATTTCTAGTACTACTATATACCGGTTGTAGTTGCCGCGGCCTCAAATTATATCTTCCGTATGGCGTATGTGACGTTCCCTGTTGTGATTCTTGTGGAACTATCGTTGTTGGTGGCGTCTGTGGCGCGTTGTTGGTGGTGTCTGTGGCGCGTTGTTGGTGGCGTCTGTGGCGTGTTATATTGTGAACGTGGCTAAATTCTAAGAGGTGGAGCGTCTCCTTGCTTCCATGAGTGCTGACAATCCTTCGTACTTTTTGTGTTTTCATATTCGCCTCTGTATTAAATACATTACACAATTGCAGTCTTAGAAATTTTAACGGATGGCTTCACCAGCGAACTCCAGAATATTGATGGTCCATAAGCTGTAAATGTAGGAAAATTCGTCTGTAATGGAGTGTTAAGATGCACATTATAATCATAGCGAGCCGAGGGTGCATTTACTTTTTGATCGAAGATTAGATACAAAACGTCATGACAGTACTTTCATAAAATAGTAATTTCATAATAATTTTACCCTCAACAAAGGAAAGAGATTTTTCAGTGCCGCTACAATCGTCGGCAACTGAAAAAGTTGAGGTTAACTCCATAGCACTAAATTTCTCCAACAAGTCAACTAGCTGCCGCCGTAGTTCCGCGACCGTGGTGAGCGGCTTGGCTTGCCTGATGCTCACTTCATACGCGAGCTCATTTTTATTTAACAAATTTACATACACAGCTTTGAAATCCATTTCTAAGTCCAGTTGTATATAAAAAAATTATAGATATATACCTATATACACGAAAATAAAACGAACAATCGATGTGCAAGCAAGCATAAGCTCATAAGCTCCTAACGCTATGTACAAAAAGTAAATATAGTATTTACAATTGCTATGTACATAACCTAATCCAAGTCAAAGCTAAGACTCACGTACTGACTGAAACAACCCTTGGGCGCCACTGTAACCGGCTAGCCGGTCGGAAAAATAAGGGACTCATCATCATCATCATCAGCCTATGTTCATCCACTGCTGGACATAGGCCCTCCCATGGCACGCCACTGAGCACGGTCATCGGCCACTCTCATCCAGCTCTTGCCAGCCGCCTTGCGAAGATCATCGCTCCACCGAGTCTGAGGACGTCCCACGCTACGTTTGCCGATCCGTGGTCTCCACTGAAGAAGAATAAGAGACTATGTAGTAAATAAAAATATAATACAGTATAAAATATGTATATACAAATTGTTCCGGTCAGCAACTGCTCTTCAATAAAATATAAATAAAAAACCCTGGCCTAGATTTTCTGGACAGGTGGGAATGCAGGGCAGAGTATTCACGTAGCCTCGGAGCGTCCAATAGGGGTTCAAGCTTCACCGGTGGTCTGCTCCGAGGCAGTAGAGCAGAACGTTCGTAGGTAGGTTGGAACGTGGAATCGTGTAGGCAGAAGCGGAAAAGGAAGGGCTGTAAGAAATGTTAGAGATCGTAAACCTCCTTGTGTTTAAATTTGTATTGTGTTCTCATACTGTGTCCTAGCAACGCTGTTTTTCTTTACTCTTGTCTAATATACCGTATTGCCTTGTCATGGTGGTTTTTCCTTATTTAAAACTCTAATATGGTAGCAGAGCGTATAAAAACACGCATGTGATTACAATTATAATAATTAAAACGTAATCATAAAGTTCACGAACATGGGTAGTCAAATAAATGTTGAAAAACTCTCCGGGGTGAGCAACTACACCACCTGGAAATTTCAAATGAAGATGATACTCATACATGAAGAACTGTTCGAATGCGTCGTTGAAGATTTCAAGACAGGAAAACCAGAGTGCGAAGACAGGAAGAAACAGGAGAAAGCGCTAGCACGAATTTGTCTCAGTGTTCAGCCAGCTGTTTATTCAGTCGTCAGAAATTGCAACACAGCGTTTGATGCCTGGAAGAACTTGCAAAAGTCGTTCGAGGACAAAGGTTTGGGTCGAAGATTAGGTTTGCTCCGCATGTTATTTGGCTTGAACCTACAGCAGTTTGATAGTATGGAGGCGTATACTACAAAAATTGTAGATACAGCTCAACAACTGCAGGATATTAATGCTCCTCTAGACGACGAGTTCGTTGCAATAATAATGCTTAGTGGGCTCTCCAAAGATTTTGATCCCCTCATAATGGCATTAGAGCACAGTAACCTTTCTCTCTCTAGTGATGTGGTGAAGATGAAATTATTACAGGAAGCACAGAGAAGAGGTGAAGAAGGTGCAGGTGGTACGGAAGAGAATGCCTTAGCTAGTTCGACTACAAAGCGTCCGAAGTGCTTTCGATGTGGCAAAGTAGGTCACTATGCTAAGAACTGCAGGAAGAAAGCGCCGGGTAAGGACACGCCATCTAGTTCCAGTCATCAGGGTGCGCAGAAAACTCAAGCTCCTGATAAAAAGTCCATGCTGTCGGCATTGGCGGTAAAGCTGGACCCAGATGAGTGGTACGTCGATAGTGGTGCAACGTGTCATATGACGAACAATAAAAACATTTTACATGATTTTGTGTCCGATACGTCGAAAGAAATTAGCGTAGCGAACGGTGAAAAACTTTTTACTGCGGGTCGTGGTAATGTGAAACTCTTTTTACAAAACCGTTTGATAACTGTCAGTAATGTAGTTTTTATACCGAAGTTGTCATGTAATTTGTTATCTGTTAGTATTTTGACACAGAAAGGTTTTGAAGTAAATTTTACATCGAATTTTTGTAATATTTATGACAATGGTACGGTAATTGCTGTTGCGAAACGGGGCACTAGCGGTCTTTATTTATTAGAATCCGGGGGTGCGTCTGTTAATCCCGTTACGCGTGAACACGGCATGCCGGTGAACGTCTCCTCTGAAACCCAAGTGAAGGTTGAAACCCAGGGTTTGTGGCATCGTCGGCTTGGACATCTGAATAGTCGGAGTATGAATTTACTCAAGAGCGGTATGGCTACTGGAATTGACTATGATGTATCAACGTATGAGCAATGCATCTCTTGTATTGAAGGTAAGGCAACTAAATTACCCTTTCCTAAGAAATCTTTTTCACGTGCGACTGAATTATTAGGCTTGATACACACTGACGTGTGCGGGCCTATGCCGGTGAAATCGATAGGTGGCGCGAGATATTTGCTAACTTTTATTGACGATTTTTCGAGGAAGACATTTTGTTTTTTAATTGAATCAAAAGACAAAGTTTTTGAGTGTTTTATGAATTTTAAAGCTCTTGTAGAGAACGAGACTAATAAAAAAATTAAAGTCTTGAGAAGTGATAACGGAGGCGAGTACATTAGTGCGAGATTCAAGCAGTATTTGAATAAGTGTGGGATTCGTCATCAAACTACAGTTCCTCACTGTCCACAGCAAAATTCTGTTGCTGAACGCGCGAACCGTACGATTGTCGAGGCGGTTCGCTGTATGCTTCTGGAAGCTGGTTTGGATCAACGCTTCTGGGCTGAAGCCGCGAACACTGCGGTGTACATCAAGAATCGCTCTCCTACAAAGGCAGTTAGAGGTGCGACGCCAGAAGAACGTTACACTGGACGTAAGGTGAGCTTAGATAACTTACGTGTGTTTGGTTGCTTGGCGTACGCTATACAAAATAACCGAAAGAAATTAGATCGGAAAGCGAAACCTTATATATTCGCAGGGTATTGTGAGAATACCAAAGGGTACAGACTCTTAGACGTTGAGAGTTTTAAGTGTACAATCGCGAGAAATGTTAAGTTTGTAGAGAACAAATTCCTCAAGCATCTTAACTTATCGAAAGAAGAATCTGTTGTAGTTTTCCAACCTGAGATTCCTTCTGTTCCTGAGGTCAGTGAACAGTCAGAAGAAAATTCTGAGAGAGTAGATAATGCTGATGACACCGAGTCTACGACAAGTAGTGACGTCGCAGATCGATCGTCAGATGCCACGTATGTTCCGGATATTTCATTTGATACAGATGATTCGAGAGCTGTGTTTGAGGAAGCCGATGATAATTCCTTCCTGTGTGCATTTTTGACAGGTGAAGCATGCTGTACTGACGAGCCGAGAACAGTAAAGGAAGCGTTAAGTGGTCCTGAAGCCAAGCAGTGGCGAGCTGCGATGAAAGACGAGTATCAATCCTTTTTGGATAACAAGTGCTTTACATTAGCCGATTTACCGAAAGGAGCAAAACCGGTAAAGACTAGATGGATTTTTAAGAAGAAAAGAGGGCTTAATGGTGAACTGTTACAGTACAAAGCACGTCTTGTGGCAAAAGGATTTACACAAAAGTATGGAGTGGATTACTTTGAAACATTTTCGCCTGTAGTGAGATACGAAACCATACGGATGTTATTAGCTTTGGCTGCGGAGTACGACATGGAGATTGACCACATGGACGTTAAAACAGCTTTTCTAAATGGAGACTTGAAAGAGACTGTGTTCATGGAAATTCCTGAAGGCTTCGAAGCAGGTAAAGGCAAGAATAAGGTGTATCGACTACATAAGGCTGTATATGGTCTAAAACAAGCGCCTAAATCGTGGAATGAGAAGATTAATCACGTACTTGTAAATAAACTAAAGTTCAAGAGATTGATCTCGGAACCATGCGTCTACATTAAGAGAAATGGCGATAAGCTTGTAATCATCGCTCTCTATGTCGATGATCTAGTAATATTTAGCAATTGTAATGCCGAAAAAGTCAAGATTAAAGAATTATTGATGAAAGAGTTCGTGATGAAAGATCTTGGTCCTGTAGAAAGAGTTCTAGGATTGAGAATCAGGAAACAGAACGGCAATATTGAGCTTGATCAAAGCGCATACATCCAGAAGATACTGGAAAAGTATAAAATGCAAGACTGTAAGCCTGTTGAGACTCCGATGCAGTGTCAGAAATTAAATAAAGCTGAAGAGAAAGATGACAGCTTAGAATACCGTGAGTTGATAGGTTGTCTTATGTATGTTGCTGTTTGTTCGCGTCCTGATATATGTCACGCTGTCAGTGTGTTGAGTCAGTTCAATAACTGTTATTCTGAAGTCCACTGGAAAGCGGCTAAGCGCGTGTTGCGTTATCTCAAAGGTACAATTAACTACAGCATTACCTATGAGAAGAGTAGTCGTTTATCTGTGACGGGATTTGCAGACGCAGACTGGGCTTCTAATGAAATTGATAGACGGTCTTATACGGGCTATGTTTTCAAAATTGGAAATTCTGTTACTTGCTGGGAAAGTAGGAAACAACGTACCGTCGCGTTATCAACTACCGAGGCGGAGTATATGTCACTTTCTGATGCATGTAAGGAGGCGTTGTTTATAAAGACGTTCCTCAACGAGTGTATAGGTAAGCAAGTAGATATAATAATTTTCAATGATAATCAGTCGGCTCTAAATCTAGCCAAAAATACTATGTTTCATGGTAGGTCGAAACATATAGACATACGTCATCATTTCGTCCGGGAGGCGGTGAACAGTGGCGCAGTTAAAGTTAATTTTATGCCAACGTCCAAAATGACGGCGGATGTCTTGACGAAACCTTTGTCGGTAGACAAGCACAAGTCTTTTGTGAATGACTTAGGTTTAGATAGTCAACACAATACATATGTAGATCACAAGATCAGTTTAAGGGGTGGTGTTAGAGATCGTAAACCTCCTTGTGTTTAAATTTGTATTGTGTTCTCATACTGTGTCCTAGCAACGCTGTTTTTCTTTACTCTTGTCTAATATACCGTATTGCCTTGTCATGGTGGTTTTTCCTTATTTAAAACTCTAATAAGAAATACCCTGCTTTACTGCTTGCTTGAAGCACTCATCCAAGCCTCGTTTTAGTGCCTAGGTCAGCAAAAGAAAACAAAACGAGACTTGGATTAGGTTTCGCAATTTATGTACAAGAAAATAGAGAAAAAATACGGAACAAATTATATTTACAGTACCTGCAATAGCGTGTAACACTTCTACCCAGGGCTTATCAGAAATGAATGAAAAACCCTGCGTTCGTATTTATAGCTACCTAACACTTAAATAATTGGCCAAAATAAATGTGATCGTCTAGTTTTTTTTAAATAGGACCCTGTATTACGTTGTGTTGTGTTATAATTATAAAATAAATGGATAATTCAAGATAGTTCAGAGTTAAGTGATAATAGTTAATAATATTAGAATATCCTGACCAATGCTAAATTAATCACCATTCCAATTGCAGCGCTGTCCTCCGACTTCAGAACAAAATGTATGACTTACAAATTGATAAGTTTTTGGCCCTACCCTAAAAAACCCCCTACCTCAAAAAGGCCTTTCAATGAATGCCAACTTGTGTATTTCATATTAAATAGGCTGTGTTATAGCCAAACTTACACAATTTAACACCCATTCTGGATGGGGAATGACCGCGACCCAAAATATATCAGTGTCCTTTTATACCAGGTCAATCATTCATCCATACAGAGAAAAAAATATGCAATTCATGCAAATTATGCTTATTTAAATAACGCTTGAAATTACGCTTCCCTACTTCGAAAGCTGCCGCGGATGTCTGTGTCAAAGAGCTAGAGGGTGTTGACGAGTTGTACAAGGTGACCTGAATACCATTTAAATGAATATGATAAGTACTTTTTCTGTGAACTCCTGCAAAGGATACAGCTTTAAAACTAGTCTTCACACAAGACGCAGACGGTCATGGGTCGAAAAGCCAAAGACGATGTACCTCAGAGACACTAGTAAAGATCATAAACACCCAAATGACTCAGGGCTTGTGTGTGTACCTAGTGTGTGTGAAGAAACCAAATTAATGAGTTCTAGTGTGTGTCGTATTGCTGTCCGGTATATCCAGGAGCTAGTCTCAGCCAAATAACCTTCTAGCATGTGTGTTAGCTAGTGTGTGTGTGAATTAATTAAAATGTGGTGTGTACCTAGTGTGTGTGTTGTGTGATGTTGTGCAGTGTAAGAGAATAGTGTGTGTATAGTGTAAAAGTAATACCTACTAAGACTTCTAGATTGACACAGACTAGAATCAAATAAGCAATGCTACGCGTGACACAGTAATCCAGTGAAATGCCAGGTTGAGTGAAAGTGACGTAGAATAATGATTTAGATAATATACACTCTTCCCTTTACTCCACCGAAATCACAGTGACACCTTAAAATTAATTATATTTTATAATGCTCTCACTCATACTCTCAATCATACAAAATATTAGTAAAATATGATGAAACGAAGCTCTGCTTTTGACTTGTGCCAAAACACGCCGAAAACGAAAACAACCAGTGAATAACTATAAAATAGAATAATCAATTAAAACTATACCTAATAACTTTAGAAAACCTGTATTAAAGGAAAAATGGAATAACCGCCGTCAGCTCATACTATCTACAAATATAACTAAGTCATCCGGAAATGACACCAATAAGATTGTCAGCCTACAACTATAAACCTAGCTAAATTAGCTAAAATACCTAGCAATACTAGTCGATCGCTCGCCCCTACTATCTGAATAATAAAAACACCTTCTTAAATTAAGTTAATTAATCAATAAGTTCTAATCAAATGAGTTTAAGTTATATTTAGTTTAATTTAAGTTTTTATAGTTTGTTTAATAGAGAATCACCTAGAGTTATAATGGAAGAAAATTTAGTCAAGTCTTATTTTAATTTAATAGCACTAATAAAAAATATATATATCCTAAAACTTAGCTGCCGATAGTATGGTTAATCCTGCTGCGTCTCAGCTACTGCGAGATCGAGAAATCTCGACCTGCCTCACGAATACGAAAGTCTAGTCTTAAAAAATAATCACTACACTAAGCACTATATTTTTAATAAGTCGACGAATTAATACGATCGAAATCGGTTTTCGCTCTCGTATATTTTATCGTTTTAATTTGTATGAATAAAAATCACAAGCACTAACTTTATGCTATGAATCTACTTTTAAACGCATATGTGAATAAAAACATCTTAGCGTTTCGCGTCCCGGAATCCAACTAACTCAAAACAAAGCTCTCCCTGCCCTATCCCTTCTACACAGCCTATATTAAAAAAAATCACTACGTCTTTGGATTTCGAAAATATTCCACAAACTCATAAATCTATAACTTTATTAGCCCACTTGAGCCAAAATTTAACACGGCCGGTCTCACGCACTTGAAGACATAAATCGTCACACTTAAAATCAAAATTCTGGGACCTTTCAGAACACTTGAAAACTATGCAATAAATCTAGGTTCTTTACGATGTTATTTTTTTTTATGCGTCAACATGGCAAGTAAATATATTTTTATATAGGTGCGTTATATATATATATATATATATATATATATATATATATATATAAATTTATAATACTGTTATCACGCTTGGATAGCGTCGGTTACAGAACGCCCCTAAGATGACGAAGTATTTTGCATTTGAAGAATGTAAAAATATTGAGGAATCTTGAATAGGATTTACTGAAATAATTAATACTCGTCCTATTAACATAAATATTCATTTACTTTAGTGTCAAATTATATCCTAGTTTTATTATCGCTTCGCTAGTAAGTAATGACATTCCTACTTTACACATTAGGTCTTATGTTATGTCCTAATATTTCCAACACTTGTCATACCTACTAAAGTCTAGTAAGTAATAATAGTGCCCGCCTTAGGTTTTGAAATAAAGCAACCTTATGTATTTAAGCCAGTCATACATACATACTCACTTTAATACGGTAATTCCCTAGTTCATCTCACCAAACAAGGTCATACATGACATACATGAATACTTCTAAACCAACAAAAATTATAATTATGAAGCGCAATTCTAGTGTTTACTTATTCCTAATTATAACTCAATGTTGTATTCTCTTGCCAAAACCAAATCAAATCACACATACATACTTTAATTTCTGGGAACCTTCTTGTATACATTAAATAATGTATCTAAATCAAGATTCATTAATTATTGTCAAAGTCTTCTTATCCTTCATACAACTCAAAATGTAATGTTAGTACTAACTAACACCATGGCAATCAAAAGAAATTTTGATTGATTTAAAACTATGCATTTGCCCTGTAATAAACTTAATTTCTATCATTAAACATATTTTACAACAAACATACCATACACACTTAATAACAAAAATATGTACCGTAATCAAAGCATAAAAAAAATGCGTTACTAACATAAATAATAATAATTATATTGGTAGCAGAGAAGCAAAGCAAAAGATAGGTATGCTACTCATTGATGTGAATCCCTCACAATGCAACGCGGGCATTATTTAATAGTATTATTATATCGCGCCAAAGTACGTATTTGAAAATTCGAACATACTATTCAAATTTAAACGAACTAATGATTATCATAGTAATAAATACCTAAGAAATAATCTAGCACGAAATAAACTTACGGCTAATAAACATTTGCTTCAAGTAAAACAGTACGGGAATCGAACCCGCTTGTACTGAGATGTACACTAAATATAGCTTATGTTTATCTAATCATCATTTATTTATTATGATCATCATCATCATTTCAGTCATGTAATACGTCCACTGCTGGACATAGGCCTCCCTTATTAATACAACATAATTAGAATTGGAAACGTTTAACATCTGATAAACGCTCGACGTCATGATTATCCTTTACCAAAATGTACGCCCCTTGCTCTATCGTCAATACAAATTATACGTCCCTTATTCTATCGCTTATTAGTATAAAGGCTATTAAAGTTTCTCTAGCAACAGAAATCTTCTTTATAATACCGGTAAGAAATACATAATGTGATACAAAAGAATTATACTCATTCATCACTAATTATCCATGAAAATCGAATCCGCGAAGAAGATTTTTAGATAAACCTAACTCCAACTAAGTATACTTAAAATTACTTTACGCCCCTTCACCATGAAATTTAAATTTCACACCTAAAATCGCATTAACGCAATAACTTTAAAAAAATAACGCGGGACTCGAACCCACGTTCTTGTGTTACAATCAATTATTCTAATGTATACATTTTTATGACAGACAAACAGACCAAAAAAGTCGCAACAATAGGTGTTAAGTAGAGCATATCAAGTTCAATAAAATTATCAAAGAGGTCGAACCCATACTTAGGATTTCACTTATCTATGTAATTAATACACATGGTTTGTATAGGCAGTTACAACAAATGTACACGGGAATCGAACCCATGAATAACATTGATTACTAACTTATTTTCACGCTAGTCAATAAGCAGGTAATTAACTAAAATGGGCTAGAAATTCACGCCCCTAAAATATTATCTCTTAATATAATCCAATACGACCCAATTATATTGCAGTTCCTTAATTAAATTAATGTTTACTAAACCGAATCTATCGATATTTGGCACCTTTTGATACCTTTCTCATAAACATTTAGATAAAACTGTCGTAGGGATCGAACCTACGGACGTGGGATTATCTTATATTATAATTGTGGCGAAATTTTAACCCGTAATAACATATTCACATAAGTTATTGTGGGAGTCGAACCCACAAACAGGCAAGGCTTTACGTATAAATTCCACCAAATACCAGACAGTAAACTAGTTAAAAATCTTAGACATTTTTTTTTTATACGATGTAATTCTTATAAGATTCATACCTTATAAGAATTGTAAGTTCATACTAACATGTAGTAACCCGAATTCTTTAATTAAGTATTTGAACAACAATAGATCAAATTTTAATGACTTAAAATCCTACGGTCACGGCATCAACTGTAACACTTCTACCCAGGGCTTATCAGAAATGAATGAAAAACCCTGCGTTCGTATTTATAGCTACCTAACACTTAAATAATTGGCCAAAATAAATGTGATCGTCTAGTTTTTTTTAAATAGGACCCTGTATTACGTTGTGTTGTGTTATAATTATAAAATAAATGGATAATTCAAGATAGTTCAGAGTTAAGTGATAATAGTTAATAATATTAGAATATCCTGACCAATGCTAAATTAATCACCATTCCAATTGCAGCGCTGTCCTCCGACTTCAGAACAAAATGTATGACTTACAAATTGATAAGTTTTTGGCCCTACCCTAAAAAACCCCCTACCTCAAAAAGGCCTTTCAATGAATGCCAACTTGTGTATTTCATATTAAATAGGCTGTGTTATAGCCAAACTTACACAATTTAACACCCATTCTGGATGGGGAATGACCGCGACCCAAAATATATCAGTGTCCTTTTATACCAGGTCAATCATTCATCCATACAGAGAAAAAAATATGCAATTCATGCAAATTATGCTTATTTAAATAACGCTTGAAATTACGCTTCCCTACTTCGAAAGCTGCCGCGGATGTCTGTGTCAAAGAGCTAGAGGGTGTTGACGAGTTGTACAAGGTGACCTGAATACCATTTAAATGAATATGATAAGTACTTTTTCTGTGAACTCCTGCAAAGGATACAGCTTTAAAACTAGTCTTCACACAAGACGCAGACGGTCATGGGTCGAAAAGCCAAAGACGATGTACCTCAGAGACACTAGTAAAGATCATAAACACCCAAATGACTCAGGGCTTGTGTGTGTACCTAGTGTGTGTGAAGAAACCAAATTAATGAGTTCTAGTGTGTGTCGTATTGCTGTCCGGTATATCCAGGAGCTAGTCTCAGCCAAATAACCTTCTAGCATGTGTGTTAGCTAGTGTGTGTGTGAATTAATTAAAATGTGGTGTGTACCTAGTGTGTGTGTTGTGTGATGTTGTGCAGTGTAAGAGAATAGTGTGTGTATAGTGTAAAAGTAATACCTACTAAGACTTCTAGATTGACACAGACTAGAATCAAATAAGCAATGCTACGCGTGACACAGTAATCCAGTGAAATGCCAGGTTGAGTGAAAGTGACGTAGAATAATGATTTAGATAATATACACTCTTCCCTTTACTCCACCGAAATCACAGTGACACCTTAAAATTAATTATATTTTATAATGCTCTCACTCATACTCTCAATCATACAAAATATTAGTAAAATATGATGAAACGAAGCTCTGCTTTTGACTTGTGCCAAAACACGCCGAAAACGAAAACAACCAGTGAATAACTATAAAATAGAATAATCAATTAAAACTATACCTAATAACTTTAGAAAACCTGTATTAAAGGAAAAATGGAATAACCGCCGTCAGCTCATACTATCTACAAATATAACTAAGTCATCCGGAAATGACACCAATAAGATTGTCAGCCTACAACTATAAACCTAGCTAAATTAGCTAAAATACCTAGCAATACTAGTCGATCGCTCGCCCCTACTATCTGAATAATAAAAACACCTTCTTAAATTAAGTTAATTAATCAATAAGTTCTAATCAAATGAGTTTAAGTTATATTTAGTTTAATTTAAGTTTTTATAGTTTGTTTAATAGAGAATCACCTAGAGTTATAATGGAAGAAAATTTAGTCAAGTCTTATTTTAATTTAATAGCACTAATAAAAAATATATATATCCTAAAACTTAGCTGCCGATAGTATGGTTAATCCTGCTGCGTCTCAGCTACTGCGAGATCGAGAAATCTCGACCTGCCTCACGAATACGAAAGTCTAGTCTTAAAAAATAATCACTACACTAAGCACTATATTTTTAATAAGTCGACGAATTAATACGATCGAAATCGGTTTTCGCTCTCGTATATTTTATCGTTTTAATTTGTATGAATAAAAATCACAAGCACTAACTTTATGCTATGAATCTACTTTTAAACGCATATGTGAATAAAAACATCTTAGCGTTTCGCGTCCCGGAATCCAACTAACTCAAAACAAAGCTCTCCCTGCCCTATCCCTTCTACACAGCCTATATTAAAAAAAATCACTACGTCTTTGGATTTCGAAAATATTCCACAAACTCATAAATCTATAACTTTATTAGCCCACTTGAGCCAAAATTTAACACGGCCGGTCTCACGCACTTGAAGACATAAATCGTCACACTTAAAATCAAAATTCTGGGACCTTTCAGAACACTTGAAAACTATGCAATAAATCTAGGTTCTTTACGATGTTATTTTTTTTTATGCGTCAACATGGCAAGTAAATATATTTTTATATAGGTGCGTTATATATATATATATATATATATATATATATATATATATATATATATATATATATATATATATATATATATATATATATATATATAAATTTATAATACTGTTATCACGCTTGGATAGCGTCGGTTACAAGCGGCAGACCTTTATATTACAATAAACTCTGTAAATTAGTGTTTTTACCGAGTATAAATTACAATAATAATAAAGAATTCAATTTTCGGCATAAGCCTTGCCAAATTGTAGAGCCAATGACAGGAAAAAAAAACAAAAGAAAATCAATAGTTTAGAATTTTGTTTTTCTGTAAGCGGCCTGCGCACCACGGAGGTTTTCCGTGTTACAATTTGCAATGTATAGTTTATAGTCTGTGGAGGTCTGAGATAATAATATTGAACTTTTTTGAGTTCTACAACGTGACGTTAGTAAGAAAGTTTATTTAAAGGGTATAGCCGGGTAAGCATAGTAAAACTGCCCTTAGCGAAAAAATGATTTTCCTTTTACCAGATTATTAACCTTCATTTATGTAGTGCTTTCACCAAAAATTAAGCCTCAAATGCTTCTGGTTTAAAAAAAATGCATAAAAAGAAAAAACATTTTTATTTTTTTTTTTAAAAACTTTCAACTCAAATATTAACTATTTTTTCAAAAGATAAATCAATCATATTTTTTAAAAAAACGACCTTAATTATATCTACAATATATCCAAATTACAAATAAATCGGGTTAGTAGTTTGGCTAAATACTGGCAACACTGGCCAAGTAAACACCTATCTTGTGACCTTAGTACTTTTTTACTAGCTTAAATATAGAAAACCTAATCCAAATTAGATTCTGGTGCACTAATAAGTGAAAGAACCAACCTGTGCTACGTTATCAAATGGAAAACACAGAATTTACAACTAAAATCACTCATCCGGCACATCGGTAAGAACTACATCTTAGCCGTTAATAATATATTTGATTTAAAACACTGAGTTAACGAATTTTTTCGGTGTTAATTTGTGCAAATATAACGGTACTGCTATCAGCTGTTTTTAGACACCTGTGTCGGCTGTCATCGTCTGTTGACGTGTGTCAGTAGCAAGCCTATATTTCGTTCAGAAACCTGCAACTTTAAACTCCTATACACGACAAGGTAATAGTGGCAGCTATCAGTGTTGCCATACAAACACTGAGTTTTGTGCTGTACTATAATCTACCTACGAGTACACGACAAAAATAATTACCTACCTATATTATAATGGAAACGTGCGCAAAGTGCCGAGAGAATGTTGAGAGAAGGCACTGTCTTCAATGTCATTTATGCAGAGCAGTGTATGATTTGCCGTGCGCGAATGTCTCTGAAAAGCGTTTCTACAATATTATGTCGCTTGAACACAAAGAGGGTTGGGTTTGCATGAATTGTAGACATGTACAAGATAAGGGCAGTATTACTAATGATATACCATCACCATCATCTAGTAAAATTACATTCCGGAAAAAAAATAAAGTTAACGTTCCACTGAGAAACTCATTTGATTCTTTGGTAGACTTAGAGGAACATGAATCCTCACCGTTGTCATCGTCGTCAGCGCTAAGTAGTATAATTATGAATAGAAGCTGTCCAGATATAAGCGTCAATACACATAACCAATTGGAAACAATGAGTAGTAAAATAATAGATTTAGAGAAAAAGCTAATGACCGCCAACCAGGAAATTGAAAATTTACTAATGGAAAATAGCATATTGAAAAACACAATAAAACAGTGTGATGGTAAAATAAATAAACTCATACATATCTGCAAATCTGATAAGAAAAAACACACTTCGAGTAGAAAAGGAAAGCGTCGTAGTTCATCTAGAATTTTTAATGCACCTACTTCAAACGAGCTAAATCAGAGCTGCAGGGATCAAATCATAGATATGGTTAATGATAGTTTTATTGAGTTTCAAGTGGACCCAGTGCGGAGCACCTCCAGTGAATCCTCTCCACTAGGTATTAATGAGCCAACGCTGGACGCCGTTCGGAGCCGTCTTTGCACCAAAGATAATTTAAGGAAGATTTGCATGATAAGTACGAATAAATGTAATAAAATGTTAGCTATCTCTGACTGTTTTTTAGGTGAAAAATACAAGATTTGCCACTACCTTAGTCCAGGGGTAGGGATTAAAGATCTTTTCAATAATTTAGGTGCCAAATTAGTGAACTATACCGTGAATGATTATTGTTTGGTATTTATTGGTGACAGGGACTTCAGAAAATCACAGAACTATGAGGAGCTGATAGTATGTATAAGAAATGAGGTAAAAAAATGTAATTATACTAATATTGTAATATGTGCTCCAACTTTTAACTGCGGCTATTACTCCAATTTGCATAACAGGAGAATTGAAATATTTAATGCATTATTACATGCTGATAGTATTAAATATGAATATGCTTACCTACTCGACTGTAATGCAAACTTAACATATGATTTTGATATGTTTTATAAAAGGACTGGAACTGTAAATAATAAGGGTATGAGGGTAATATTTAATGATCTCGGCAATCTCTTAATTCAAATAGAGAAGTTTGTTAAAAAATCAGAAGCTTGTAATCTAATCCAATCTAGTCTAATGCAATCCAATTCAATACCGGCCACTATCGCGGATGCGGGTGTTACCTCTGCTCCGATTAAACTTGTGCTAGACAAAGTAGCATTCGATGGTTCAGTTCTAAACGAGTTCGCTCTACTACCAACCCGGAATGCGGATGCAGGAGTTAATTCCGCTCGGGCTGAACTTGTACAGGATAACGTGGCATCTTGTGCAATAGCTTCATCCCAGGACGGACCAGTAGTGCCGTTTCTTGGTCATGTCATATCCACAAACACCGATTCAATCCAACGGGGAAAAAAGTTTTTTCGTCAGCAACAATAACTTGACTATTTTTCACCAGAACGTAGCAGGTGCTCTACATAAAATCGATACTCTTGACATAATCTTAAAAGAGCTTAAGGACAATAACGGTCAGGTTGATGCAGTTTGTTTGTCGGAACATTTTGTGAGACAAGGAGGGGAAAAAAACCTAGTATTAAATGGTTACTCCCTAGCTGCTATTTATTGCCGTAAAGCCAAGGAAAGGGGAGGTACTAGCATACTTCTCAGAAATGGTGTTGAATATGAAGAATTGCTATGGATAAAAGACTTGTGTCAGGAGAAGATTTTTGAGTGTTGTGGTGTAAGCTTGCTAAAAATGGATGTTTTACTTTTGTGTATTTATCGGATTCCCTCGGTTGATATTGACCAATTTTTCAATAGGCTTGAGCAATTATTAAATAAGATTACATTAAAACACAAAAAAAAAATCGTCATATGCGGTGATTTTAATATTGACAGGCTAAAACCGAAGTATGAGGTAAACAGAGAGTTTGAACGATTGCTAAAATGTTATAACTTTGAATTACAGATTGCCTCTCCTACTCGTATAACGGCACAATCTAGCACGTGCATTGACAACATTGCAATAAATTTTAAAAACAAATATAATGCAATGGTTCAACACCTTCATATATCAGACCACACGGCTCAAACTTTGGTGATTCCAGTAAAGTCGGTGCAATATCATGTCCACTGGTTTGTATGGAGGCGTAACATGTGCCTTAGTAACAGAAAGAAATTTACTGATTGCATAAGTGCCCTAAGCTTTAATGAGGTATACGAATGTGGGAACACTAACCAATCTTTTCAAAATTTTCATGATCTAATTTTATTGTTTTTTGACCTTTGTTTTCCCCGTAGTAAAATTAAAGTTAAGGCTAATGCAACAAGAAATTGGGTTACACCGGGCATTAGAGTTGCATCAAAAACAAAACGTAGATTGCGTAAACAATACACGAGTCATCCTAGTGATCAAAATAAAAATGCTTACAAAAGCTATTCTCTTTTACTCAAAAAACTAATAAGGAAAGCTCAAAAAAATAATAATGATCAATACATTAAAAAATCTGGCAACATACCTAAAGCTACTTGGAATTTAATAAATGATTCGGTTGGAAACAGGCAACCTAGGGGTTCTATTGATAAGATGATGTTTAAGGGTAGATTATATAATGACTCTCTAGAAATTGCAAATTTATTTAATGAACAGTTCACTAATGTAGTAATAAATGATAAAGCACAGGAACCTGCAACTGCCTCTCTGCCAAATAATAGACACACTATATTTCTTAAACCAACTGATCCTGATGAAATCATGAAAGTCATTATGTCCTTGAAAAATTCACGTGCTCCAGGCTATGATGAAATACCTACTTCTATTCTTAAGGAAAATTGTACTGTCTTAGCTGCGCCTTTGAGCTACATTATTAACCTATCTATCGAGGAGGGAGTCTTCCCAGATATCTTAAAGGTTACCGTCACTAAGCCAGTATTTAAGAAGGGTGAACGGCTGGATTCTCAACAACATAGGCCCATAGCTCTGATACTCATTTTTGCAAAAATTTTTGAAAAAGTGATGTACACCAGAATTGTTTCTTTTTTTGCAAAATTCAATGTTCTGTCAAATAGCCAGTTCGGGTTCAGTAGGAACAAAACTACAACTCTGGCAATTTATAATGTCCTTGATACTATTATGTCGTGTAGGGATAAGAGAATACCAGTGATGACCATATTTATGGACATGACAAAAGCATTTGACCGAGTATCACATACAATTCTTTTGTCAAAGTTGTACAGCTGTGGTATTAGAGGAAATGCACACAAATGGTTGTCATCGTACCTATACCATAGAAAACAATGTACAGAAGTTTCCAGCATCTGTGATAAAACTAAAACTTTAGTTACATTTAGGTCTAAATTTAGTCTTGTTAAGTACGGCGTGCCACAAGGAAGTATCTTAGGGCCTCTACTTTTTTTGGTTTATATTAATGATCTGCCGGGCATAACAAAACAAAAAGTTGTTCTTTTTGCTGATGACTGTTCTCTGGTTATAAGGGGTGATGACATAACTACATATGAAATTGAAGCTAATAGAATTTTCAATAACGCTGTTAGATGGTTGGAACAAAACAACTTAAGTATAAATTTAAGCAAAACAAAATTTATTGAATTTTATGCACCACAGGGAAAACCTAAAGAGGTCAAGTTATTGTATGGTGATATTGAAATTGAGCGTGTAAACTGGACTCGCTTTCTGGGTATAACAATAGACTGCCATAATGACTGGAAGGAACATACAAACAATCTCATGGATAAGCTAAGCAGATATGCCTTCGCTCTCAAAAGACTGTCGAATATCACCTCTCAGGAAACGGCACTGCTGGCCTTCCATGGTTTTGTCATGTCCAATTTGAGATATGGTCTAATTCTGTGGGGCAATAGCACTAATGTTCCAAAGGTTTTCAGGTTGCAAAAAAAATGTTTGAGAGCCATATGCGGGGCTCCGCAATCTTTCTCTTGTAGACCATTGTTTAAAAAATACAATATATTGCCCCTACCCTCTCTTTATGTATACGAGGTATGTCTCTTCGTTAAGAGTAACATGCATTTGTTCACTGTAAAGGCATCTAGCTCAAGACTTTACGCTAAATATGGACCTGAACTATTGCACCCTGGTACAACGTCTCCTCTAGTAAATAAAAATTGTATATGCATGTGTATCAAGGTCTACAACTATTTGCCAAAGACATTAAAAGAATTAGATTTACCACTTTTTAAAAGAAAATTGTTCAATTGGTGCATGGACAAACTTTATTATTGTTGTTCTGAACATTTTGATAAAAGGCCGAGTTAAATTTTTTTTTTTTTTTTTTTTGGGACATTTGATGTATTGTAATCTAATTGTAATTCATTTTAATTAATTTATTTATTCACCTTGACTTATTTTGTATGGACATATTTTGTACCTATTTGCTAGCTGACTTTTTTATTATTATTACTATGCATGACATGTTTTATTTTTTTTTGACTATATTATAGAGAATTTAATTTTGTACGCCTATTTTTAGGTAGAAAGTGGAGATTCAGACAAGTTTTAAGATCATTTATGTACACCTGCTTTCAACAAATAAATAAATAAATAAATAAATAAAAAAAAATAAAAATGTTTTTTCTTTTTATGCATTTTTTTTTTAAACCAGAAGCATTTGAGGCTTAATTTTTAGTGAAAGCACTACATATATGAAGGTTAATAATCTGGTAAAAGGAAAATCATTTTTTCGCTAAGGGCAGTTTTACTATGCTTACCCGGCTATACCCTTTACAATAGACAATTTTAGTCATAAAATGAATTTCCGAACGCACCCGTTAATATTTGACTACCAAGTGTCATTTTATTTTGCATTTTTAAAATTGAAATACTCGATAATCCGAATATTGTGGATATATGTTGTCGATTCAAAACCCTTATTTATGTTTGGCAGGTATGAACAATTTGTATGAAAATATAATATTTTTTATTTTACTATCTTTCTTGCAATTTTTCCATATTTTCTCACCGTTTAAACCTTCCCTGGACTTCCACGAATATATCAAGACTAAAAATAGCCAAATCGGTTCAGCCGTTCTCGAGTTTTAGCGAGACTAACGAACAGCAATTCATTTTTATTTATATAGAATTTTTATTTATGTAGATAACGTACTCTGTGAATATGCAGCTTTATAATATAGGTAAAGCATGACTTTCGTGCTAAGAGGTTGTTTAATTTATAAATTGCTGTAATTTTGATAGTCAAAACGTTTATTATGTAAACATAGCCGAAAAGATGCCTCACAAGAAACTTGGCCGATAGTAATTTCTTCCTACAAAAATTATATTGGGTATAATTATATTGTTTTTTTTTTTGTTATTATTAATACGATCAAGACAAAGTAGCTAAAAAAGACCTCGATCGTTTGCCTTCCTCTCATAATAAAAAAAAAATAAATAAAAAATGTGGAAAATACAAATTACTACATAAACCATAAGTCATTTCAACCGAACATAGGCCTCCCCCAAACTTCGCTAAACATACCATCCGTATCCAACGCATTCCCACAACCTTAACCAGTTCATCGCTCCATCTTGTTGGAGCCTACCCACACTGCGTCTTCCGGTCCGTGGACACCACTCGAGAACGTTTTGGCCCCATTCATGACGTTAAATTTATGATGACGATCATGAGCTCATATAGTTTGCATATGCATCCGACTCAAGCTGGATGTTACGAAAACATCATCAAAACATTTCAAACGCGTTAAAATAATCGATTGTAATATCATTTCAGCTTTCACGAACACATTACGCGTAGCACGACTACGTTATTACCCGTTATCACTCGTGTAGATCGACATTAATATTCCAATTTCAAATTACTACAACTAATGTAAACCGTGCCTATGTAGATTAGTATAACCTCGGTATGTGAGGACACCTGGTGGCGTCAGATATTAATTAGGGAACAGATTCAATTTCTCTCTGTTGCTGAATTTTCAGGTGAAATTTACGGCGTGTCGCTTGTTGTTGGGTGCGATTTTGTGCTTGGATTATGAAATATTGTGTGTCATTTGCATACCAGCGTTTAGAAATAACGAAAAAAAACCGGTTGTCTATAAAGTCGGTTTACGGACGATAGTTTAACGTGACAACGTTATAACAAAACATTGATGAAATGGTTGCATACTTTTGCCGAATGTGCCTTTCGCTCGCTCGTGCCGCGCTCTCGCTCCGATCGTTCATCGGCTCGAGCGTAACGGGACGCGTAACGGGACAATGCTTCATGTACGGTCGGCCCATGAAAATGTTGAGCACTTTAGTACTTTGTCAAATTAAATCAGATCAAGGCTGAGTGGTACGCGTGATGAAATAGGTTGTCAGCTTTTTAAAATTAGAACAGATTGTTATGACATTCATCGAGAAGAGTGTATACTTGTCAATGTGACATTGCATATTTTTGTCTTTGTTACACGATTTTCATAGATTTCTCTGAATCAAAATAAATTAGAACGCAAAATGCACTACGTCAAAGCAAGCCGCCATACCATACGATACCAGTAGCTTCATTTCAACCACTATAGAATGACAACCTGTGGCATTACTGGTAGTCATTTGCTTACTAATATGAGGTCCCGGGTTCGAATCTCACGCAAGAGAAGTGGAATAAGTTTATTTTTATTTCAGCAACCACAATTTTATTTAGGGCATTAATTATCAGCCTAGGTAATTAATTACCTCTATTCTATGTTATTATTTATGAAAAGTTAAAGTATTTTACATTCTAAGTAAATATTGGCAATATTTTTTGAGATCGGATCAAGATAGATTCTATAGGTTAGGTTCAGAGAATTTATAGAAGCATAAAAAGCATAAGAAACTTTACTGTAGGTATTATAGGTAAATACACTATAAATTTTACTATAACTGGAATAAAATCTCAAGGAACGCGTGGAGTTAATGAAATTGGGTTAACATTAAGACACAGGCTCTTATCGTTAAGCTAGTAAAGCCCAATTTAGTAAAATTCATGCATCTTTGTGGATTATATTAACTGTCACGTCTCAGGTCATTTCATCGCCGACAGTAATTTCACAGAGATATTGTCAATATGTTAAGCCAATTTTAAAATCATACGCAATATTTGGGTGCGATTTTTATTTGAAAACAGATAAAGTTGTAAACGTAAATTGATAACAGAAATATAACTAATAACGCGTGTATCCGCTCTCTCATAGAGCCTACAAGCCGTTGAGTAATGTGCGTGCCCCGCATTTGCCCCCATATTTGCATGCAATGGCTAGAAATGGCTTCTTTGGATCTTTCGTTGCGATGATCTCACCGCTGAACCATTAGACCCCAAAGTTTTTCGATAGGGTTGAAGTCTGAGGACATCGCCACCCATGAGACTTTTTTAACCACTCGTTAGTGACGCATGCCGTATGTATCGGGCAATTGTCCTGTATGAAGTTTATTTCTGTATAGTCTTGAATGAAATACACGTTATGCACAGTCTTCGAGCATATCCGCATAAGTCAAGGCAGTCGCCCGTGTGGGTATGAAACATATCTCGCCGAAGCCGTCAGCAGACAGATATCCCCACATATATTAGCTTTCAAACGGCCAGAATTCTTAATAGGAATGACATGATCTTCCGTATATCTGGTTCTATCGCATCGCCAGAGAAACAAGCGTATGTGATCGCTAGACTTAAAACTTTTTTCATGTGTGAAAACAGTTCTACTCCAGTCAAAGTCTAAGTACTGGGTGGCGAAATTCATCCTGGCTATTTTATGAGTTTCTGACAAAAATGGTTATTTAGCGTGGTGCCTGTGGCCTATAGTGTAAGCCCATTGAGTGCAAGTTGTTCCGTATTACTTGTGGGCAAACACCAAAATGCTTCGCGAAGTGCTTAACCGAAAAGAAAGCATTTTGTTCGTAAGCAGTCCATAATAGATTCCGTTGTTCGGAATATAAGCTCGACCGGCGTCCGAAATTCTCATGCCGATGGACGCAAACTGTCGCTTCTTCAGCGTATTTCGTGACCCACAAGCATACAGTGTTTTCCCTGAAAGAAATTAGCCGACACGAATAAATACACCTGATATTGTGCCAACCTGGTATTGTGCAACAAATTCTGCTCTTTCTGTTTCCGATATTATTCGAGGCATTTTATTTATGTTATTTTATTAGATTTTTTACTCCTTATTTGACACAGTTTGACGTCTAACGTATTCAATCAAATTTGAATTAAAAAGAAAATTGTTGATATAACTTTTTTCGTTAGCCGTATTGCAAAAAGTATTTTTTGCAATCTCCGCCGTGAAATAAGGATTATGTATAGAGTTTGTTATATGAAATTTTCTTATTGACATTTTAGTTTAGTGCCACTTCAATGTGACATGGTTTTAAGTATGCTCATCATTTTCATGGGTCGACTGTACGTTAAACTGAGTCATCCTTTTTCGTGCATGCAGTTCGTGCATTAAAACCGTTAAAAGTTTATTTAGCTCAACTAACTTTGTTGGCGAAAAAGCCTTTCTTGTTTTTCTACTGGCTCAGGATGACTTTGTCCACAGTCCCATGTTGTCACCTTATTAAATCATCCACAGTGCCATGTGTCAGCCAACAATTCCTAAATCGTCACTTTCCTAACTCGTCCACTTTCTGATAAGTATCGTCAATATCCAACCGTTTTTTATGTTTTTATATTTAGTTAAATCTTTAATTAAGAAATTTAAAAGTACTTTTTACACGATATCCGTCAAATTTTAAATATTCTTTATTTTGCATTGCGACCGTACCTCGTCGTTTGTAATGTGCCGCTTTATATGTTTATTATTTTTAATAGTTATATATTTTTAAATAACTGTTATAAAAAATGGTAAAGTACTTATTTGGTCGACTATACATTCGTCAGAAATCAGCAGTATCGGCATGTTCTGTATTCATCCTAATTTAATTGGAACGAAATTAAATAAAAAAAATAAATAAATATTAGGGGACAATCTTACACAAATCGATCTAGTCCCAAACTAAGCAAAGCTTGTACTATGGGTACTAGACGACGATAAACATACTTATATAGATAAATAAATACTTAAATACATAGAAAACATCCATAACTCAGGAACAAATATTCGTGCTCATCACACAAATAAATGCCCTTACCGGGATTTGAACCCAGGACCTCTTGCTTCGTAGGCAGGGTCACTACCAACTAGGCTATGCGGTCGTTCAATTTCATTGCAAGTGGTATTTTTGCTTTCATTTGCTTTTTTTTCAATCGGATTTTGGTTTCAGGTCACTTAATATCTCGGTCATATGAACTCTCTTTCCTTTTGTACGCAATGCGACACATATTTTATTATTTATCTTATCTACGCAGTATGTTAGCACGAAATATAGTATGTATATTTCATGCTTAATCTTCTCTTGTTTTTGTTGTGAAAGTTAGCTTAAAGAGATCACTGTGAAGCGTTTCCCCTTTGCTTACCATGTCAAACTTCCCTATGATGCTACATCTTCTTCATGATTTTTTATAATTGAATTTCATGAGTCTTCTTCAGTTTTTTAAATGGAAATGCTATAATCTGTTGATAGAAAACGGGTCAGTCCTTTGGTGGATTTTATTTTAAATTGGGGAAATTATAAACCTCCCCTTTGCACTCTTTGTAATCTATCTCCTATATTAACCAAGACATGTTTACTAAATTGCTCAAACAAAAACATCTGCTTGCATATAATTTAGCACAAAAACAATGATTTGGACATAGGTTTGAGAGAGCAAACATATTTCCCTTCTGCGAACACTGGCCAGCCGCCAAGACGTATTGATTTTTGCCTAGAGAGGCAGCTAGGATCGCTCTTCTTGTTGTAATCATGTAACAATAATCTGATAATTACAGTTAATTTATTTATAGTGACTTTTCCGTTTTGCCAGTCTGTAAGATGGGACTTTAAACTTCCCTGTGTTTCTAATAGCATTTGGCTTATCAACGTTAAAGGGAAAATCACGTATATTTTTTCTGACATACATGATTATTTGTAATATATAAATCGGTGTACTTCCGTTTGGCAAATTATTTTTCCCAAACTGATTCATTTGGCAAATGTTTCGTTTCCCAAATGTTTATTTTTTCTGATAATGTAAACTATTCAGGATATATTTCAGGACTATCCTGTAGGTTAGGTTAGGTTAGGTTAGGTTTGTTTTATAACAATTTTGAAAAATTTACAGTTTCAGAAAAAAAACAGTTGGGAAATGAAACATTTGCCAAATGAATCAGTTTGGGAAAAATAATTTGCGAAACATTAGTAAACCATAAATCGGCCTACCTCCGTTTGGCAAATTATTTTTCCCAAACTGATTATATTTCAGGACTATCCTGTAGGTTAGGTTAGGTTAGGTTAGGTTTGTTTTATAACAATTCTGAAAAGTTTACAGTTTCAGAAAAAAAAACAGTTGGGAAATGAAACATTTGCCAAATGAATCAGTTTGGGAAAAATAATTTGCGAAACATTAGTAAACCCATTGCGAGGCAGTAAAGCGAACAGGATTGAAATGGTCAATCCCGCGCCGTAATGTAGGTAATGCAACTTGCGCGATTTTCCTTGCAGGTCTAAACTAGGCTTTATATATTACAATATTGCGGAGATGTAAACAGCACATCATTGAGTGACTTTGTTTTTATTTAAAAGGTATACCTTGGCTAGAAACCGAATTGAAAGTGCAAATTATAGAAATATTGGATTAAAACTTCACTTGAAGGCCAATTCGATTCGCGCAACGTTAAAGAAGGTCAAGGTATAGGTAAAGGTAGGTACGTCTGGAATTAATTATGAGCCAATTGATTAACGGGCGACTGCACAGTGAGGAAGGACACAAAGGACAAATTGGAAAATTTAATGATCCCAGAACTTAAAGGATGATTTATTAAAGTCCTTCTATTATCCTCTACTACATAAGTGCTTTACTATAATAGCTACTGTACTTTGTTTTGTACAAATACTGTTAATGTTAAAGAAAATTGAATTTCGTCGTATTTCTATTTTCATCGGCCGATGGGGCAGTAAGGTTGAATGGTGATTGCGAACCGTAAGACGTAATGTAGGAGGCTCCTAACAACAAGATGGACCGATGACCTGGTACAGGTTGCTGGACCCCTTGGATGACGGCAGCGTTGGACTAATCGTTGTGGAACTCTTTGGGGGACCAGGGGTGGACGTTTTTTGGCTGATGTGATGATTACTACTATTTTATAGTTTTTTTTATTTTTTAACCCCCGACACAAAAAGAGGGGTGTTATAAGTTTGACCGCTATGTGTGTGTGTGTGTGTGTGTGTGTGTGTGTGTGTGTGTGTGTGTCTGTCTGTCTGTCTGTCTGTCTGTCTGTCTGTCTATCTATCTGTGTGTCTGTCTGTGGCATCATAGCTCTTAAACGGGTGGACCGATTTGGATGCGGTTTTTTTTATTTGAAAGATGATTTCTTGGCGATATTTATTAGATTATGTTTCATCAAAATTGGATCAGCCGTTTCAAAGTTATCAGCTCTTTTGCTAGCTGTGGAAGGGATCTTAGACGCATAACTGGTACTTTATTTTCAAAATATGTGTGACCAAATGGCGTAGGGGGTTTTTAAAATTTTCAATTTATAGTTCTAATCTTTTCCCTTTTGCTCTAACTAAAACTTAAACTATTATTTTTATCTACATTAATTCATATATTTTTTTTGTTACAAATGAATGTGCGCAATGCGTAATATATGTGGGAGATGGGTTTATTTGTAACTGATAATTTTCAAATTTTGACGGTTAAAACTGTTAACTTGAGTTCGTAAACAAGTTAGTCGCTCAACCGCTCCCACCGCCTGTGACGTCACTCTTCTATAAAATGGCGCTGCCGCCTGTTGATGGGTCAGAAGTTGTTCAGTCGCGAACACGGCACTACCAGTGCTCTGAGCCGTCTACACAGTCCAGGTAATGCCATTATACTTATAATTTACTGCTTTACTGATGTTTTCTTGTTAATATTTTAGGCAGTCATGCTGTCTGTGTGTAATTAATTGTGTACTAATTTTAATAATTATGTTACTGGTCAGGAAATGAAGCCACTGTAAGTAAGACCTTGTTATTTAGGTAAATCTTTAAGAATACATAGTGATTGTTAAACTTATATCCATTGCTAAGCTTACCTCTTATTTAAATAGTGATATTTCATGCTTAATCTCAAGATAAATGCCTACCCTGTTATAGCTACATGCACACAAATGAAATAAACCGTTGACTTTTTTCTGCCTCTCCCACATATAGACACGTTTAATTCTTTATACATTATGTGTAAGCGCATTCAATTTGGTATTTAAATTCTTTACACATCCTACCTCAATCATCCCACCCCTTTCGGGAAAGCTGAACTACTCGGAAACGCGTGGAATAATATTTTAATTCGCCTAACCCAAATTACAACAATGTCATTACCCAAAACGATTAATAACGTTGAAAATAATGCGCCCAGCAAATCAGTGTGAATTCCACAATTACCTGAAGCCTTCGCCACAATTTCGGACACAACAAAATGCAGATAAGATTCATACAAAAGGTTCGGGCCGGTCTTACGACGTCGTTTGGGGCTGTGCTGGGCATTATGCTCTCGGGAGCCTGTTGTCACACCGAACACTTGATTTTCAATCATTGTTTTTGTTTTTCGCAGAAAGATACTGCATAAAAATACGGCTTGAGAAATTACTGACGATCTTGAGATAAAACTCTGAATATTAAATGGAAGGTGAGAGCGTGCACATCTTGGTCATTTAGTGGACGAGAATCGTAACAATAAAAATCTTAGGGTACGTGGTTAATCTGACTGAATGCTTTTAAATGGTGTTGAGGTTTTCTTAAGTCCGATGCAATTTGAAATGATGCTGGCAGTGTTATAAGCTTTTTGCACTTGCTTTATTTACACTATAATTTTATTCTAATAGCGTGATTCATCATAGGCCTCATCTTCACTTTCCATCAGGCTTGACTGGTGGTCAAACGCAATGCGAAGTTTAAGAGTATCTTCTTCTAATAATAAAAATCACGTGTCACAGTGTTTGTTATCGAACTCCTCCAAAACGGCTTGACCGATTTTTATGAAACTTTTTTCTCTATACTCGGTAGGTCTGAGAATAGGTCGTAGGCTATTTTTTATACCCCTATTCTTCGCAGACGGAGTCGCGGGCAACAGCTAGTAATATAATAATATTCTTCATTCACGTTCTCTTCTATTATCTTTAACTATGGCAAACTATGGCAAAAGCAAACAGTAATCGAGCGAAGCCAGTGAAGAATATAAAAATGTTTGACATATATTTGACAGAATGTGATTGTCTATGGTAAAATATGTTTTTAATCGACTTTAGATATTAAAAAATACATTTTTCTTATGTGGCAGTAAAATATCTCGGAAAGTTATATTTTTAATAAAAACCACATGAATTCAGCTGCTTGTTTTAAGGCGAGTTTACACCTGCAAGAAAAATCGTGCAAGTGTAGTGTAGACAAATTGGTAATAAGGTTAATGTTTCTATCTTTTTTGATGATGACAGTAAATTATCTGCCTTTATGCAAATATCTGTCCTGCTAATCTGGGATTTTGCTATTCAAGGATTTTGCTTATTTATCCTTCTGCTGCAGAGAGACGGTAGATTAGTAAATAAAATGGTTTGAAAAGGTTTGGAAACATAATTCCAACGTGTTGATTACGGTGTGCAAGGCGGCCGCCTTATAGCTTGGATACTATAAAAGTGCCCACACCCCTCGATTACTGGGGACGCTGTGATGACGTCATTACAGCGGTTGAAAACAGCGATGGCCCATTTACCTTTTGTATTAACGTTAAGATTACAAATTCAGGTCTGTTACAAATCGAGCCGCCATGGTCAACTGCTTCTGTATGCACGAACGGAGGAAGGGTAGCGGTTGTCATTTGTTTTTTACACGTCTTTGTATTTTGAATGTTGTGGATAGTTGTTTGGGAAGTGTAAATGTGTTGGAGTTTGAGTTGGTTTGGTGTAGGGTTTTGGGACCATTTGTCCGTTTTATTTACTGCTTCAAGTAAACGAGCGGATTGTTTTTAATCTAAGGTAGAGTAGTTTAAATTGTATGAGGTATTCAGATAAAGGAAAAATGTTACTCACACTACTCACTCACTCGCTAAAATTATACTTGCCATAAGTTCCAAACAAGACTTTGTGAAAAACTTGTTTATTGATACCCAGCGAGAACCATGCAATTTTCTGGGATTGAAAAAGATTTTATTGTGTTCGTCCAGATTACAAACGTGTACCAAATTTCATCCAAATCATCAAAACATCCAAACTTTCGCATTTATGATAGTGCTGTTAGCGTATATCGCTATTCCACCGAAACAGTTAGGCCGTTCGCACATGGAGCTACTTAAAGAGAACTAGTTTCGAACTTAAATTAATAACGAGTTGCTTGAGCATCACCGCCCATACATTCGCATTGAAGTTCGCACACGACGCGACTAGTTACTGAGCGAAGGGCCTTAAAGGAAACCAGAGTTTGACAGCGGAAAATAATTAAGTTTATTTGATGTTCAACGGTTAAGGTATACGAAAGGAGTGACGTGATAACAGATAGTAATAAATAGAAAAACAATATTCAATAATTCAAATCACACACAGTATCAAAACATGGCCAGGGTGTTTAACATTATGAAAATAAGAAGGTTTAACAGAAACGATCCAATTTTTTGGAATAAAATATCATCTAAATTCGATGTGTAGTTTTGCCGTGATGGAGTTACAATTATCCAAACATCTAAATTATCGCACTCCTATTTACAAGCAGTATTAGTAGCCATACATATGTTTATTCCGAAAATACACTCCGCATTCATTATTTAATCGTTACAGTTCGGGAATACAAAAGAGATAACGTCTACGTAAAATTCTAACGGCAATTTTCCACTGCTAGCGGACCAAACTCCTACAGACTATTTAGACTATCTAATGCGTGGCAGTGATTTCCGGGTACTTCGAAATGTACATACGGAACGGAGTGTTGCAGTGGAAGGCAGGCATAACCACAAAAATACTCTCTAACAAACAAACACACCTCTATCCATTCTAACAGCTGGAGATTGTAATAAAATTTTAAACCCACTCAACGTTGAATCACAACCGAAAACATTTTTATTCCCTCTTGTAAATCTGTTTCACAATGGTCAATCGCTTCTTTAAACACAATCCGCCATCACTAACGGAGAAAAATAAGAGTAAACGGTAAGAAAATACCATAAAACCATTGTTGTCTTCAATAAAAACGCGTAGAACAGCGCAGAAAAGAATTAATACCACCATTAAAGTAAGGGATGATGTTATGGGCCCACTGAATGAGTTTTTTACGCTTCGCAAGGAATCGCAATGGTCTGTTGAGCATGGGCGAGTTGCTGGGATGGAGAAGAGAGCAAGTGGTTTAGTTTTTAGAGCAGATGTGCGTTTTAATATGGTACTTATTGTTGACGAGCGATTCAATTTTAAAGTTTGCAAAAAAAAATTGAACTACTTTCAGTGGTTGAATTGGTATTATTATTATTCATTCGATATTGGACTATCGATAGGCAACACTAATATTAACCTATCTGAGCTATCCGCTGCCTTTTTGAGTGGATTTCTTCTATTTGTGTTTCTTCTTCTGTATTCTTTTAATATATCTAATAAAGTTGGCAAGCTTTTAGGTCGGGGTTTCTGAAAAATGTTTCCAATTTATAGTACGACAATGTGGAGGTAGTGGCGATTGTTGACTCCAATCACTAAATATCATGTAACAAGTAAAAACAACAAAACAAAACAACAAAACAAAATTAACCTAAAACTAAAAACCTTAAAAAAATATACCTAATAAAAATAACTACAATATTATAATTTTTAAAGGGAGTCTCTTTAGGCAAGGCTCCGATGATACTGACAGCGTTCCCCCTTTGAATAGCTAAACTAATTTTTTGTCCGAGGTAGCTTCCAGCTCTTCGGTCTCCTGTGATGTCAACTAACCTTTTTGCTATTTCCTTAAAAAGCCTTATAGCGCTAGGACCCCACGGACCAAGGGTCTCGACACCGAATGGGACAAAATCATATTCGGAGCCTAGACCCCTGTATTTGCATGCTTTAGCTTTTTCAGCCGCTTCACAAGCCGCACCAGCTCTGTTCTGGTTCCATGTAGATGGGAAGGGGTCAGCGTGTCTGAACAGGTTGCATCCCTTACCAGCACGTAACATATAACATACCATGCAGTGGCGAAGCGTGAAATTTTTTTCAGGTAAAGCCGTAGCGAAAACCAGTGGCGGCGCAGGACCTAAATTTGGTGTGGGCAAGACAAGACACATTTTGTGAGGCCCTGTGATGGCGCGCCACACATTAGATTACGGATGTAATGAGCAAAAAACGGGAAACTTTCGAGGCGCGAGGACCCTCAGACCGCGAGGCCGAGGACGGTGGCCCACGTCGCCTTTACCCAGCGCCGCCTCTGGCGAAAACTATTAACCTTTATCTTACCCTTTTTATTTATTCTCTTCTTGAAAATTAGGACATAACTTCTAAAATCGTCACTCAACAAATTCGCATCCACAATCAGTTTTAATTAAAGGAGCCTTTTCTACTTTTATTAAGCCTAGTAAATACAAAATAATTTATCTAGCGAGTCCGACCGAAGATAAAATATAAATTAAACTGACCACTTGACACTATAAGTTTGCACAATCCGATATTACGAAATTTCACTGGTTTCGAGCATCAACACTAATCTGGCTATGTATTTTTTTATTAAATTAAAACAATATATGTACTACTAATAACACACAATAATAATACTTCACAACAAGAAACGAAATATGAAGTTTGTAATCAATGACAAATCAATCGTAATGTTGCCATTACAATTATTTCCAATAAGTGACTGTGTTATTTTATAAAATTCTAATCTAATATTAATTTCGCCAGTTTATAAACCTTAATAATAAAAGCAGATAAAATATAATTGTTTTTGTTTTACACTAAATCATCGATATTTTACGTTCCATTTCGCTGCTGTAATTTTGTATATTAAGTAGGCGATCGTAGCGCCAAAAATGTTCCAAGAAGCCGCTCACGGCTCGCGGCTCGCGGCTTCGGCAGGCAAAGTGAAAGTGAGCCTTACGCACAACACACAAAGTCTTTTTTTAAATGTAATAAGCCGCTTAATCCCGGGTTATCTAAGTAGCATAAACACACGATGTTTCCTGGAGTGGTGTGGGTGTTTGTCAATGAATTATTTAAATGTGTGAGTGCACAATTTCTAATATTTCCGACCGGCATTTACTATTAGAGATCGTGAATGAATCGTTTTTGTGAGAGTATTACGTTGCGTTTTGATTCTGCATCGTGTTGAAAAAAAGTTAAGTTTATTAGGGAAAAGTATGCCTGTATTACAAACAACGGGTTATTAATAGAAGCGTTTGATTACTTCAAAATTTTAGGCAACCCGGAAGGAATCGGGTTGTTAGCACCCTTCGCCACTGATACCATGTAATAAGTAATATTCAAACGTCATTTTGTATATGGTTTTCAAATAATAAAAAGATTGCCTTTTACGAAATATACACGGTGATTTTTAATCGGTGATCAGGAGTTGAAAATTATTAATTTTCCATTTATTTCAATATTAGTTCGCAATCATTTTCAGAAATGATTGATTCTTTTGTTACGTTGCCCCAAGCAGTTTGGCAAAGTTCACAAAAGAGATATCTAATCTAATTGTGTCGCCTTATTACGCCATCGGCTCATATTTTCTTCTGTCTTCCTACGTTTAGCTTTAGGCTGCCGCTAATCCAGTTTGTATTATAACATAACATTCAAGTAGACTGAACGCTCCCTCAGCTAGTCCCGTCGGCCGTGAGCTCTGTTTGGCAGCGAGGAACAGAGGTCGCCTTGGCTTGACGTACCAGTGATTGAAAAGCAGAAAATGTGCTATCGCAAATATTTACTTGGTCGAATTGATCGAACAAGATGGCGAGGCGACAATTATTTTGTATCTTTGGCGATTCCGATTATAGCAGCTCGATTGATGGCCGGATGGCAGTTGCGTGGGAATTTTAGGGGCCAGTTTTATTTGGTTTTTATGTTATTGTTTGTTTTAGGGATTGGGTTCAACTTCAATAAAGTAGCTTTGTTCTATTAAAAATTGGCTTTCAACAAGGGGTCTTCATTATTTTTGTACATTTATTATTGTACTTCCTACGGTGGTTCAAAGTTTTGAAAACTTCTCGCACACTAATGAATTGCTGTAACTGTACGTTTTCTTCGGCACTTCCTATCACGTACGGTGAAACTGTGGAACCAGCTTCCGGCAGCAGTGTTTCCAGACAATTATGACATCGGGGCTTTCAATAAAAGGGTTTATACTTCCTTTAAAGGCCAGCAACAGATTGGTGATTCTCTTTGAATTGTTGATATTTATGGCCGGTGGTGATCATTTTCCATCAGATGACCAGCTTGCTCGTTTTCCTCCTTAATAAAAAAAACATAATATAAAAAAACTGAATGCAGACTTGCTCGCGATGTTTTCCTTCACTGAAAAACTCTTAGTAATTTCATGTCATTTTGCAATTTCTTAAACGTTCAGAGGCCCTTCAGGCTATTTCAACTTTTACTAAACCTTGATCATCTGAGAGAAGCTTGTGTCCAGTAGTGGGAGATATAGGTAGATGTTGAGCAAAATTATTTCTTAAATTGTAAGAACAGGGTTTTCGGTGATTTATCGAATCAAAGTGCTGTTTAAAATTTGACTAGTTTGATTCGTTTTTCATGTAGGTAATGTGTACTTTTTTTCAATTAATTGCCTACTCTTTTAATTCTTCTTCTTCTTATAGTATCACCTCCTATTTGCATAGCCCAGCAACCGTGATTGCTATCCTGACCCTGGAGCAGCACGAAACATTTTTCCGCTCGTTCCCCTAAATATCAGTATTGCAAAATACTGGATTGTCGACTTACCCTATTTCTAAAATACCAAAGGCCGTGCCAGGATAAGCTAAGTGATTCTGCCCCCCTCGAGTTTGGGCTTGTAATTTTTATGGACGGTGTGGCTCTACATTAGTAATTAATGTGCCAAATTTGCATTACAATTTTCATGCTTTGTACATGTTCCTAAAGGAAATGATAAGTTAAGTATGAACTATTTGTCTCTGTTTGTGTGCGGCGTTTGCCATTTGGATATAGCATCGAAATCACCTGTCATATGCTTGGCCAACTTTTTTCATAATATTTTTCCATGGGTAGCCTAGATCTTATGCAGGATATAGATATTTCGTATAATATTAAATGCCATACTTTGCCACTCCCGGAAAGTTGCTCTCAAATTATCTCTAAGTATACTCTTAGAATTTTAAATATAAACATCAGAAGTCTCCAGAAGAACTTTGACAATTTTCTTATCATTTGGAAAAGGTTTGATATTGAGTTTGATGTAGTTATCTTTAGCGAGTGTTGGTTAAATGAATATTCTACAATTAATCAACTGGAGGGCTATACATTCTTCCACTCCAAAAAAATCATAAATAGGTCATGCGGTGTGATAGCTTATGTAAATCGAAAATGGTCTCCAATTTATTCGGAATTGCCTATTGATGAGGCAAATTGCATTATGGTGGATGTTCCGAATGTCTTTAGGGTTATTGCGATATACAGGTCGCCTATTTTTTTTAACCCCGATGCATTTGTCAACTCGCTGGACTTATACCTTGGATCCATTAGTCCTTGTCCCTGTCTTGTGGTTGCCGGGGATTTGAATATAGATATTTTGGGACCGGCTGCTAACGGCTCTCATTCCTCAGAATACCTTTGTTCGTTGGCGGGCCATGGACTTGTTTCATGCATCGACTCGATCACTCACCATAAGGCTTGTTTGGATCATATTTTTATCTCGGAACGTTTCCAGGCCGAATCCGTCGTCTGTACCAGTGATTTAACGGATCATGATATCACGATGGCAGGGATCTCACTTCAAATGCCTAATAGGGCTAAACCTAGTCGTATGAAATACGTGATCGATTTCGAGGCTCTTTTTCTTCAACAGTGTCAAATGCGGTGATCATGCACTCCAAATCTGTGAAAGTTAGTCGTTCCAAATACACTCTCCAACCATGGATGACTCCGGGGTTGATAAGATGTTCCAAGCATAGGGACAAACTGCATCTCGATCTGCGTAAGGATCCGAACAATAGCTTTAAGCAACTTATTTACACAAGATATAGGAACTTCTATATTGTCCTGCTGAGAAATATTAAGTCTGAATATAATAAAAGAGATCTGACACAGAACATGAAAGCGCCCAAAAAGCTTTGGAACTCTACAGGGTTATTTGTAATTCACTAGCATCCTTTTAACCCTAAACTCCTACCACTTAAACAAATGTTTTTTGTTTTACGGCTTTTGTCATAACTTCATATTTTTGGTGTAATAACGTTTTGAAAATTTGAGACTATCTCTTATTTTTACGATACTCTGTGCCGTGCCACTAACTACTCGCAGTACTCGTGTCATTCATTCATTGCCCGCCACGACCTCGGCGCGTGGCCCCGCCCTCCAGACGCGCGCGCACCTCGCACTTGTCAAAAATTGGTTCTGTCTGATAAAGTCTGATTCCATTTTCCCTTCATACTTGACCAGGCTTAGGACTGACTACATTCAATTAATGAAGATATGACTAAAGTAATCCATGAAAGTAAAGAATTAGTTGAGTACAAATTGGAATGATTACACGTGCAATTAAATTACGTCCGTTCGTTAATTCAACGTAGGCGTATTTAAAAAATGGAATCAGCGATACTATTTACAATAATTAGTCCTTATTTTTACACACTACTTACAAATCATTGTCCCGTCTTAACCTCAAGTCACGAGGGTGTCGGTGGCTATCGCGCACATAGCGTTCAAAGTAATCACCTCCACAATTAACGCACATTTCACATCTGTACATAAATTGTTCTTCCACTCGTGATAACACTTGAGGATTTTGTTTAATTTTGTTAAAAGCCCATATTATTTTATTCTTGAGCACTTCGCGGTCAGAAACAAGACCTCCATGGTATACGAGAGACCTGACGTGCCCCCACAAATAAAAGTCTAAGGGTGTGAGGTCAGGAGATCGCGCAGGCCAAGCTACTGGCCCACCACGTCCAATCCAACGACCACTAAATTCTTGATCGAGGTGTTCGCGAACTCGGCGAGCAAAGTGCGCCGGAGCTCCATCTTGCTGGAAGTACATTGCTCGCAAAACGGCGAGTGGCACGTCTTCCAACAGCACTGGCAAAGTGTCCTGCAGAAAAATAGCGTAACTTGTCGCGTTGAGCCTATCTAAAAATACGGGGCCCAGTAAATTCATCCCCACAATACCTGCCCAAACATCGACACTAAATCGGTGTTGGAATTTATGTGGTCGCACTTGTTTGGGATTTTCCCCACGGTCACACCACAAATGTTCATTTCTCGTGTTAAAAAGTCCCACTCTACCGAACGTCGCCTCGTCAGTCCATAGTGCAGTCGGGCGCTCAGCCAGTGCCCAGTTGCAAAACGCAACTCGGGCAGCCTTGTCCGGCTCCAGAAGTTCCTGGACGCGCTGCAAATGATATGGGTGCTTTCTCTCATTGTGTAGCACGGTCCAGGCAAAATACTGCGACACGTTAAACCGATATGCTGCATCGTTAGTACTAGCCGCTGGATTCCTTTCAAAGAAATCAAGGTATTTTCAATTTCTTGAGTCGTGTGACGTGGCGGCCGTCCAGCATCCCTGCTTGGAAGCTGGAACTGCCCGAAATCACGAAGTCGCTGTGTTGCGGCTAACATTGTTGTCCGAGTCGGCACTCGTGAATTGGGAAATTAACGCGCGTAGTCGCGAACAGCTTGGGCCACATTATCATCGGCCCTTGCGAGCACTCTCACCAATTCCGTGTGTTCGACGTTGGAATACTGATAACTCATCTTGGAAAAGATGTAAACCGCCATAGATCACGTTGTTGCATAATAAGCGCGCGCGTTTCTTATCTCAGCAACGAAAGTTTACGCACTGAAGCCGGAGCTTTGTTTGTTTATGTTGGCGCGCACGGCGGCGAGTACTAAATGCGCCGCCCCATTTTCTGTCCCTTACAAACACACCGTACGGCTCATTTAAAGTTTGTAATGTCCTTGTCTTGCGAGTAACGTAGAATTTGAGTGTGTACAAAATCACGTTATCGTAAAAATCATAGAGTACGAAGTTGTGTTAGAAGTATTTATTTATTATTATTTATTTGTATGCACTCAGAGAAAAATCCTGAGACAAGGCTGCAGTTTTACGTTGCGAAAAAAATATTGCGAATATAACAGAACTGTTTTGAGATATTCACAAACAGGCCTTTGCTGCCGCAGCAATGTTTTTTTTGCGAAACGCAATTATTGTGAAAGTAACAATAAAATTTTTGTTACACTAACAACTTTTCAGTTGTTTGTTATAACAACAACGTAGTATCTTGCGAGTTTCACGTAATTAACCTTTGCGAAATTCACATCATGGACTTTGTAAGTTGTCGTGTTATCAACTTTAGGGATCTTTGTCAAAATCACAAAAGCTAACTAGGTGGAATTCGCGCAGTTGAACTTTGTGCAGTTCACAAAGTTTGCCAAACATTGATTTTACATGTTGTCAGGTTAACAACGTTAGGGATCTTTGTCAAAATCACAAAAGCTAACTATGTGGAATTCGCGCAGTTGAACTTTGTGCAGTTCACAAAGTTTGCAAAACATTGATTTTACATGTTGTCAGGTTAACAGCGTTAGGGATCTATGTCAAAATCACAAAAGCTAACTATGTGGAATTCGCGCAGTTGAACTTTGTGCAGTTCACAAAGTTTGCAAAACATTGATTTTACATGTTGTCAGGTTAACAGCGTTAGGGATCTTTGTCAAAATCACAAAAGCTAACTATGTGGAATTCGCGCAGTTGAACTTTGTGCAGTTCACAAAGTTTGCCAAACATTGATTTTACATGTTGTCAGGTTAACAGCGTTAGGGATCTTTGTCAAAATCACAAAAGCTAACTATGTGGAGTTCGCGCAGTTGAACTTTGTGCAGTTCACAAAGTTTGCCAAACATTGATTTTACATGTTGTCAGGTTAACAGCGTTAGGGATCTTTGTCAAAATCACAAAAGCTAACTATGTGGAATTCGCGCAGTTGAACTTTGTGCAGTTCACAAAGTTTGCCAAACATTGATTTTACTTGTTGTCAGGTTAACAAAGTTAGGGATCTTTGTCAAAATCACAAAAGCTAACCATGTGGAATTCGCGCAGTTGAACTCTGTGCAGTTCACAAAGTATGCCAAACATTGATTTTACATGTTGTCAGGTTAACAACGTTAGGGATCTTTGTCAAAATCACAGAAGCTAACTATGTGGAATTCGCGCAGTTGAACTTTGTGCAGTTCACAAAGTTTGCCAAACATTGATTTTACATGTTGTCTGGTTAACAGCGTTAGGGATCTTTGTCAAAATCACAAATGCTAACTATGTGGAATTCGCGCAGTTGAACTTTGTGCAATTCACAAAGTTTGCCAAACATTGATTTTCAATGTTGTAAGGTTAACAACGTTAGGGATCTTTGTCAAAATCACAAAAGCTAACGCTGCGGAAAACACGCAGTTGAAATTTGTGCGATTCACATAGTTCGCCGAACTTTGATTTTACATGTTGTGGCTTTAGCATCGCTAGAGACCTCTGTCAAAATCACAAAAGCTTACTCTGCGGGATTCACGCAGTTAAACTAGTTCTCAAAGTTCGCCGTACATTGATTTTACATGTTGTGACTTGTGACGTTAGCAACGTTAGAGACCTTTGTCAAAATCATAAAAGCTAACTCTACGGAATTCACGCAGTTGAACTTTGTGCAGTTCACAAAGTTCGCTGAACATTGAATTTACATGTTGTCAGGTTAACAACGTTAGGGAGCTTTGTCAAAATCACAAAATGGGAATTCTACGAAAAACATGCAGTTGAACAACGTGGCGTTAACAACGTTAGAAGTTAGAAGAGACCTTTGTAGAAATTACAAAAGGGAACTCTGCAAGATCGACGCAGGTCAAGTTTGTGCCAATCTCAATGTAGGTATATCGAACATCTTGGGGCACGGCAGTGCCCCCGCCAAGTCGAGTGCAATTGAAACTGGAATAGTATCATACCATTCTTTTCTGAAAGGATTTTGTCGTATTTTTCGTCTAACGCCTCGATAATACATCGGGTTATTGTAAAAGGCCGAATTTTTGTTTATTCAGTAGCTAAGGGTACTTAAAGGAACCCAACACTTCTAAGGTTATAGTATTAGCTTCATTCGTTTTAAACATAGATAGGGATACAAAAGTTACGAAAATTTAACTAAAAATGTTGCAAAAATGAGTTTTAATGAAATAACGACTTTTTACATAGAGCAATAAAATTGTCACATCCTATTTAATAAAAAACCATCCTTATTGTCTTAATCATAAGGCAAAAAAAAGCATCTTCGGGCATAGTTTAAGCTAAAGGTGGCACTTCACTTGGCGTTGCGTGTTCGCGTTGCGCTATTGCCATCTCCGTCTTTCACGCTAGAATCGGCATAGAAGAAAGATATTTTCATGCTTATTGTGGACGGTTCGGTTCAATTATTATTTCATAGTTTTTTGGATGTTTTTGAAGGAGGTTTTATTTTTTATTTAAAAATTTTATTTTTTGCTTTTTAGTTGTTTCTGTATAAAATAGATGCGTAGGATAATATCACCAGTTTGACTTCGAAATAAGTTTATGTTGAAAATTCTATTTTAATGCTCGACGGGGTTATGTCATTTTATTACAGAGTTCCATGATACTTTTTGAATGCAAATGCTCGACTTGTCACCGAAAATACTAATATCGCTATACGTTTCTCTTGAATTTTTGAGGAGTTTCTTCAATTCCTCATGGATCCCATCATCAGAACTGGATTTCGGTAACAACGGGACCAACCTTGAAGCATGTGCTTTCAAACAACGAAAAAATTTCCAAATCGGTTCATAAATAACGGAGTTCTGAGGTAACACACGTTAAAAAAAAAAAGAACATACAACCGAATTGAGTACCTCCTCCTTTTTTTGAAGTCGGTTAAAAATTGGTACGATACGAAGCAACGTCTTAAAGCACAGATAAAGGAAAAATTGAGAAAAGCATATTCTTTTGTCTGTCTGTCTATATCAGTAACAATGACCTCACACTGCGTACATTTTGCTTAGGAGCAGGGGTTTTTTTGAATGTATCTATGAAGATCCAATGCTAGTACATTGGATCATCATAGATACATTTAAATTTGATTTGTGCGCGATTCCAACTCGCACTTGGCCGGTTTTTTGTAAGTAACTTGGTTGGCAATGGCGCTTACGATAACAAAAGCAGATACTGAATAGGATTGTATAGAATACAACTTAGGTAGATACAGGTACTTTTGCTATTGCGATACAAAATACAAATAAATGGATCAGCTCACTTCAAAAAAATTTAACAATACCATATCTATACCTACTTATGCCTTTTTGGAATAGACATGGCTATTTACGACATTTCACTTCTTTTGGACATCTCAATCAAGACTTGGCACGTTTTTTACAGGTTTTTTTTCACAATGTCATTATTGCTGAAATCGCAATGTCTGGAATGATTACAACTTTACATTGCTAAAAACACAAATTCATTCTTGTTAAAAAAGCAACGTTAGTCGTTAATTTAAAATTGTGAAACGCGCGGAACGCGCGGATGTGTGCGATGCGTTGCCGTTGCCTCGTTCATTTCGTTGACTACATTCGTTCGGATAGGTCACGTCACAGTCACGGAGTAACTTTTTATCGGGGCGATCCACGGGCGATCTTTGCAAAGTTTGCAATCTTCCTTTCATGTACTTGTGTGGTAAAAATTCAAAACCATAAACGAATTAAGTGAATTCCTTTTTAACAATAACTTGATGCATCTTTCGGAATCTCTGCATGGTAAGTTAATATTATTTACTTACATTATTTTTGTCGTATGCTTTTTGGTTTTATTTTGTTTTTAACTTTACGTTCGATAGTTGACGCCACAATTTTTCAAATATGTTCAAATGTGGCTGGCCGCAAACGTACTGTTTTCACGTTAGTTTTCATCAGGAATTTAGTTTCGGATTTCCGTAGCCTAGCGCAGACGCTTATTTTGTATGAAAGCCGTGTATTCAGGAATTCCGAGCCTGAATTCCTGATCAATCAGGAAACCTAACCAGGAAAACGAATGTTGTGGGTCCCCCGTCCGTACAAGCTAAGCAAGCAAGTTCGAACATGACTGGATGGATATAGTAATGTACGATCGCCTGATGATGAATGAGAGTTGTACAATAAAGCTTACATTTAAATCATATAATTTAAATTCTGTCTAAATATAGTTGTTTGTTTTTTTATTTTAAAGTAGTTGAAGTACTTAATTGTGTTTGTTTCCTTGCAGCTTGCTAATGACTTTAAAAAAATATATCCTGAAGCAGAAGGGAAGTTTGAAGAGAGGTTCCCTATAGTTAAGGGAAAACTTTTATCGTTACTGGATGAAAAGGCTCAACAGCTAACCCGGGCAGACAATTCTATTCAAACTGTGTTCGTCGCTTAGTGAGCCACCCTAATTGATTGTTGTGTTGAATAATTGTACTTCTTTTTAAATAAGTTTGATAGTTATTTTTAATAAATAATTTAACATAAATAGTGTTGTATTTTTTCAGATAGAGACCGTCGTTCGCATCTTATGGACATTGCACTTGCTTGACTTACCAGGGCAGGTCCAAAAGTTTCCGGCCTAACAAAGAAAAGAAGTACATATATTCACAAAACTTCTTTTATTTTTCGATATAGTCTCCCTCCTCTATTTCAATGCACTTTTCAGATTGAATTGAAATAGAGGAAGACTATATCAAAAAATAAAAGAAGTTTTGTAAATATATATACTTCTTTTCTTTGTTAGGCCGGAAACTTTTGGACCTGCCCTCGTAGGTCCCTAGACACTGTTCGAACGCCTAGTAGTGTGTTACGCATGTGCAATGCACCATAACCGTGACTAAAGCGATGTTAACATTGCTAATCCCGCAGTTTTACACTGCGGTTTCCGCAATGTTAACATTGCTATTCCAGCAATATTACGCTGCGGGGTCTGCAATGCTAGCATTGCTAATCCCGCAGTATTACATTGCGGTTTCAACAACGTTGAAATTGTTATTCCCGCAATATTACTCTGCGGAATCAGCAATGTTAGCATTGCTAATCCCGCGATTTTATGCTGCAGTTTCAGCAACGTTAATATTGCTAACCCTGCAATATTACACTGCGGTTTCAGCAATGTTAAAATTGCTATTTCAGCAATATTACTCTGCGAGGTCAGCAATGTTAGCATTACTAATCTCGCAATTTAACACTGCGGTTTCAGCAATGTTAAGATTGCTAACCCTGCAATAATGCACTGCGGTTTCAGCAATGTTATCATTGCTATTCCAGCAATATTACGCTGCGGGGTCTGCAATGCTAGCATTGCTAATCCCGCGGTATTACATTGCGGTTACAACAACGTTGAAATTGATATTCCCGCAATATTACTCTGCGGAATCAGCAATGTTAGCTTTGCTAATCCCGCGATTTTATACTGCGGTTTTAGCAACGTCAATATTGCTAACCCTGCAATATTACACTGCGGTTTCAGCAATGTTAAAATTGCTATTCCCGCAATATTACACTGCGGGGCCCGCTATGTTAACATTGTTAATCTCGCAATTTAACACTGCGGTTTCAGCAATGTTAAGATTGCTAACCCTGCAATAATGCACTGCGGTTTCAGCAATGTTATCATTGCTATTCCAGCAATATTACGCTGCGGGGTCTGCAATGCTAGCATTGCTAATCCCGCGGTATTACATTGCGGTTACAACAACGTTGAAATTGATATTCCCGCAATATTACTCTGCGGAATCAGCAATGTTAGCTTTGCTAATCCCGCGATTTTATACTGCGGTTTTAGCAACGTCAATATTGCTAACCCTGCAATATTACACTGCGGTTTCAGCAATGTTAAAATTGCTATTCCCGCAATATTACACTGCGGGGCCCGCTATGTTAACATTGTTAATCTCGCAATATTCTACGGGACCAAAAATATTAACTTTGCTATTCCCGCAATATTAACATTGCTGAAGCCGCGGTCGTGCCTTTGCTGCGTTAGCAGTGTTCCGGATTACGAATGTAATATTGTGAAAAAGTTCATTTGCGATATTAGCAAACTTCGACGTTGTTTAATTCGCAACGTTTATTTCACAAAATTAAGATTGTGAAATTCGCAATGTTGTGATTTACAAAGTAAACACCCAGTCTGTCATATTCGCAACATTATTTCGCAAAATTAAAATTGCTGAATAAGCAACGTTAAAATTGCGAAATAGGAGCCAACAGAGTAAAATTGCGAAAAAATAATCTTGTGAAATTCGCTATGTTATACATTGTCTTATTCGCAACGTTATTTGACAAAGTTAAGATTGCTGAATAAGCAACGTTAAAATTGCGAAATAGGAGCCAACAGAGTAAAATTGCGAAAAAATAATCTTGTGAAATTCGCAATATTTTAATCACAAAGTAAACACTTCCACTTTGTCTTTTTCGCAAAATTTTTTCGCAAAATTAACGTTGCTGCATCATCAACTCAACTATGTTGGCTCCTATTTCGCAACGTTTTTTTGTGATTTTAGCAATAATTTTCTCTGAGTGTGGAAAAAAATGTGCTCCATTTTAAAAAGCCGTAAAACAAAAAATATTTGTTTAAGTGGTAGGAGTTTAGGGTTAAAAGGATGCTAGTGAATTACAAATAATACTGTATAAGACGTATTACTCATAAGAATGTTAGGGCCTCTTCGGCGGAGGACTTGTTGAGTACAAAAGCTTCTGCTGCAGAGTCCCTTGATTACTGTAACTCTTATTTCTCTTCGGTAGGTTCTAAACTTTCAAGATCAATATTGAATAGGATAAATGATGACCAACAGTCTTTAGCTGCCAAGGTACGTAATACTGGCCTTTGCTCGAGTTCTTTCTTTCTGGCGCCCACTGATGCAATTGAGGTCGCAGGTATAATTGACTCGCTAGATCCTAAAAGCGCGTCAAGTCGAGATGGTTTGAGCAACAGACTGCTTCGAGCTATTAGCCATGTCTTATCAGAGCCTCTTGCTGTCATCTTTAACATTAGCATCAGTTTCGGCACTTTTCCGCGGGCATGGAAAACGGCTACTGTTATTCCTATTCATAAAAGTGGACCAACAGATGTTCCAAATAACTATAGGCCCATTTCTCTCTTGAATGTATGCTCCAAAGTTTTGGAACGAGTAGTTAACAAACGTCTGATTAAATACTTGGAGCAAAATAATCTTATATCTGCTTGTCAGTTTGGTTTTCGCAAGGGAAGATGTACTGAAGATGCTGTCACGTTATTAACTGACACTGTAGCCTCTCACCTGGATGGGGGTCGGACCTGTATTGGCGTGTTCCTTGACTTAGCCAAGGCTTTCGATACGGTTGCGACTCCTATCTTACTCAAAAATTGGAACACTTCGGCATCCGGGGCAGTGCCTTAGACTGGTTCACTAGTTACTTGACGGATAGAAATCAATGCGTTAGGATTGGAAAGCTGTTAAGCAGCTGTAGACCTGTGACTTTTGGCGTCCCCAGGGCAGCATTTTGGGCCCTACGCTTTTTACCGTTTATATCAATGATGTCACATCACTTCCTTTATCAAATTGTGAAATTATTTGTTACGCCGATGACACAGCCTTGATTTTCCATGGCTTCTCCTGGTGTAACGTGCACAGTGCAGTAGTTGAGGGCTTGGAGTGTATTTCTGATTGGCTGCAGCGTAACCTCTTAACCCTGAATGCAACCAAAACACAGTTTCTTTGTTTCATAAAACTGCCTCATCCAGGCCTCCTGCAGAATTTCAGGTTTTAAAAATTCACACGCACTCCTGTAGTAAGTCACCTCGAGACCTCTTCATGTCAGGTTGCACTTGCGAAAGTATTTGCAGGGCGTTATCACTTAAGTACCTACCTGGCTGTCGTCATAGACGAAAATCTTAACTTTAAAAATCACATTTTGGAAACAGCTGTTAGGGTCCGTAAACTAATGTACACAATGAGACTGCTCAGGGTGGCCTCCGTTGGTGCATTTCACAGGATGATGTATCTGGCCCTGTGTGAATCAGTCTTGAACTACTGCATCCTTGCATGGGGTGGAATCACGAAAACTACCTTAATGGCACTTGAGAGGGCTCAGAGAGCGGTTTTGAAGGTGTCTTTGCGTAAGCCTCGGCGATTCTCAACAGTGGATCTCTTCAGGGAGGCTCGGGTCTTGAGTGTTCGAAGTTTGTATATTTTGCGGGTCACTATGTTCGTCCATAAACAAGCCTTAAATCTGCCAATTATTCTGATTTGATTAAAAAGAGGATCTTTAAAGTCCCCAAACCATTAGTCAAAACAAAATTCGCCAAACGGCTCAAATTATTCATTTTCCCTCACATCTACAACAAGATTGTCAGTAAATATGACATTAGACATTGTCGTCTGGACGAGGCTAGGAAACGTATTCTTGTCGTTTTGTTAACCTGGAACTACGACGAGTCCGAGAGTATTCTGAGCATCATAGGATGAAGTAGTGTATTGGCGTCACTGTCGGTCCTCTTGGCCCACGAGCTGCACCCAGCTTCCGCGCCTCTTGGTTCATGCTGTGAGCTGACACACGCACATATGCATACACATATTCACACACACACACAAACACATACACACTACCACATACTACACACACACACACGCTCAAATTCACACCTGTAGCTTTCTGTTTATCTTTAAAAAATGTATTTTTAGTTTGTTTAATGTTTGAATTTCTCCTTCTTTTTTTTTTGTCAATATTTTGTAATTAAGATCCAGACCGCATCACTATGTGTAATTATTATTATGGTCTTTTGGCTGCCACGATACAGGCCTAGCCTAGTGTGGAGTCATTGGTATTTCTTTTTGTATATGTTTCATATGGTTAATAAAAATTTACTTTACTTTACTTTACTTTACTTTACTTTAAATTTGAGCACCCTAAACTTTATAGTTTTTGATTAAAAAAAAAACGAACGCCAAGTTTTCAATTTAGGGCAAATTTCATTGCACAGTTTGATATTACAATTTGATATGACAGCTTTATTTAACCTGAAATTTGCCCTAAATAGGTTGTCGGGCAATTCTAGAGCGTGACTGCCCAACCTTAACAGCCGCCGCTCTAGTCTCGCTTGTATCTGCATCCGCTGTTCCTCGGTGATGGCCAACAAAAAACTTCGCGCCATTTCTTTAGTTTCTCGCGAGAGTCAATGTTTAAAAAAAACTGGTGCGGCCCGTGCCAAAGTAACGAGGAAGGTGGACTTACCCTTCTTCTCCACCGACCTCGCTGACTGGCCACGGGTGATTTTGTTAAAGGAGGCACTGCACGCACAAGTCACCGCGAAGTATTTTTACTGAAAGTTTTTTATGCTGCAGAAGCTCTTGTCACACGCGACACGATAACAGCATAGTTTATTATTTATAAAGATGAAGTGACAGTGAACATGACATGTACCATGGCATCAGGGGCTTATGGCCAGCGTTAGCCAGGCTTGTCCACCTCCTTGCACACGGCAAAACGGCGCAACCAAAAACATTTATTTTAATTTATCAGGTGCTTATTTAAGTCAAGTTATTAATAATTTTATTATAATTTATCGCAAAATTTTACTTATGATGAAACAAATTACTTGATTACGGCTGCCTTGTCGTCTCCGCATTGGTTTGACAGTTTAGGTTGGTATGCGTCATGTTTTAAACTAATAAAAGATTGTCATTTTGCTTACGCGAAACCATTATTTGGCAAATCATTCACTCACTTGGTTTTAAAAATGGTTTGTTTCGCTTTCAAATATTATGTCAACGTTACGCGAAACGAAAAATTTTTATATAAATCTTGGCTTCAACTATCAAAAATAACACTTAATGCCAAACCAAGTGTGTTAGACAATAAGCCTGCTGGTGTCCAAGATTTCCTGAACTTCTGTTTTATTTAAGTTGCCAGACACGTAAACTTGTACAGGAAGCTTATCGACCTGGTGGCACTTATGCCCAAGACGAAGTGAGACATCCAAAATACAGGGCGGTTTTGGAAAAGTGCGATTTTAAAAGAAAAAACAACTTTCCGCCCTTTGTAAACAGAAAAATAAATGTTACTTAAATCACGGTTTAACTTTTTACCGTTGTTACCTTCGTGTCTAGTTATTTAATTATCGTATGGCTTCTGGTTCTCTACTTAAACTAAATATTTAATAAACTAGATTTAAGGTGCATAATAACTAAAATATATTATTAAAGGGATTCCCTTTATGCAAGGTTCCGAAGATACTGGCAGCGTTCCTCCTTTGAATAGCTAAACTAATTATTTGTCCGAGGTAGCTGCCAGCTCTTCGCTCTCCTGTGATGTCGACTAAACATTTTGTTATTTCCTTAAAAAAACCTTATAGCGCTAGGGCCCCCCGGACCAAGGGTCTCGACAGCGAATGGGGCAAAATCATATTCGGAGCCTAAACCCCTGTATTTGCATGCTTTAGCTTTTTCAGCCACTTCACAAGCTGCACCAGCTCTGTTGTTAGTTCCGTGTACATGGGAAGAGGCCAGCGTGTCTGAACAGGTTGCATCCCACACCAGCACCCGGCCCATCTTCCATGGAATCAAACTCATACCGTCTGGTCTCTTGCCATCGTCTCTTGCAATACCAGTCGGCTCAAGTAAACTTGGCACGTTGACGGTGGCAAGGGACCGGCGTATAATATCGTTTAGTGCGGCATGTCTCGAGAAGCGGCCTGCACTTTTTTCGCATGACAGTCAGTGATGTCCTAGCCTAGCTTGTCGACATCACTGCCACAGGGACACTTATGGGGAGTGCAGACCGGAACCCCAAGCCGTAGACAGGTTGCAATTCGGAGTGTCAGGTTCATGGAATGTTCCTGTATTTGACGAAAGGTACGCGCGAAGCCAGTAGCCGGCCTCATCCGTTCCCACAGCCAATAGCCTAGCACGCGCCGAACCTGTACTACAGCTCAAAAGATTGTCCTAAGTCAATTTGCAGTTTATTTTGTCCCAGCTCCTCTGTGAATTTGGAGAAACTGGAAAATTTTGACCTGGGCATGCAATTAAGAAAGAGTTTCTAGCTTCTTCCAAGCCTGCAATCTCAAAGTTTGAAGGGAATGCCCTTAAAATTTTACTTATGAGATTTGCTGAACTATGGATAGAAGATAGGAAGGCTGGTAAAGCGACACTGAAAATTTTGCGAATCTGTAAACTACCATAACGGATGGGTAGGGATGCTTGGGTCCAAGATTGCTCGTTCAGCTCCATAATAAGAATTGATTCTAAGCTAATTTTGATTGAGTCGTCTACTTGTGTCAAAAGATCTGGGTGATTCCAAAAGGAGCAGCAATTTCGGAAAATCCTTTCTTATCGGACGTCTACGTCATACAAAGAATACACCCTTTAAGTTTCAGATATCTGCGATCAGCGGTTTAGGCTGTGCTTTGATCCGTCAGTTAGTCATTCAGGACAAAGCATTTTATATGTATAGATAGGTTGCAAGGGTGGCGAAATATGTACGTCCCATTTCAAATTAAAATTCTCCATGCAACTTTATTGACTCAAACAGTCCGTGATGCCTTAGCCGGTCGATATTATTATATTTGTCACCAAATCTTTGTGACTATACGCAATCATCATCATCATCATCATCATTTAATCCGAAAGACTTAAACTGCCTCCTCCAAGGTTCACAAAAATAGATCGGTCCTGCGCCATTCGCATCTAACGTGCTCCCCCTACCTTAACCAGGTCATTGCTCCATCTTCTTGGAAGCCTACCAGGTACACTGCGTCTTCCGGTCCATGCTCGAAAACCTTTTGTCCCATCAATGCTTGCCCAGATTTCATCATTTTTCATGCGATCCCACAGATTTCAGCAGCATCAGCCACTTTATTGGGCCAACATTTTAAATGACAGTGGTCAACAATCTATAGTTTTTTCTAAATCTATAAATGTTTTACACTGCTTTATTTTGATGCCACCTCTTAGATGGCTGACGCTTGTTACTGTCATTTTTTTATCAACAATATAAGCGTCATTTAGGAGGCTTGTGTGATATTCAAATTCTTTTTTATGTTTATTATTTACGTTTGAAAGGATGCGAAACATTCAACTTAACTGACACGACTTCACACCAACATGTGGAATAATAAAACAGCGTGTTACCTCTACATCTTCCTATAATTTGATACATTTTTTAGCGACGTCAACTGGTTTAGTAAATTCAGCTCTTTTATTCTTGGTGTAAAAGCCGTGGCAGTCTAGTGGTTTGACCTATGGCCTCTCAAGCAGAGGGTCGCGGGTTCGACTCCGAGCTCGCACCAGATTTTTCCGAATTTACGTGCAAAAATACTTTTGAAATTTACCATGAGCTTTACGGTGAAGAAAAACATCGCTAGGAAACCTGCAAATACTTGCGAAGATATTCAATGATATCTATATCAGAATATAGAAAAAGGAGGCCTGCTAGTTGACTTCTCATCTTCTTCAGAGCAAACTCACAATGCACCATGCGTGAATCCGGTAAAAAAAAGGTTTTATTAAACGAACAATACCTCGTATATACTATTCTTCCTATTGCAAGTTGCAACATTTTGTTTTTAGATTTGTCTTCATTAAACAATCTTTTATTTTCTTTGGAGCATATTGTAGTTGCACCGGGTCGCTAGAAAAGCTTATAGTACTCTTCCCTGTGTAACGGCACTTTCACACGGGCAACGTCCCGTTTTTTGCGGGTTCGGTTTTTTGCAGGATCCCGTTTAGTAGCATACATGCTACTGTGGTAACATTCACACGAGCATTCGGTTTGCGGGATCCTGCAGGGCTCGAACTTTGGGTGCGGATGATGTATAAATAACGTAATTTTGTACACAAGATAATGTGGTACCTACCTAGATAAAATAAGTTTTACAAAACTTGCTACCGTATTGTATGATTATTTAATAAATTTGTGTTAATTCAATACATTGTCTTTGTAACCAATAACCATAATAAAAGTAGTACCTCACATTTCAAAACCCATTGAGCCGTTTAGGCTGCAGGGCGTGCCAAAGAATGATACATAACATACATACATACATAAATAAACAAATAAATACGCTCGAAAAACATAACCCTTCTTAGACAGTCGGGTGAATATACTCACGAGTTTCCTTATTAATAATAATAATAATAATAATAATAATATTTGACCCTAAACACAAAATACACACCGTAGAACAAAAAACCGAGAACTGGAAAAGTAAAGCACTACATGGAAAATACCCACAACAACTATCACAAGCACACATAGACCAGAAAGCATCATGTACATGGCTCACTAAAGGTAATATTTTCGGTGAGACTGAGGGAATTATTCAAAATATATATTAAAAGAAACAATAGAAACCGATAAATGCAGATTGTGTCACCAAACCACCGAAACAATAGACCATATCACAGCAGGAGGATGCAATTTCCTAGCCCTTAAAGAATACACCCACCGCCACAACAACGTCACTAAACACATACATCAACAGCTTGCACTTAAACACAAACTTCTTACAACTTACACACCCTACTACCAATACAAGCCGAAAAATGTACTGGAAAGTAACACAGCCAAACTCTACTGGGACCGCGACATAATAACCGACCGTACCATCCTCAGCAATAGACCTGACATCACACTTATCGAAAAATCTAGTAAAACCACTTACCTTATAGACATCGCTGTTCCTAACACACACAACCTGAAAAATAAACACACAGAAAAAAAACAAAAATACATACCTCTAGCAGACGAAATAAAACAGATGTGGCATCAAGACGTCGTCAAAATCATCCCAATCATTATCTCCTCAACAGGCATTATACCAAAAACCCTTAAAACAGCACTTAAAATATTAGACCTCCACGAAAACACCTATATACCATTACAGAAATCAATAGTTTTAGATACTTGCTCTATAGTACGCAGATTTCTAAATCCAACTTCTCTACCACTACACAGCAATCAAGAAGACAATCACACAAACACAATAATTCGACATAACACCCACACTAACACAGATACTACACAAATAACATAACCTACACACACAATGGTCACATGATACTTGGCTTGTGCCCGTATCATGAACCAAAAAAAAAATCGACTTTATGTCGAGATTAAAACTACTTGAGAATAATAATAATAATAATAATGATTCTTTAATAAGATAACAAGGATCCATTTTTGTGTTAGTAATAATTATTTTCTTATGATTATGTTAGTAGTAGTAAAAAAGATGAAATTACTAAAACTAAAATTAAAATGAAATGAAATTAGTTTTAAATTAGATTAAATTAAATTAAATCACTGTTTTTGCGACGCCATGGGAAATCATACGACAGTGATTTAAGAATGGGCAATACAGTCTACTCGCAATCATCTTCAGGATGCCGTTAGAGCCGCCTTCAACCATGCGCACCAGGGAAGCACATCTTTTACGCATTGTTGTTTAAAAGCAGTCCACATGCGCTTCAGCAAACATCCCCGATGCACTGCAGTATCGGGGTAGGCCTAACAGCACCCTAAAGGCATTATTGTATTGTACTCGGAGGGCGTTGTGAGCTGTCCTGGAATATTTAACCCACAGGCTGCACGTGTAAAACGAAGTACAATATGCTCCAAATAAAGTGAGTTTCACCTCTCTGGAGCATCGTGCAAACCTGCGAGCAATCATGTTAGCTCTTCGTGATAATGCCCTCCTTTCCCTTTCCTTATCCTCATTGTCCTTGAGGTCGGTCGTACGTAACAATATGTCCCAGGTACTTAAATTGAAACACCCTTCGCTTAGATTATTTAAACACTAGATAGTGTCAGAAGCAAACACTGGCATACAAAACGTCCAAAAACCCATTTGACAGCTTCATATTAATATCACGTTACGTCATTCAGACTGAAGGGGGACAACTGACATTATAAGCCAACCGTTGGCTTTTTTCGGGACGTTTTCATGCCGCCTAAGCTCTATCTAGTGTATAAATAATCTAAGACTTCGTAAGGGTAAATCGTTCAATTTTAGTGGAGGCAATCCTTGTTGATTATGTTTGACGACTGATTTGTACTACATCATTGTAGTAACTTGATGCAATGTACTCCAAGCCACTTTTATACACATTATTGTCTTTCCTGTTTCACACAAATGCATTACCAATATTGGGAGTTACGGCAACTGAATTTATAGCCGTTGTGCTTTGACAATGATTTTAATACTTAACTACTATCAGACGAATACAGGAAATTGAATTTACATTCACTGCTTACGTGAACATTGGAATTTTGTTGGAACATGAATTTATGGTAACTATATTGTGCAAGGAATTAAATTGTAATTTAATGTAGAATGCGCACAGGATTATTTACATATTTTATATTTTTTCCATGTTTATGCGTAAAATGTTGATAAAAATAAATAAAAAAGTTGGCGCAGAAATTAACAGGGCTAGCAATTTTTGCTCCGCGCTCTGATTTGGCCGGGAGGGTGCGGAGTTCCATAGCTTCAGGAAAAGGGGGATAAAAAACTCGAAATATTTGGGCATTCACAGATGATGTAGGTATTTCTATTGACGCTATAACAACAAATAATAAAAAGAAATTAAAGTTAAAAATTACAGGGGTTTAATTAAAGGGTATTTTACTAAATCATACAAGAAACGTGTTTTTGGGCCAATCAACTTTTAAACCAACACTAATCTGTCCGCGACATTTTTCAAACAATTGCAGATTTTTGTAAGTAAACATGTTTTTTCTGTAATTTAATAGATGAATAGCATGAATACATGTCATCCTACGTAAGTTTAACCTATTAAACCGTGAAATATCTTGTTGGAAGTACGATTTTTTGGTAACGCCAGAGACAATTTTGGTAACGCAGGAGACGCCAAAAACGTCGGTTTAAAAGTTGATTGGCCCTTTTAAGTGTTTTTAACTCGATCTTTATAATTGCGTTAACTAAACACTTGAAATTTTTACCGATTATGTATTAGGTACTGGTGGTCGGTACAAAAACAAATAATAAAAATATAATTATTTAAATAATATTAAGGAGAGTCCTGGGTAACCAATATAAAATGATCTCACACTGCGTACATTTTACTTAGAAACAGGGTTCTGCTAACACTGGATATTATAGTTACAGCTTCTTAGCAACTTATGGGAACCCTCGGTGCGCGAGGCTGACTTGCATTTGGCCGGTTTTTAATACGATTTGAATTTTAAAGCGCATTGGTTGTATAGTCGACCAAGTAAGTTTTTACCATTTTTGAAGTGACAACGTCTAATAAATCAATGAACGCCGGCTACACGCACGAAAAAGGATGACGCAATGTAACGTACCATCGCCCCAGACGTCAGATACCCATTTTCAAAACAAATTTGCTTGCAGCCGTTGATTTTTATTGCTATGGATTGTTATGGACAGATGTCTAGCCACTGCACGCAAACTGGGCCTTTAAGGTGGTTATCTGGCGCTTGGGGCGATAGTACATGTACGTACATGTCCCGTACAAGAGAGAGCAGTGAACGCCAGGATGTACAAGAGAGCAGCGCGCGCCAATCTTAGTACTAGCGCTCGGGTAAATTTTAATGGGGCGCCTGGTTTCATTTTTGTTTTTTGAATGTTTTGTTATGACGTTGTCACGTGAAACTATTGTCCGAAAACCGACTTTACAGACAACCGGTTTTTGTCACAGTTGCTACATCAGAATAAAAACAATAAGGCTGATTGTTAAATTGACTTGCAAGTGAAAATAAAGCCTTTGATGTCTTAAGCCGTACAACCAACATACTTAATGCCACAGAAAAATAAAATTAAGGTTATCGAATTATGTCCAGGTTTGGCTAATTTAATGCGCTTACGAAGTAATAAACCTAACCCTTGCTACATTGGGGCCGCAGCGCATCATTAAAGGTGCCCTAGATCCAGGCACTGATATAAAGCAGAGCCCTGAGGAGCGATGATTTAGCACAGTACAAAGGCTTTCGCGACGGCACGTACGAGCGCCACCACACGTTTTGCGGGACAAGCAATTTTACATCCTCCTATAGAGCCTTCTGATGGTTTATCGATAACTTGAAATAATTGACCCGTCTGGAAGTTAGGTCGAGATAGATTGATATGTCATGCTAGTCTAGTGGTTTGACCACTATAGTGTCTCTCAAGCAAGCCTCTCTCATGCCGAGCCCGGAATCGTACCTGTTTTTTTTTTAGGTTTTATTATTCAAATGAAACATGACTCGTTTTCATTTTTACAAAGAAAAAGTGTCTAATTTATTGAATCAAGTATTACTTTGCGGAGGTCCATATCAATTAACTGAAACAATAATAGCGATTCGCGGTGTGACCCACGGCGCCGCACAGAGCGAAGCTATGTGGCTTCGTGGTGTCCCTCGCACGTGGACACTGTTGTGTATTCCAGTCCCCTGTGTATTTGACACACCGGGGTTGCGCAGCAAAAGCGCGCGGAGTGAGCGTACAACAACTGGCACCGGTAACACTAACCTGGCACACCGCGACTGTGCGGCGGTTCTACAAAGATCCCAGTGAATATCGATACTGCTAACCTTTAAAAACCTTATGAACGCGTTCGGAAACAAAGATATTTTTAAAAATAAAACCAAGTTTTTATCACTCTAAGTAACCCCAGTTTACGGTACTTGAGTATAACTTACATTAGTTTAGTAACTAAGTTGTGGTACGGTTAAATAAAAACGGTTCATTATTTTTTGCTTTTCAGTTTTTTTGGCGGTTTATTTTTTTATGTTTTATTCAATGAAAGATATGAAGAAGCTTTCCACAAATTGAAACTCTGCGCGGAAGGAAAAAGGTAGTACTTAACTAGTTTGGCTCAGTGACCCAAAATGAGTCTTGGCCTCCGAAACGAGAGCACGCCACTTAGCCCGATCCTGCGCAGTTTCACGCCAATTACTGGATTGAAGCTGTCGCAGATCCGCCTCCACAGCATCAGCCCAGCGATACTTCGGCCGACCAACCGGACGACGTCCAGTTGGGCGTCCCAAATACGCCCTCTTGACCCCTCGATCCTCCCCCATTCTCAGCAAGTGGCCGAGCCACCGAAGTCTGTGAGATTTAAATTCGCCGATAATATTAGGCTCAGCCACTAGCTCCTCAATCTCGGCATTCTTGCGGATCCTCCAGGTGTCATCGTCTCTTCTGACGGGTCCCAAGATCATCCGAAAAATCCTACGTTCCGTCACCAGAAGCTGGTATTCCTCCTTCTGGGTTAGAGTCCAAGCCTCGCACCCGTACATAAGAATAGGTCTTATGACGGTCTTATAGATATGGAGTTTTGTACCTTTGCTGAGAAGCTTGGACACCAGCACCTTGTGGAGGGCTGCACTACACCGCAGAGTATTTTGTATGCGTACTTTTATTTCCTCCTCTCTTGTGTGTGTATCGGTAATAGTGCAGCCAAGATACCTAAACTTTTGGGCTCCCTGGTAAACTGAACCCCCGACCCGAAGACAGTCGCGCTGAACACGCGTATCTCTGTATCGCCTCATGTGGAGATACTCCGTCTTTCCGTGGTTAATCCTGAGACCAATCTTTGACGCCTCGTGCTCCAACACGCCCGCAGCCTCCACCACCTGCCCGCGGCTTTCCCCTAATAGAGCTAGGTCATCTGCGTACCCTATCACTCTATGCCTTCCACCCAGCTCCAAACCTACGTCCAATGACAACACTTTCCTCACGACATGCTCTAGAGCCAAGTTGAAAAGCAAAGGCGACAAGGCATCACCCTGCTTAAGGCCGGTCATCACCGCAAATTCCTCGGACAGCTCACCCCCCACTCTGACTCTCATCCTACTCTCCTTTGTTACCGTCGTCACCATGACAACCAGCTTTCGAGGGATATTAAAATTCGTTAAAATGGAATACAAGGCTTCCCGGTCGATGCTGTCGTAGGCCTTCGCAAAGTCCACAAACAAGGAATGGATGCTCTGAGCGTACTCCCACTTTTTTTCCATTAACTGCTTCAGCAGGAATATTTGGTCCATTGTGCTGCGATTTCTGCGAAAACCACACTGATAATCTCCGAGGATTCTTTCGGCATGTGGTTCCAACCGCTTCAACAGCACATTAGACAAGACTTTGTACGCTGTAACCAGGAGAGCAATCCCCCGATAGTTAGAGCACCTTCTTTTAGAACCTTTCTTATGAACTGGGCAAATAACACCCACATTCCATTCACGCGGCTGTTCTTCGCGTTCCCATATATTGAGCAACAACTCGTATAACCTGGATTGCGCTGTGCCTCCACAATGTTTCCATAACTCCGACGGCAAACCATCAATGCCCGGCGCCCTGTTATTCTTCAGCTTGAGTATCGCTTGGTGAACCTCATCAAAAGTGGGGGGCAAGGTTCCAAGGTCATCAAAACTGTCAGCGTTGTCCCTAACAAAGGCCGGAGCGTCAACAGGAGGGCAGTTTAACAGGCCCCGGAAGTAATCACGCCACTCACTTCTAATGTCATCACCAGATGTTATGAGATTTCCACGGTCATCTTCCAAAATCTGTGAGACGGGCTGATAACCCTTCTTAAAGGCACTCAGCTCTTTATAAAAGTCTCGAGACTGATTTGCTCTTGAGTACTTAATAAAATATAATTTCGTTGTATGCAGCCAATATGCGTTGTACCTATCCAATTGGGTAGGTGCAACTTCGAGAAAGAGGTCAATCGACGAATTAGACTCGGATGGGCAGCGTTCGGGAAGCTCCGCAATATCTTGTCATCCGATATACCGCAGTGTCTCAAGTCAAAAGTCTTTGACCAGTGTGTGTTGCCAGTGATGACTTATGGCACTGAGACGTGGCCGCTAACGATGGGTCTTATAAGGAAGCTCAAGGTCACTCAGAGGGCGATGGAGAGGGCTATGCTTGGAGTTTCTCTGCGGGATCGCATTAGAAATGATGAAATCCGCGCGAGAACTAAAGTCACGGACATAGCTCGAAGAATCGCTAGACTTAAGTGGCAGTGGGCAGGGCACATCGCCCGTAGAACTGACGGCCGATGGGGCCGAAAGGTTCTCGAGTGGCGTCCGCGGACCGGAAGACGCAGTGTAGGTAGGCCTCCAACAAGATGGAGCGACGACCTGGTGAAGGTAGCGGGAACGCATTGGATGCGGATGGCGCAGGGCCGATCTGTTTGGCGAGCCTTGGGGGAGGCCTATGTTCAGCAGTGGACGTCTTTCGGCTGAAATGATGAATGATGTTGTATGCAGTTACTTAGTAGGTAGATTTGATTTAATTACCTATACAATTCTTTTAAAATTAATTTTTCATCCTGAACAGATTTCAGCAAATAATGAGCTTAATTCAATAGAGAAGCAGGCATAGTTAATTACAAAACGAATATAAAACCATTGTAAAATGACGTTTGAAAACTTATCGACAGTGTATCGATAGCACGTTAGGACACCAATTTTCCGGCCTCTTGTATTACACAGACTACATTTTAGTATTCCGCAGTGTGAGACCGACACTTAACACCGAATTTACTAGTATTGGTTACCTACCAAACATAGTCGGATTTCGGTGCAATATACGTACATTTCTGGGACAAATTCCACGAACATCGTTTTGATTGAAGTTCAAGCAAAGTCGGTTTACCGCGATAGCGTTTCCATAATATCTACACAATCGGTGTTCTTTACGATCATACATTTTAACTAATGCTGGTTAGTTTTAAACTTTGTGTAAAAAAATATTATATTTACTTTAGTTAATTCGTTTTATAAAGAAATTTTGTGCTGGGCTCCCAAAGACCTAAGGACTCAAGTTGAGAACTTAGGTCCTTGGGAGCCCAGCACAAGTTCGGGATTGAGACTCTCAACCCCGAATGGAACAAAGTTGTATTCAGGGCCGAGACCTTGCATTTTTTTATCTTGAGTTTTCCACTGTCTCTGTTGCTGCACCAGCTTAATTAGCTGTTCCGCGGAGATGGGACGGAGCCAGTGTGTCTACGCAAGTAGCGTCTCACACCAGCACTCGACCCAATTTCCACGAAATCAGTGACATTCTGTCTGGTATCTTGCCATCATTTCTGGCATCATTTTAGCTCCAGTAACGCTGGCACATTGACGATGGCAAGAGAGCGACGGATAATCTTATTGAGAGCACAGTGTCTTGAGAAGCGGCCCGCACTCCTCTGGCACGAAAAGCCGTGGTGCCCCAACGCGTCGACCTCACTGACATATCGATAGTAATATAGTTTTGATTTCTTTTTCGTAATGTATTTGGAATCCATTTCGTTCTGCAAGACACTAAAGTTCATGTTTAAAGCTTCGTTTTTCAGCTCTAAAAGGAGTAAAAGGATATTAGTATTCTTTTTTCTTTAAAATATCGTTAATTTTTCTATGCCAGCTTTCGGTTACATTATTTGTTCGATGTCTTTGCCCAAAACAAGACAATTTGTATCATTGTTACATTAATCCATTGCTTTGATATGTAACTGTTATTTTTATGTATATCTAGAACATTTGGTGCCTCTGACATAACTTCAAACCATCCCTCGTGGAATTTCAGTGACCAATATGCCAGAGCAACACATTTTGACGACCTCTTTGGCCTAGTTGGTAGTGACCCTGCCTACGAAGCAAGAGGTCCTGGGTTCGAATCCCGGAAAGGGCATTCATTTGTGTGATGAGCACGAATATTTGTTCCTGAGTCATGGATGTTTTCTATGTATTAAAGTATTTATTTATCTATATAAGTATGTTTATCGTCATCTAGTACCCATAGTACAAGCTTTGCTTAGTTTGGGACTAGGTCGATTTGTGTAAGATTGTCCCCTAATATTTATTTATTTAGTTAAATATTGATGTCCATCGAGTCTTCCAAAAATGTTTAAAATTTCACCTTTTTTATGTATGGCCTGGAAGTAAGTGAAAAAAAAAACATCTACTGATCTTAACACATGGATAATATCTCCTTTAGTGCGTTGATCGCAGTAGCTTCAAAATCCTATTTAATTTCTTGCGGTTGAAAATTTAGAATTTGGTCCTGGATAGATTTAAACATTCTGATAATATAGGTTTCTGCGTTTTTTCTAATTCTGCGTGAGATCCTATATTGGCGTGGATTGTATACAATTGTGTGAAAGGCTATGGCACCACATTAAATGTCCCACCTGAGAAATGTTTTACAATTTTTCATCTATTCTTAGGCTTGCGTAGTTACAAAGATTGCACATCATTACAACTTCAATATTCCGTATTTTTAACATTCAGGAATCTTTTTTCGAGGTCTGTATTTATAATCTGTCCTTCACTGATTCTTTTGATGCGGTGCTGCAGCAAGGAAGTTCTAATAATTATATTATCAGTTTCGTTCAAATGAAACCAATCAAATGAAAACGATTGCCGATTTGGGGCACCGTTGGATGCTTTCAAAGTTTATAACGGACATAGGTAGTATTTTTGTGTGTTTTATATACATTGACAAATTTGCTACTGTCGCTGTAAGTAGTGTGACTAAAATGTTGTCATGTTTTTAATTGTTATTTTGTTATTTATTACCTACATTACGTCTTCCTCAAAATCATGAATAATTCTGTATAAATAATACAAAGTTTACGTCAACGTGCTCTAAATACAGTTAGTTGAGACGTTAAAATAATACAATAATACATACCCCACATAACTAAATTATTACTTACCAAACCTAACCAAACACACCATGCAAATAGCCACAGCGCACTTGACACATCAGCGGGAACAGTTGCGCAAACTAACGTAACTCAGCGGCACATGGTCGTGATTGGCGACACATAAATCGTTCAGCCGGCGCCATGTTGAAACGTTGACGTGTGACGAAGAAACAGAGGGTTCATTTAGATGCGATTGGTCATTCTAAGTAGGTACTTATTTAAAATCGTAATCATCGTTGTTCATTATGCGTATTGGTCATAGTGCGTCTAAATTGCGTAATCACAGTAAAATAATTTAACGGGTGTCAATTTGGTATAGTTGACCAAGAAATTCCTTTACCACCCTAAAGTGCAATGCCAGTTGTACGGTTTAAAACATCCAGGGCTACTTTTACTTTTTTTACTTTTTTTTTTGGGCATATAAATATATGTGATTTTCAGCCCTTTTTGGAAATCCATCTTCTCCTCTATTCTTAATAATATATATCCTTGAATGACCATGCATGGACCCCAGGCCATCTTTCAAATCCTAGTCCTAGTACGACTCATATCTTTCTCTTTCCATTTCACACAAGTCATATTGCATAAAATCACTACCCAACCTGCTGATAACCAAGATATTATATGCCAGGGTGGACCAGAAAGAAGCAATAAGATTTCGGCTTTCCACACAACTAATCCGTTAGTCATAAAATAAACTGTTATTTATATGGTACTAGCTTTTTCTCGCGACTTCGTCATGTAGAATTAAAATTTGTGCTATAACTTTTTCAAATCTTTCATAAAATTAAGCTGAATGCCAGCAACGGCAACAACCAAACATCCATCATCATCATCATCATCGGTGTCAGTTACTCGTTAAAGTTAATATTTTAATATTTTTACGTAAAAACCTTCTCATAGTATTAGAAAACTTAAAAAAATAAAAGAAGTCTGCAAAGTCGTCCTCGAGTTATAGCATGATCAAGGAAAGTAGGGATTAATTCTTTTAAATGTATTTTCACAACGACATAGCTGTTCCGGTAAGTTGTATTGCAACTCAAGTAAGTCGCTTGTGATCTGAATACTCAAATGCAAAAGGAAAGGCAATAATAATTTGACTATTTGGATTTAGAAGTGAAAATCTAAATCACAACTACTCATAGAATATTATTAATTGACGATTAAAATTTCATTAATTCATTTTAGCTCACAAAGCTTGTTTTTGGAGAGTATTAGTTAGTTGTACAGTCAAGGAAAGTTTGAATAGGTATCGTACGGCAAACTGTCACCATAAGAGCAACGATGTTCTTTTGACATGTTCCAATTGACATTTCGACTTTAATGCATTGCGAATATTACACGACATTTTTACGAAATGGGTAGGGAACTAAATTCCTTGACTGTACATGTGATAAATATACCCCGATAGAATAATATACCCGCTAGTTCGCCTTTCAAGAATGCATGCAACTCATATCCTGCAGAACTAAGCAATTCTTCGGGGTAGAAAATATCTAAGTATGTATGTTAATCTAGGTTGTAAATTATCTGTGTGCCAAATCTCACTCAAATCCTTTGAGTCATTTTAGCGTGAGGGAGTAGGTACCAAATGTTTGTGCTCGAGTCTTGAATGTTTATTATTTAATATTATATATATTTAAGTATGTAGGTATTTATCTATATAGGTAAGTATGTTTATCCGTTGTCTAGTACCCATAGTATGTATTAGAAATAAAAATAAGGAATGTCCCATCTCTAATTTTTTAAGGGAAGCCGAAAAAATTCATGTCACAGAATCGAAACGTCAAAAGCAATAACATTGCTTAAAAAACATACACACATGTTACTGATTTTTATTTAAATTGTAATAGAAAAATAAAAGAAAACAGAAAACTACGGTTACATTTTATAGATCAAACTAATTGTTATGACGTGTAAAACCCAAATTTTGAAGACCAGAACACGTATTGTCTAACGCGCAAGCGATTGCCTTCGCTTTCACCATCTCTTTCTGTCACCATCTTATACCGTTTGAAAGAAATAAATAGTGAATGCGAAAGCAAGCGTCAGCGCGTTAGACAATAAGCGTACAAGAGCTCGCTGGTTACAAATGGTTACTAAACAACGGATAAATATACCTACAGATAAATATATATTAAACATATAAATTTTCATATTAATATCTGCCCGCGGGAACTGAACCCGGGACCTCGAGCTTCGTAGTCAGATTCTCTATCAAAAATCAAAAAATAACTCTTGCAAATCAAAAATAGCGTCAAACTCAAAGTTAATAAAGCAAATCGTCGCGCTCAATTTATTCCAAACTGTATCCGAATTCCGGAGCGATCTTCGAACCGCTTTATAATAATTTCCCGGGCGGGGTAGGCCCGTTCTTAACTAATATAACTTTTAGCCAAAGACAAATTCACTCATCCAAGTTCTAGAACTCAATTAGGGGCTGACGCTTAGTGCTATAATTATATTATTGAGCACACCGTTTCAATTACGCGCGTAATATAATTTGATATTGTTCCGGGTGTTATTGCTGTCCATTTTGTTTCAAAAAAATTGCATGTTATAACACTTTCACCATCCCCATTCCAATTTGAAGTTGTGAACCCAGAGTGGATGCACGGGGTCCTGAAAAATGCCCCTTATAGGAAGGAAAGAAAGAGGAAGAAAAACTTTGACAAAGTTTTTTAAACAAGAAAAAACGGAAACAGAGATGAATTGTCACGAAATGGTCCCAATTCAGAAACTTGCAGCCGACGCTGGTCTTTAACCACTTTTACAGGGAACGTGTAAAGGTCCATGTATGAGTGATTTGTAGGTTGCGTTGTGTTCAAGTGTGGGGAAGATAGCCGCAAAATATTCTGGAGAAATATTGGTAACACATTTGCTTCTCTGTGTTGTGCATTATCTATCTGTTACTTTTCTCATTACTACAACTTGGTTATCGTCCATTTTTTAAACGGATATTTTAAAATGTATGAATGGTGAACTATTTTCAAACGTGATGATCAAGACGGAATATTTTAGGAAAATAATTAGTAATTAAAAAAATGTTTTTTAAAACATATACATTATTTTAATTTAGAATTTTGTGGTGTATGTAAAGTTCCCGATCCGCACTGGTTTCGCGTGGGAACTACGGCCTAAGCCTTCTTATTCTGAGAGCAGGCCTGTGCCGTGCAATGGGACGTATATAGGCTGTGAAAACGATCACTTACCGCCAGATTACCCATTTACTCATTTTTCTTCCTTACTGAAGAATAAAACTATAACGAATTAGACATCAGTAATATTAAAAACAAGAAAAATGTTGCTCCTACTGCTTGCTTTTGTAATAAAAACCGAGCTTGAATTTAAAACTTCGACTGCAAGGCGCTTTCGCATTACTTGCAGGAAAGATATTGCAATTACTTACAATTGGATTCTAGAAAAACCATTACACAATTTAACAGTATTGTATTGCAGCTCAACCTAAACAGTTCGATCCTACTGATATTAGAAATCGTCGGGGATAGTCCAAATGGACTAATTTTTATTTTGTTGTATGTTTTGCCTTTTTTTTAATTTGGAAAATTGTATGTGATTTCTGCTCAGAATCATGAGCTTTTTTGATCCTACTAGGAGAAAAAAGGTGACCAAAAACTTCTATATAATTTTCGAATCTTCCATTTAGTTACGGTCATATAAAGTCTATGAAAAATGGTAACTCAACGGAAAAAAACTAAAGACCCTTTTCTTCTCATAATAGAATCGAAAAAGCTCGTGATTCTGAGCAGAATTGACAATATTTTCCAAATTAAAAAAAGTCTAAACACACAACAAAATTTAAATTGACCTAAATCCGTTTCACTAAATATTTATTTATTTATTCATAAAGTTCATATAAGATGCAAAATATAAACATGAAACAATCTTAGGTTTAGTTAGTAAATTTAGTTTAGTCTAAGCTAGGTTACAAGTGTAACCTGTGTTATAGACAAAAGGAATCTAAGGAATAATGTTAATATTAATGTAATGTTAATGATAATTCCGCGTATCTGACAAATTTAGCCAAACAATTTTACTCATATCTCGAATAATTAACACATTTAGCGATGCCTTGCATTAACTTTATTGAAATAAAGCAAATAATCAGCTCTTAAAATATCCGCATCTAATTTTCGAGAACATGCAGTGTTGTGTATCAGAAGAATAAAGATTAGAAGGTTAGATTAGTAGAAGAGTAAAATAAGTGATTTTTTTAGACAGATAATATCAGTACTTTGAAACTTTTTGAGAGAGGAACCAAAACGGTCCATGAAACATCCTACCTGGATTATCGCCACACGTGCCACATTCATTTCGTATTCGCTTTGTGGAAACCGTGGTCTAAATTGTAGTTTTTTTGATAAAGCAAACCATTTACAGTATTAGCTGCGTTTTTTTATTCTCAGTTAAGCTCTTATTCCACAATGGCTTCTATAATACGTCACAATATCCAATGTAATTATTGAAAATACGACTAGCTTTAAAAATATACTTTATTAGGTATATATATTGTATTCGATAGCTGCTTTTGATTCTGTGGTAGTATGCTCCAATAAATGGGGTCTTATTGAGAAATAAAATTAAAGCTTTTAAAAAAGTTTAATTCTTCACTCGCTCCAAACTGTAAAACAATTTGCAATGAGTTACGTTATTGCTGTCTGCGTTCAACATCACAAAACGAGTGGTGTAAGTATCATATTGCTCTAGTAATTGTATAGTACTACGTCTAGGGTACCGCGTCAAATACTGCTTTACGGGTTTTATCGATACAGGATTTAATATTACCTACAAATATCACCGGTATATATATTTTTTTTCGAACAGATCGACAATGTTTACTTACATCTAATCTAAAGTAGATACGCTATTTGAAACTAGAGATTGCCAATGCAGATCGGAATTATTTCCAAATATCCCTGTTCATGACATAAATTTTAGTTAAAATACGTCTTAGATATTAGTGTTTTACAAATTGTAACGACTTAACGAGAAAACACTTTTTTTTAAAACACTTACACCTAATCTAAAAAAGATACGCTATTTGAAACTAGAGATTGCCAATGCACATCGGAATTATTTCCAAATATCCCTGTTCATGACATAAATTTTAGTTAAAATACGTCTTAGATATTAGTGTTTCACAAATTGTAACGACTTAACGAGAAAACACTTTTTTTTTGTCAAATATGGCCTTTTTGGCGCTATTTGCCACCCTATTTGTTAATTTTGCCATTTTTTTTTTTATCTTTATTGGCGGTACCTAATAGTGTTTTTTTTTTAAGTTTGTGGACTAAGTAATAGAAGTGACATACGGTATTCAAAAAAAAAAGATATTTCTTCAGTTTTTTATCAACCTCTTTAAAGTAGTGTAATTTGAAAGATTTTACAAGAATAATTGAAAAAAATCGAATTCTGAACAGAAAATGGTATTTTTCTAACGACAAATTGTTTGTGAGTTGAAACAGGAACAGGGGCCAGTCGCGGTTTTCACACTTGACCGCTGTTTTATCGTTAATAATGGAAGAGGAAATGGCGGAAAAGTGCTTTTACAGCTGCGTAATGTCATACTGGAGCCGTCTTAAATGTTTGCTGTTTGCAGATATAGTTATCGCTGCTTGCGGTTTGATCCGTTGCTGTAGACCTGTTTGTTTGTTTCTGAAGATTAGGATATTGTAAAGGGACTTTGAGTGGTAGTATAGTCGGGGTTAGAAAAGGTTCGTCACTTTTCAACTCTATGTCAACGAATTAAGGTCGAAAAGTGACGAACTTTTTCTTACCCCGAATATACATCACGAACCATTGATTGTCATAGATTTCGACATAAATTTCGAAAAACTCAGAGGTGTGAGCCGGGATTTGAACCCACGACCCTTTGCTTGAGAGGACTTAGGTCAAACCTAGTGCAGCATCATCAGCCTCAATCAGAAAGCCTAGTGGCCACCATTTGTTAGCGCAAAAGATTCTGCCTGCGTCAGGGCTTGGAGAAATAAGGTTTCCATATATGAACTAGGGCAATGGATTTAAGAGCAGAGTCTCCAACAATTTGGTGGACTGAAAAATTATGAGATTTGGTATTATGCAAGGCAACTTGGATCCTAGGGTGGATCAGAACAATACAGAATGGCGGCGCACGTCATACACCACAAATTAGCAGCAGCATTAAAAAAGTAACCAAATACCTTTCACTAACTTAAATCGAGACGTTTAAAAGCATACATAATATTTAAGCTCTTCTTTCTTTCTTATTTCAACTGGCCAATCAGATGGCGCGCTTATGTCGAGTAAGATTTAAAATGTGCCATGTAGGCATGCAGGAGACACAAGGATAAAAAGTACAGGACTCACACGCCAACAAAGTAATCCAATTTATTACGTGCAAAGGAGCATCAAAATATGGTAAGAATTTAAACAACAATTTTACGCTACCAACGATAATAGGCAGTTCAGACCATGGGCGTACTATCCTAACCAGGACTGAGTACTGCGACAAAAAAGTGAGGCCGAAAAAAAAAACAAACCAGAGAGTTGCATGTCGTTCTAATTAGGGTGATCAAGTACTGGTGCGAGTGGGACACAATTCTCTAGTTTCTCTAGTTTGTATGTAATCTCTCGGACCGCTGTCTCTAAACTGTCAGAATTGAAATTGCAAACAATGTAAACAAACCTTGTATTTAAAATGTCTTTAATATCCATTTTCCCTCATCAAATACTGCTAAATCCGTGTGTTATTTTAATCAATACTTACCACAATACTATCCTAAACCATTAAAACAATAAACAAGTGCTAGAATATGGATATTTCATTAAATGGTTTATTTACATTGTTCGCAATTTTAATTGACATTGATTTTAGTTGCCATTATTGGCTTGGTAATATGGGTCACTTTTGATTGACTAATAAAAGTTAGTACTCAGTCCTGGTTAGGTATTAATTCCATGGTTCAGACAGCGATTTTAGAACTACTTGACGTTCTATTGTTTCTTCTGTTTTTTTTTATGTTTTCTCTGTTTTTTGTTCGACGGTGAGAGCCATCGTTCTTTACTTTCGGCCAGTAATAATTTCTAAGTTTAATAACATCGCACCGTTTTAAAGTTTAAATGCAATTGAACGCACGGCTTTCGTATAGTGTCATGGGTAAAGTCATTAAGTTGTTTAAAGAAATGCATGCAAAATTATAATCCCATTATGTAAATGCTAGAGTTGCAAAGAGCATACAAGTCTGGATGCACATGCACAATGTCAGATGAATGCAATTACGCTTCCAAAAGGCGTGCACTTTTTTGGTACACTGCAATTATTTACCCACCCGGGCTCTCGCAGTAGTCTGAATAACAACAGTAAGACAACGCTCTGTCCAGACATTTTATTTATCTAGGCAAACCATTTGTATATCACACCCTGGTGTCATTATGATCGTCATCCCACTGCTGGGCACAGGTTTCCTCTCATAATGAGATAGTTTGGGGTGTAGTTCCCACACGTGCCCAGTACGAATCGGAAATTTCGCACGCACAAAACTGAATTCAATTGAACGGCTTCGCAAGTGTGTGCAAATTTCCTCACGATGTTTGTCCTTTACCGTAGAGCTTGTGGTAAATTTCAAATATAATTCTGCACATGAATTGCGGAAAAGGTAGAATTGTGCAAGCGCGGGCTGGACCCAAGACCCACTGTAACCTATACAGTGGGTGGCGCCAAATTTAAGAGCATTCGGACCACACGCACACAAAATCCGGAGTTAAAAGTGAGTGAAATACCATCAATTAGATTACATTATTTCTATGCTTCTTTATAGGCAAACTTCAAGGAGTGATAGCAAACCTTTTTATACAGTCCACTAAACAGCCCACATACCTCTAATTGATGGTATTTCACTCACTTTTAACTCCGGATTTTGTGTGCGTGTGGTCCGAATGCTCTTAAATTTGGTGCCGAACTGCGTTATGGCGTCCGAGAGGGCAATCGAAGTTGGGATTCGTTTAAATATAATATTTTTAGATCTTCTTCTTGCGGACATAAAAATTGGTGTATTGCTGCCGCAGTTGATAGATCACTTCTTCTTTTTTGTTTCTTCTTTTTCGGCTCTATTTAAGTACCTACCATAGAGCAAGGCGCGCGCGGGAGGTTGTAAGGGTGGCGAAATGCGTCCTATTTCAAACTAAATTACTCCTTGCAACTTCATAGGCTCAAACACCTTGCTTGAGAGGCCATAGGTCGAATCACTACGCCACCCCTTTTTCTTCGTGGTCAAACTGATTTGCCGAACTGGTTTGGCTACGAGGATTTACATTTCCCAGCGGTCAAACTGTGAATTATTTCACGTGTTTTAAACAAATTTCCACACCCTATATCAAACGGCACTTTTACTATTTTAAACGACTGCAATTATAAATGATGGTGTCGTTCCTATATTCCCGTACCTTGTAGTATTGGCGACCATCATGTAGCTAAAAATTTACTACGTTTGCGTTCAATAAAACAGGTATCCATTGTATCCACAAAACTGCATAACAGTTTAAACGATTATGAACTAGCTGACATGTATCATAGTTATTTCATTTATATTTAAGTGTCATTATGTTCAAGTACTAAAACTCTTCAAAAGAGTTTCTACGTGTAAATACCTACTATCATAGGTACGTTACACAGGATGATGACAATATTGAGTTAGGCCACGAGGAATCGCAGTTCCTCCTGGCCAAACCAGTTTGGCAAATCAATTTGATCACGGGGAATAAGGGTACGCCACTATGACTTTTCGAAACACTAGGTGATAATCAGCAAATCGTGTTAAAATAAAAAAAAATGTTTACTGCGACCCCCAGCTAAGTTCGTGACAACGTAAAAAGTTATTTACAACACTGCAGCAGCGACCTGCAATGTTTCGCTTTACATTGTTTTATAAGATTTTAAAATTAGTTGGTTCTTTCGCATCGTCACCTTTGCTGGTGGACGTTGAAGATGGGGCTAAATTTAATTTTGTATGTTGCAACGGTCCTTTGTTTCATCTACTTATAATATGTAAATGAGCTTTACGGCGAAGCAAAACATCATGTGAAAGAATTCAATGATGTGTGTGAAGTTCAGAATTCGCACTGGGCCCGCGTGGGAACCACGGCCTACGCACTTTCATTGTCATTGAGTTCAAACTTTTTACGGATTTTTCGAATTTCACTTTTTTTCTGATAGTCCACAAGGATTGGGATTTAAGTAATTCATCATCATCATCATCAGCCTATGTTCGTCCACTGTTGGACATAGGCCTCTCCCATGGCACGCCACTGAGCACGATCCTCGGCCACTCTCATCCAGCTCTTGCCAGCCGCCTTGCGAAGATCATCGCTCCACCGAGTCTGAGGACGTCCCACGCTACGTTTGCCGATCCGTAATTACATATGTTAAAATCTCAACAGAAAAATTGACAAAATATGAAATTGCACAATGTGTTTTCCAGCCAACGTAGTAGAACACCGATAATAATATGTAATTTTTAAGACTTCCGAAAATTTCGTAAACTCCATTGGGGATCCATTAACCACCCAGGTCACGCCAGGCTGCTGGTATAGTCTTGTTAGTAAATAAGTAGCTTGCACCCACAGATATCTCGGCGGCAGGGATAGATGGAACAGGGGATCTGTTGCAGAATTCTCTATTCCATATAGATTTCGCAAAATTCGTTCTTATGTTGTCAGCCGGTTTATTTTGGCTTTGGATTCTACGTTAATGAATTCGGCACAACTTTTATCTCGTTTTATACATTGTTATTTTTTGAAAAGAGATGTCAAGTCAAACTATAACTGCAACATTCTGAGGCCGTATTGTCTAACGCGCGGCGCTTGTCATCGCTGTCACCATCTCTTTCTGTCACTACTCATATACCGTTTGACAGAGTGAAATAGATGCGACAGCAAGCGTTCGAGCGTTAGACAATACGCCCCCAGGTTCTCTTAATCTTAATAATAAAAACATCTTCATTCAAAGCCTGTAGGTTTATTACTATTATTAGTAAATATAATTTACCACTACTTTTTACCCGCGGCTTAGCTTGCTTGAACCATAAGCCTGGGACTTCAATTGAAATTTCAACAGACAAATTCAATTTGAATATACTTTGACCTCCAGTTATAAGATAGGGTATAATTCCTCAAAACGATGATCAATGTATTGACTAAAAAGTGCTCCCAGCTATCAATTTGCAAACGGAAATGAAAAGCCATTTTGTAACGGAACCAATTTAATTGATTTCAATTTAATTACAATCTAAAGTAAGGAGAAAGAGGTCAATCGACGAATAGGGATGTACCAAAAAAAATAACCTATAGTTTTTATATTTTTTTTGGAAAGAATAGGATATTTCAAGATACCATTTTTATCGATTTTGAATTTGGTTGAGTATTTAATTTTTTATAATTTTTTTAAGAAATACGTTGGATGACGTCACAGTGAGAGAGCCACGTTCCATTGCCTACAAAAATTCAAGCCGTGCATAACATAATCTGTGACACTATTGATTTGTCTTGTCACTGTCAATAATACAAGCACAGCTTAGGGTCCTAAATGAACCATGACAAATAGTTTTATTTATTTATCTTTTTTTTTAGCTTCGATTATTCCTGTTTGTTTAATGGTGTGATAGTAAATAGATATTTTTTGCTAATATCTGATATTTAAATTCTTTCATATTTACTTGTAACGTAGTAATTTAATAATTAAATTTGTAAAAATACATTGTGAGTATTGTATACATTTCGGACTTTATGATAAATGACAACTGTTTAAAGCCAGTTGCGCATCATGTGATTAAAGTTCTGTCTTTGTCACTCTTTGCTATTATAAGCAGGACAGCAACATTTCAAACTGTCAATTTGCTTTAGAGTGTAGACCCGCTTTGTATCTGCCTATGTGACGATTCACTGCAGGGGTCAAATGAAGGTCATTACTTAAATTTTCTTTATTTAATTCAGTTTATCATATTTCTGGAATTTGATTTCTGAAAACGATTCACAAAGCCTATTTCTCCAAACGGTTTTCGATTTATTATAGGTTGTCAAAAATTGGGACATCCCAATTAGATTCGGCTGGGCAGCGTTCGGGAAGCTCCGCAATATCTTGTCATCCGATATACCGCGGTGTCTCAAGTCAAAAGTCTTTGACCAGTGTGTGTTGCCAGTGATGACTTAAGGCACTGAGACGTGGCCGCTAACGATGGGTCTTATAAGGAAGCTCAAGGTCACTCAAAGGGCGATAGAGAGGGCTATGCTTGGAGTTTCTCTGCGGGATCGCAACAGAAATGATGAAATCCGCGCAAGAACTAAAGTCACGGACATAGCTCGAATAATCGCTAGACTTAAGTGGCAGTGGGCAGGGCACATCGCCCGTAGAACTGACGGCCGATGGGGCCGAAACGTTCTCGAGTGGCGTCCGCGGACCGGAAGACGCAGTGTAGGTAGGCCTCCAACAAGATGGAGCGACGACCTGGTGAAGGTAGCGGGAACGCATTGGATGCGGATGGCGCAGTGCTGATCTGTTTGGCGAGCCTTGGGGGAAGCCTATGTTCAGCAGTGGACGTCTTTCGGCTGAAATGATGAAAGTAAGGACTTGCAATTACAAGATTTCAAATTAAATACTTCTTGTTTAACTGTACTGCGGAGCTATATTTTGGATCAATGGGAATCACGATGAATTATATTCATTGACTAAGCGCAGAAAATGAATTATATTATAGAGAAAATTGTTTCTGAATCTAATCCAAAATCCAAATTGTTTCTAATCATTCAAATGAAAAAATCGCGTTAAAAGATTACCTATTCAATTTCGGACTTAGAATTACTCTACATTTTTACTTTAAGAAGGATAGAACCAATAATATTTTACAAAAGTAAAAAAAAAAAAAATTTAAACTGTTTATTTCAGAAAAAAAATACACTTTATACAGCATTAACTTTAATCCTTAATTTGTAGGATTGTTGCAGTTAATAATAATAATTAGTTACCTACTTAGTTACTTACTGTTTGGCAAATCATCACTACCCATTAATATCATAAACCTTTTTGTTAAGGAGGTTGGTCTAAAAGTAAAAGTAAAAGTTTTGATGCCGCCCGCTTCTTCTACCTATAATGTGCTGTTATTTCAAATTCGAATTAGTAAAATTAAAACATAGGTAATAGAAAAATCTTCGTTATTTAAAGCTAACCCTCCTTCGGCAGTCGGGTAAAAATATAGCGTTATGTGGAATTAATTAAAGTAAGTGTAATATAATTTCGATTCTAATTAATTAATAAATTATTTAATAGGTATTAAAGGTGTTTCTTTAGAAAAAAAAATTGTTAAATCCAACACTTACGAATAACTGAATTACAGAAAAATCAAAGGTTTCTGGTTAATTCTGTGGTTTCTGTGCCATATTTTAGGTGTGTAGAATGTAACAAATTTAGTTTTTTTGAACAAAATCAGATTCATTGTATCGTATCATGAATAGAAAGAACACACAAGCACTGATCTCCAAACATTGCTCGAAAAAAACGCACATGGACAAAAACTAAGTAAAATCAACTTTTTTACTGTAAAACTCTTTTATCTAGTCTCTCTTGCGTCTAGTACGCATGCGACACGCATTAATAATCTTACTATACATATATATATTTTAAGTGTTTGTATACCTCATCAGTCCGTTTTCATAACCTCTTATGGAGATTATGGTATTTCAGATAACACCCTTTGTGTGTTCAATCCTTGACTTGCAAAGTGTCACTTATTTAATACCTATTATAACTCTTATGCCTCCATTCATAAAGTACGAATTTGAAACCATGGAACTGAAAGGTTTTTGGGGGAAACATCAGAATGGAATCCTACGACAATTTTCTTTAAGCAGAAATTTGATAACGGTGAAGATGGCGGAAAGATAACGCATGCTTTAAGAAGTTGTGCTCTGCGGCTTTATTATTACGATAATTGTTTTAAATTTGGAGACAGATTGTCTTTGTTTTGTAAATGTGTTTTTGAGAGCTTCTTCCTGGTTTTGAATAATTTTGAAGTAAAACCGTGACATGAAATGTAACCGTAACACGGGAAGTCGTATTCTTTACGACTTAAGGCATGTTGCGATGCTTGTTACGATTTGCTCTCGCGGCACTCATATGTTTCACAAAGCCAACGTTTTATTGAGCTTCACCTGCTTTACGTTTCTTAGGATGTTCCCTATTTTGTCATTTTCGTCATTTCGAATGAATTACATTTTATCATTCTTTTAATTGTTGTGATGAGTAAGTCACTGAAATAAAGATAAAAAGCCGTGGTAGCTAAGTGGTTTGCCCTATGGCCTCTCAAGCAGAGGGTCGTGAGTTCGAGCCCGGGGTCACACCTCATGAATTTTTCGAAGTTTATGTGTGAAATTACATTTGAAATTTACTTACCATGAGCTTAACAGTGAGTGAATACATCGTGAGAAAACCTGGACACACCTACGATAAAATTCAATGGTGTGAGTTGAGTTCCCAACTGGGACCACGTATGAACTAGGGCCTAAGCCCTCTCATTCTGGGAGGAAGCTTGTGCCCTGCGGAATGGGACATGTGTAGGGCTAGGAAGGAGGAAGAAAAGACAATAAAATTACAATTGACATGAATACATTGAATACCTATGTAGCGACATGTTATCCTTAATCAGGTGCATAGAGCACTTGCATATTTAGCATGTTTTCCCATTTTAGACAATCCTGCGTCACGACAAAATAAAAAACAGCCAATAAGTACGAGAAGTGTAAAAAAAAAAATCGCAATATTGCCACCAACAATCATGCATCTGGATCGCAAAACATACCAATATTTTATAAAAAAATCGACAGAAAATTTTTCAATTTCTATTTCCCACATAACTTAAACAAAATGAAAAAAATCGCGAGCCAAATTGATTCTAAAACCGTAACAAATTAGCAACATATCAATCTTGCTCCGCATAAAAGTTGGTCGCAAACTTTTCATAATTAATATTTGCTTTTTTGATGGCGTCGTATCTCCAATGAGCAAGGTGCCGATCGGGATCGAAACCGATTAAACTTTTTCAATCATAGCCGTCCGCTATCGGAAACAACACGAAACATGCCGTGTTGCCGAAACCAAATTGAATATGATCTCCATTTAACTTTGCGTTATCTTTTACTTCTATATAGAGTTGTTTGGGGTATTGGAGGTTCTTGTGTTGAAATGAATTTTGTTTATTAAAATTTTAAGTGGTTTTTTTAACGCTATTTCATTGACTTTTTAAAATATGCAGCATGGTTTTTTCTGACTTCATTAAACTTTAAGGGAACATTCAACACGTCAAACGAAGTTACTTTCTCTAAGACACTAAACAAGTAGTGTCGTAAGTCTTATTGTTAAAAAGAAAATTAACAATTAAATTTATTTAATTATACGTATTTAGTAAGCCATTAAAAAAGGTTTTTAATTTACGACGTCGAAGTTAAAACATTGTCATATTTGACACGAACTATTTGTAACTCTAATGGCCTTTTAGAATGGCTGTGAACTCAGTATTTGATTTATAATACTTTTTTTTTCGATTTTGCCTAGTTTTTATCGATTTAAGTATAAGCCATTCGTGGAAGTTAACGGATATCAAATAAAATAAATAATAAATAAATAAATATTAGGGGACAATCTTACACAAATCGACCTAGTCCCAAACTAAGCAAAGCTTGTACTATGGGTACTAGACGACGATAAACATACTTATATAGATAAATAAATACTTAAATACATAGAAAACATCCATAACTCAGGAACAAATATTCGTGCTCATCACACAAATAAATCTACCGGGATTCGAACCCAGGACCTCTTGCTTCGTAGGCAGGGTTACTACCAACTAGGCTAAAGCGGTCGTTAACATGGTGTATAAGTTAGTAATCGGGTTTTGTGTTTTAGTATTTTAATAGTTTTTAACTTCCCTGTCCTATGAGGCACATGCGCCTCATGTGTGACTTTACTGGTACGTCCATGAGGCACACGTGCCTTATGACTGTATGAGCGTTTAATGTCATTGTTACTATGGGGACGTGTCGAAAGAGCGCCGTACATTGCTTCGGGGTAGGGAATCTGTTAAACCGTCTAACTGATGTACTGATTGACTGAAACTGGATTGATTTGAAAGGCGAAAATGCCATGATGGTTTTGAACCTCTTAAACAGTGCTAATGCACATTTGGTCCATGTATGAGTCGATTAAGTGAACAAAAGCTAGTTCTTAAGAAATAATTGAAATTTCTCATCAGAGGGTTTTGCTTTTATTTTCTCAAATTAATCTCAAAGGGTGGTGCGGCCCGTGCCGAAGTAACGAGGAGGTGGACTTACCCTTCTTCGCCGCCGACCTCGCTGACTGGCCACGGCACGGGTGAATTTATGGTAGGCACTGCACGCACACGACACCGCTATTTATTTGTATTGATGGGTTTATAATGCAGGAGTTCCTTTTTGCACGCGACACATACAACAGCTTAGTTTTTATGAAAGGATATTATGAAGGAATATGACGTGACAGAGAATGACGTATGCCGTGGCATCAGGGGCTTATGGCCAGCGATAACCAGGCTTGCCCACCTCCTTGCACACGGCAAAACGGCGCAACCAAAGGGCTCAGGCCTGAAATGTCCGTTTTCCTAAAATGTATCTTTCCCAAAATGCCTGCTTTTCCATAATATGTCACGTATTTTGTATAGTAAGACGTGACATATTATGAAAAAGCAGACATTTTAGGAAAACGGACATTACAGGCCTCTGAGCCTCTCAAAGCGTAACCTCCCAAGATTATACAAAACGAACTAAAACAATTACTTTGCTCACCCGCGACCTTACAATAGTTACGTTTATGCAAGAAATGTGTGTTCATGCAGTTCCTCCACCTCCACACTGTACGAACACACACAAATCAAATTGTTGATTCAGATTCTTATGAAGTGTTACATTATTGCGGCAAGGGGTTGCGTCTGGATGCTCTGGAATGCATGGAAATAATTAGGTACAACACTATGGGGTCTATTATTAATAAACAGGTAAATTTAGTATCTTCTCCTTTACTGCGGCTTGGGTCTAATTTGAACAGTTAGTATTAATAAAATATGCCTTATAAATAAATAAACAAAAATTCAAGGTAGTTTTATAATATGTCAATAAAAGTTAATTTTTGTGGGGTAGTTTGAGAATAAGAAAAATAAAGTGGGTACTTGTGAAGTTACAGTGACAAGTTAAAACATTTGTTTTGGTTTGTTAGTTTAACATTTGGTAGCATAGCATACGGTTGTGGTAACTCCGAAGATGAGCTCTGGTTGAGTTCGAAACGCGTCAGTGTAGCTTGGTGGTGGTGATAGTTGTGTTTATGTGATTTGTGTGTGTTCGTACAGTGTGGAGGTGGAGGAACTGCATGAACACACATTTCTTGCATAAACGTAACTATTGTAAGGTCGCGGGTGAGCAAAGTAATTGTTTTAGTTCATTAATATGGACCTCTGCAAAGTAACGCCTGATTCAATAAATTATACAAAACGTTTAGTAGTAAAAGTAAAACCTTTATTACTGTTGATAAAAGTTAAGTGAAAAAATGCCTTTCGTTTATCCCGGGATACATCGCACGTCTTAAACTTGTTACTAAGGCGCCGAAAATAGGAGCGGGATTATAAAATTATTTAGTCGCTGTCGCAGAGTAGAAAATATTCTAGGTAATTATAATTATTCCAATGTGGGAAAAACGCACATGACACTGTATGTTACCATGTTACCAATCATACTCAATGAGTTTCCATTAAAATTTGACACATTGTAAATGGGTATATGGAAAATTCTAGCCGAAAGTTATATTCATACATCGTTATTGCGGGGGCAAAAATGATTTGACAGTACTGAAAGATTATGAAAATTAGCAATAACAGAAGCGATACTGATATCGAGCAACATTTATGACCAAGAGTTCAAAATTTATCAACTATATTACTAATATCAGACCTCCATACTTGACTTGATTACTAATACATACATAAAAAATATTAATTACGCAATCGCAGCGTCAAACTCTTCAGCCACTTTTCTTGCTTGACATTGTCATTTATTAATTATTCGTAATAATAACTGTGTTTACAACATAATTATTTGTGATCTATTACGAAATCCAAATAAAATCCGAGTAAATATACGTTAATAAAAATTACACACATTGCTGGCTTATTATTCAAGTAGACACATTGACTTCTATGTATGTAAACGTTTAAACAGTAAGTATAAGACAAATTTGATTGACCTTTTCCAGCGAAAACTTTAGTGTTACTAAAACTTCTTAGATGCTTAGAACTTGTAGGCAGAATATATCCGTATACTAAACAGACATTCTGTTATATATATTCTTTAACTGATTTGTTCTTCCTCCCGCGATAACGATGTATGCTTATATTTTTATGTTGTATAGCTTTGTACTTATCGTAACAATTTCTTATAGTTCATATATCAGCTTGAAAACTTCAACTTTCTTGGACAGTGCTCTCTATTCTTGATTAAACAAGTTACCGCAATAATAAGTACAATGTCTCAATCCAGAATGTTTTCTATCTGTATGCCAAGTTTCATCCAAATCCGTTCAGCCGTTACTGCGTTATTGACTGGCAAACATACAAACATCCAAAATTCTTTACAAATTTAGCACTTATAACATTTGTTGGGTACGAATTATTTTAGTAAGGAGCTGAAAGTCTCTATATCATCCCCCACTCTGTGACCACCATCCAACGCTCAGGTGTACCGCTTTTAACGTTTATTAAGACAAAGTTTCACTTTCACGGTGGCCATTAGCTGTGTAGCAAATTTGGCGCGCGACTAGTTCGCCTCGCATTCGGCAACGACGTTTGGGGAGTTGATTTTGTATTTCAGTTTTATTTCTTAAAAATAGGCTCTCGTAGGGTTTGATTGCAGCATTTTGTCGGCTAAGGTCTAAAAGGAAAAATGACTAAGTATAAAAATGACGACATAAATGACGAATTTATATATTTGCTTTGCTATTGTTAATCAATAAATAACACGTGTTGTGTTTGCTCTTGCTCAAAAAATATTACAGATATTGCCGATTAAATGATTGCAGTATTAAAAATATTCACAGGAGAATGTAAAAGTCGGATAATTTGCAACAAAAAAATAATATTATGAACTGATTTTGCTGTCGTAATTTTATGTATTATATTATTATTAACGATACAAAATCATATGTTAAAATTTGTAAACTGATAAAAACCTTTTTTTTTAATAAAAAAACTGGTATAAGGCGAGATGATGATGATACTGATACCTTTTACGTTTTAATCTTAGTAAGAATGATAATATTCGGCTGTTCAAAGACCAATTGATTCACCTACAAGTTAAATAATTGTACTGGCGCCTAAACTTTAAAAGGAATTGTAAAGGATTATCTGAAATATCCTTTTCTATTGAGCAATGAGAGAAAAATTACTCGTATTAAAATAAAGCAGATTGGGGCAAATCAAAAAACGGAGAGAAGACGTCTTGTTAGGGGGAATTTGAAAGCAAGCAGAAAGAATAATGATTCATTAAAATAATAGGCCTCAGCTCGTTTCAGGCTTAGAAAATTTATTTAACGAATTTCTTTAATGATTCACTAGTTAACTTATTATCCCGACATTAATTACCTATTCTTACAAAATAAACGGATTTAAATGAGCAAAGCTTTACAATTTCAAATTCAACCGAAACAAAAAGGGAATATTTCATGAAAAAAGATCCTCAAATCTGGGACTTTCCAGTATTCTAAAACAATAGTGCTCGGGAATTTTGGAAGGATTTGAATGGAAAGAAAGGCTTATTGTTGACAAGGGCGGTCTACGGCATTAGCTGTAGAGTAATAAAATGCAGACCAGTCATTTCTTTTGTATGGAATTTGATCTGTTGTTTTTAAAGAGTCTACCTTGTGTGTGTGGCCTTCGTAGGTTTTAGAACTGGTCCACATTAGGTCGGAGGAACAGCTTTACCGGAACAACAAAAGTTTTCATTCCTACTGATGTTATAAATGAGAAAATTTGAGTAGACGTTCGGGTGTTTGTAAGAACGGATTCAGATGGAACTTGACGTGTCGTGTACAGATGGATAAAGATCTGGATTGAGATATAGGTAAGATTTAATATCCTCGTAATGAGTGAGTTCCCGTTTGATAATATTTTTACTTTAAACAAGAATAGAAGGCGCTGTGTAAGAACGTTGGAAGTATGTCGGCTTCCGGGATCACGTGCTAACTTCGCCTGCAATCCATAGATGACGGTATCTAAGCGAACGTTGTGCTTTAAAATGTTTCCGTGGATTATTTATTCCGCGACAGTTTATTTGGCTGTTCTTTCGAAGGGAAAACTGCGTTTATACTTTCCCCTTTGTTCCTTGTCGCAGTAGCACCTTCAGTTCTAGCTAAGGAACAAAGGCGAAAATATAAACGCATTTCTTCCTTCACTTTGTACAATACAAACAAGTCATTCTGCTTACTCAGTCAGTCTACAACTAAAACGTTGTGCACACCATGGCAAAATACAACAAGACCTTCTGAACCGAACCCTATCCGGCAATACTAGTTTCCGTACAAACCGAGATTTATGACTTTTGCTCTTGATTTTTCTATTTTGTGGAAACACCCTAAATCTAAGCCTAGCTTTTATCTTTCATCCGCATTCCTGAGGCTGATCCTGTTATTAATTTTTAAATGACTCGAGGCATAATTTACCTCGCGTTAACCGCAGCCCTAGCTATATTACGAATATCCCAATTAAGCGCTGAAAGGCTGAAATGCCGGACACACAGGCCTGGGTAGTGATGTGCCGGGGTCACATTCGAACATAACGTTACTCGACTCTACTGGAATTGTTGAAACCTAGAAGGTGTTACTTATTTGTTTTTGTTCCTGGAATTTTTAAGTGTTAATTAAGTGAATTATGTGTAGGAAGCGAAGTCTTTCGAGCAAGTTTTCATCTCCTGCAAATAGTCAAATTGAACTAGGAAAGCGGGTAGATGAGGAGTTGAATTGAATTTATAACATTGTAGTGGCACTCACCTTCGAATTTGAAACTTCTATAATCAATTGGGCGAAGTGCATAACGTGCAATGGAATAGACAATAACTGTTGTATATCGCGTTAAAGAAATGTCTTTTCGTTTACAGACACGGTTGGTTAAATAAAAAAACTACAACATGTGACATAGAAAAGACATGAAAAAGGAAAGGTTATATTGTAATTCTGAATGTTCCTGGTTTTGCCAGGAGTACCGATGCTATAGATGATTAAGCAGACCTTAACTTGCGTAAGCCAATACAAGAACTAGAGCACAAATAACAGCGAGTCAGGTACAAGGAACTTGGATAAAAAGGAACCCAGGCAGAACAGGAACCTGACCATAACTGGGTCTTAGGTAAAGCCAGAAATTAGGGATAGCTGGAAGCCATCAAAATCGGCTTCCACAAACTTATTACTAGTAGTTACCGTACCGCTTGTCTTGAACACTTAATAAATATGGGAACGCAAACGAAACTCTCTCTTCTTACTATATTATGTGTATTTTTGCAGAAATGTAACAACGAACGAGCATATAATTTATACGAGCGGCTAAAGCGGCCGAGTGTAGGAAAGTATTAAAATGCCAGGGTCTCGGTTCAGCTTACAATTTCATTGCTGTCGGTTTTGAGACCCTGGGTCTTTGGGGTCCCGGCGCACACAGCTTAATTAAAGATCTGCAAAAGCGTCTGGTCGACACCACTGGAGACCAAAGTGCTGGCAGCTATCTCTCTCAACGAATCGCCATCGCCATTCAACGAGGGAATGCTGCCAGTCTTTACGGTACGGTTGGAACGTTGAATTTTATCGACTTTTTCAGCTATCGTTAAGTTCAGTCACCTTTTACATTTCTGTCTTTAACATTAACCTCTTTGATTAGCTAGTTGACCATTTGACCTCTTTGATTAGATTAAAAGTAAATTGCATGACAGTTAACTGTCATTTCTGCCACTAGTCTTTTTGCAACTAATTCACGTTTGTAAAAAATGGTTAATCCAAAAAGAAAAACAATTAACAAATGGATAAAGAAGTACTTCTTAGTCTTACTTACAATGAAAATAACTCAACAATATACTGCTCTAAGGGGCTGTTTCACCACCCATTGATTAATTTTAACTGCTGGATAAATGTGATGTCGTCTCCGTCTATTCGAATAAAACAAACATAGACGGCATCACTTTTATCCGTCAAATAAATTTGGTCATTGGATGGTGAAACAGGGGGTTTGTCTAGTAGTTTTTAAGTTAGATATTTAGTTTATAGTTAAGTTTTAATTATTGTTATTGTTTCTTAATATTCGTATCCTAACAGCAACATTAGAAAAAAAATCATGCGAGTATTATGAAATAATAAGTGACGGGTATGTGCCCAAAACTAAGTGGCATCAGACCAGTGGCATTGTGCATATCCAATAATACCTAATAATAGGCAACGTTGTCACTCTTCAATACTAAAAATTATTTTAAAAAAAAATAACGTTGTAAAATAATTGAATGCGTTGCCAGCTCGTTCTTAGTTAGAGTCTTTCGTTGTTAGAGCTGCATGCGTCGAGAGGTTAATGGCAGTATGTCGAATGGAATATTATATTCGAATAGAACGCGAAATGGCGTGACCGTTGGCGCATCACTAGGCAGGCGGGCTTCATTATAGTCTTGGGATTACGCCGGGACATATTTGTGTTGCCAGCTCAAAATTAGGGCACGCCCGGGATTTCTTATTTAATTTATTCACACCCTGAAGGATGTCGGAGGTGTCAAGAGTTACTCCGCTGAATTAAAGTATAACCCCGACTTTCGCACGGTTAAACGCGCTTTTTACACCGCAAGTTGAAATAAATGCAGCACTTGCTATCGCATTCACTATTTATTTCTTTCAAACGGTATGAAACGGTGACAGAAAGAGACGCTGAAAGCGATGACAAGCGTCCGCGCGTTAGGCTGCGTTTCCACTAGAGATGTGCGAGGATGCGCTGAGAGGGATGTGTCTGTCATGAACCAATAGAAACACTTCATTTAAAAGGTCCTAAGTGTTGAAGTGTTTCTATTGGTTCATGACATACACATCCTTCGCTACGCATCCTCGCACAGCTCCGGTGGATACGCAGCTTTAGACAATACGGCCTCTGATAGTTTAATTTCTGACGTCAACTTTCATTCGATTTATTTAGGAGTCCATAAAGATACTTAAAATAATATTATGGCGCGTATATGAGTATGAAAACTATGCGCACGCTTTCGAAATTTCAAAAAAAACAATGTTTATTTTATTACCTAAGTAGACCGCAAAGGGTCAATTTTATAATACGACTATATTGCATAATTATGTAGAGGTATTTTGTGTTTATAGGCATTGGAGAGACAGATCTCTATATTGTTGTCTCTCTCTCTCACTAAAGTCGAATGCCTATAAACACACAATACCACTACATAATTATGCAGTTCCACGCTCTCGTTAATTTATCTATACCAGCGTTTTCGTAAAGACCATCACAAGGGCCTTGTAAATGAATTAGTGTTTCTATTGGTTCATGACAAACACATCCCTCGCAACGCATCCTCACACATCTCCACACATCCACGCATGCAAGAATAATTCCCCGCAAGAAACTTGTCTAGGAGGCTGATTTTCTTCGCAGGTGTATGCCGGTTTCGTAAATATTTTGCTCTACCTTAAAGCACATGTGCATCATTTCAAATATAATTTCGCACATTTTTTTTTAAAAATTCAGAGCTGCGAGCCCGAATTTAAATTCACGATCCTCTACTTTAAAAGCCATAGGTCAAACCATTAGGCTACCACAAATCCCTTACTTACTTACTTATTATTCCTTACTTAGAATTCCTTAATAATAAAAAAAATCATACAAAATACATTTAGCAAACTCTTGAAATGAAAAACAATACTATTCTAACTCGGTATGGTTGTAACGAGAAATTTTCTTCGCCGAAGAAAAATTACTTTTCACCTTATAAATAGCTTATTAGAAACTTTTGCACCTTTATAATTCTTTTGTGGGAATTTAAATAGGCTTCTTAGTAGCTCTGGTTCCTTAAGTTGTGATAAAGTTTTTTTCTTAATTAACTTTTTTAATGATATAACTTTGAGCGGCTTGCGTCCGCCGATTTGCAGGCTTAGTTGCTATTCGTACCTGCTTCTGAATTAACGAGCCTGTCGAGGTATTCATTAATTTCTAGATCATCTTAACTGCTTAATTATCTGGGCTTACTTTTATATTCTTTTAATTATTTGAGGAATCAAACAGGGTCGGAGTGTATGGCATTTTAGTTTTTAAATAATAGCTTTTGATATTCTCAGCTCCACGTATCGTCGACCAAGTGCTTTACCTTATCTTATGACAGTTCCTACATGAAGAATGAGGCTGATATGTTCTAAACCATAAGACTATCATCATGGGGAGTGCTCCGAGGAGTAGTTCGATCTATTGCCTGCTGCTCAATTTTTTCATTGCACTACTCGCTACCGACTTCCTTTCCACCCTCGTCACCTCAATAGCTGGCACTCCACTACAGTCAGTTTTTTGCGGTACTTTTTGCCACGCACAGTGAAACTTTGGAACCAGCTTGCGGCGGCAGTATTTCTGGACCGGTACAACTTAGGGATTTTCAAAAACCGAGCCAATTCTTTTCTCAAAGGGCCAGCAACGTATCCGTAACTCAACTTGTGTTGTGGGTGTACATGGGCGGCTGTGATTGCTTTCCATTAGGTGACTCGCCTTCTGGTTTTCCCCCTATCATATAAAAACTGACATGTTAAGGCGTTACTATCAAAATTCCCTTTTCGCCAAACGACCATATAGTTCAAACGTCTGGATTGTGTAATTTCTTTGTTGCTATATAGACATGAACGCTAAATGTATCTTTAGCACTACGTCTGGATCTTAGAATGTTACAATTTTAACTTAGATTATTTATACACTAGATAGAGCTTCGGCGGCATGAAAACGTCCTGAAAATATAAGCCAACTTGGCTTATATGTCATTTGCCTCCCCTCAGTTTGAATGACGTAACGCGATCGTAATATGAAGCTGTCAAAAGAAATTTGTGGACGTTTTGTATCGCAATGTTTGCTACTGACACTCTATTTAATGCATACCTACATAATCTAAGCAATTTAAATACTCTAGTTTATGTATATTTAGTAATTAAGACATTTTGAGATTCAAACGTTTCGCTATCGGGCCATTTAGCGTTTATGTCTATCACAGAAATAATAATAAAGAGGATAGAAATGACTTAGTTCCTATTTTGTTCCGGGACCAGTGGCGCTAGTTTGTCCCTTCTACTTACTATTAATGCACACACGCAAAAGACCGGAACCGTACTACGCAATCACGCGCACAATTACTAATAATTTTTGCTTACAAACAATTATGAACCTAACCACTTAGAGACAGCGTTGAATAACACTCACCGTAAGTCACACCCACACTTACACAACGGCGTTCTTCATTGGCCGCGTCGGCAATATGGTTGTAGTGTACACCGGTGTAGTTGTAACCTGTCTTGTGTTCGTGCCATGAACATTTGTGCGAGGCAGAAGGTTTATCAAAAATTACATTACATTGCTGCGTATAATTCAAAGCAATCTGTGTTTTTAAGGATATGAGCAGCAATGGTACATGAAGTTTCGTGTTAATAACGTGTATACCAATATTTCACAATGAAATATTTTCTCAAGTTGTATTTTAATATAAACCGCATTATTACATTAAATTAATACATACCAATGAAATGTAATCCCCTTATTAGTGTAATTACACAGTGTGGACGAGTTTCCGCAATTGCTAATGCTGCAAAACACCATTTTAAAGCACTTGTTATCATACCCACGTTTCAAATAGCACTGAGCCACAAGTCGCGCGCTTGTGACCTATGAGTCACAAGCGCGGCGCCAAGGTCACGCGTCTAAGGCACTTCTATCCTCTTTATTATTATTTCTGTGATGTCTATTAAGTAAATAATAAAGACATTCTAAGATAATTCTAAGATCCAGACGTTTTGCTAAAGATACATTTAGCGTTCATGTCTATATCGATACTCCCTACGTAATCCAGTGTATCGGTCAGATACACAGTTATACGACTAGGCCATTTTCGGAACCTACGCATACTAATCTACCTGATAAGTTCATAAAATTATTTAAAAAGTTGTTCTAAGACATTTTTTCCGAAAAGTATAACTATGTAATTTGATCCGTTGCTAGAAAACGCCCAATGTATTACTAAATATCTGCCTGTTATTCAAACCTACGCGGGGAATCCCTGAGCGGGTGGAAGGTAAATGCCTGTTGGCCACTTATGCCGCGGACATGAAATGGAATGCGCGCGCGCTCGGTACTAATAAATGTTTTCGTAAATGTCGGGTGGAAGATACAAATTCTTGTGAAAACTTAAAGCAGATGCAATCAACAATAATAAAAAACTGTCACATAAATATGATTCATCAGGACCACGAAGGTGTAAGTATTTTAATTTATTATTTCCACACTTTTTGCATGTCCTAAGTAGTACTATGTAACTAACCACATACACACTTATGCGGCGAGAATCAACCGTTTTTTGTTCGGTTATCTGTAAGTTACACATTTTTACGTCGCATTTTTTAATAGACTTTTGGAATAAGTGTATTTTTATCTTTGAAAAAAATAAATTAATATCCACGTTAATATCGACCTTAACATTTTTAGGGTTCCGTACCCAAAGGGTAAAAATGGGACCCTATTACTGAGGCTCCGCTGTCCGTCCGTCGGTCCGTCTATCCGTCCGTCTGTCCGTCTGTCACCAGGCTGTATCTTATGAACCGTGATAGCTAGACAGTTGAAATTTTCACAGATGATGTATTTTGGTTGCCGCTATAACAACAAATACTAAAAAGCAAAATAAACTAAATATTTAAGGGGGCTCCCATACAACAAACGTGATTTTTTTGCTCGTTTTTATAGATCATTTTTACGGAACCCTTCGTGCACGAGTCCGACTCGCACTTAGCCGGTTTTTTACATGTATAATTATTTTTATTTGTTAATTGGAAATATGTAATTAAGACACGCATAAATAAAAAACCGGCCAAGTGCGAGTCGGACTCGCGCACGAAGGGTTCTGTACAATTATCTATAAAAATCACGTTTGTTGTATGGGAGACCCTCAAATATTTATTTATTTTAATTTAATGATTTATTTTTAAAGTCAATATATAATTAAATATTCTGTGAATAATTCAAGCGTCTACCTGTTGCCATTATCAATATCGAGCAAAAACGAGCAAAAAAATCACGTTTGTTGTATGAGAGCCCCCTTAAATATTTATTTTATTCCATTTCTTAGTATTTGTTGTTATAGCGGCAACCGAAATACATCATCTGTGAAAATTTCAACTCTCTAGCTATCACGGTTCCCGAGATACAGCCTGGTGACAGACGGACAGACGTACAGATAGACAGGCAGACAGACGGACGGACAGCGGAGCCTCAGTAATAGGGTTCCCGTTTTTACCCTTTGGGTACGGAACCCTAAAAAGACAAACATAATGCCAGCTTTCAGCTCAACTTTATTATTGAGAAATAATAATGTTTTTTCATGACTATTTTCTTCTAATATTTATGACTAATTTACCATGGAAAACTTTCTAATTATAGGGGCTTATAATTAATTTACACAAATAATAAAAATAGTAATAATTAGAAAGTTTTCGATTGTAAATAATTGAAAAAATACAAATTAATGATTATCCAAACACGTTCTTCAACAGTCTATACTTTAAAAACCATTTAAAAAAATATTTTTTCAGCTCAATCACCTGCCGTTACTCTGAAAATTTCACTGTAAATGATGCTCACCTACTCGAAAGAGCAATAGCAGATAGTATTAAAGAAACCGGTGATGATAACGTCATGGAGCAAAAAAATTATGGTAGTCGTTCTTTAACGACTTCTTGTATGCCATCCCAAACTTCAGGTGATACCAGTGGGTTGCAATTGCAAGATGGTGAAAAGGAATATAAGAATTTGTCACAAAAACAAGAAATCGCTAGCATGGTTCCTCCTGATCAGTCATCTCAAGAGGCTTTCAATAAATGTCAGAATGTTTCAGAATCTCAAGAGCCAGAATCAGTCAAATCTCCTGAAAAGTATCCTACTTCGGACCAGCATGAAAATCTAGGTACTACATGTGAAGATGCTTCTTCAATCATTTTGCCCAAAATTCATAATAATGCTTTGCAATCTTGCAATACTAAAAATTTTCACGACGTATCTTTGGCGTTACATCAGTCTCCTAACTTTTCAACATTTTTAGCTGAGCAAAACATCCAGTTGGACATTACAGATTTACCAGTACCCATGGTTTCAGAAGCATGTTTACAGGATGTTAATTCATTTCTCCCACACGATCAAAGTATGAAATCATTTAACTCAATAAATACGAATTTCATTCAAGAAGTTACATCGTTGGAAAGTTCTCCTTCTAATCAACCACTTTCGAGTTCTTTCGACCCAAATTTTGCCGCAAGTTCTCCAAAATATTCTTTCTTGACACTTTTCAATTCAAGTCAAGCTGAAAATAACACTCTCATGTGTGATTCGCCTATGTCAACTTTTATTGCTCAGCTTATTTATGAAATACGCAATGCAAATTCACCAGAATTAATTTCTCCAGCTACAGCAAACTCGCATGCAATTTCGTCATATCTGCATGAAGAATCAAATCAGTCTCAAAATTTAGTTTTAGGCAGTCCGTCTGAACAGCTTCAGCCCCAAAGTAGAAAACGGAAAAATAAGTCCCCTAGACCAGAGAAGGGTAAAATAAGAACACGCCGTGAGGACTTCTGGATTGATACAATGCGTAAAAAGGCAAAAAACAGTGGAATACAATATAAAGAAGATTATGGTATTCATTAAAAGTATTTTTATATGTCCTTCTTTTATTGAATTTACCTATTCCATGTTCAGATTTTGTTAATAGTCATAATTATCATCTAAAATCCCAAAACAGCACGTTTATCAACAAAAGCAAACGAGTTTTATTAAATTACAGATACAAATATTATAATTATGTATGTGACAGTTACAAATAAAAAAAAATAAAAAATAATGATAAAAACTTAACATAAATTAGAAGTATAACAGTGCAAATAGGCAGGGGAAACAAAAGTTTACATCTAAAAATGATGTACCTACCACTTACATATTTTATTTTAGAGAATACAACCGAACATAAATGAGTAACTGACAGTTACAGGAATTTACTTTGATGGGCGAGACCAAGTAAATATGTATATGTGCCACTCAGAGGATTTTCATCGCGTCAGTTTGCACAGTATAATTGTGTACTTCCCAATAGCACATTTTACTATGGGTACACTTATGCAAAAAACTTAATTCACCACTTACAGACTTCATCTTGGGATTCAAATAATAATATTCTCTCAATTAGTTCAAAGAACAAATGCTTATCTGGTAGATACAGTCTTTTTCTACGTGAATTCATCTTATACGTATCACTTACAGAAATAATTCACATAACTTTACGACGAATAAGTGTGTATGAGTCAGTTACATTTTTTGGCTCAAAATCTACTAACAAGTATAAATGTAGAAGTGCATTAAATAAAAAACTACCAAAGATAAAAAATAATAAAAAATACACACAATAGTAAACCATAATTTAAAGTTATATGCCAATTTTTACACCTCTAGCTTTAAAGCACAAAGAGAAATTATGATTTCAATGTTCTTAAAATCTTTAAAGCGCTCTGCTGTACATTTTGGTTTTTGCAGATACACTGGATTACGTAGGGAGTGTCGATATACTCGTAGCAACAAAAACAAAGACATTACACAATCCAGACGTTTGAGCTATATTGTTCTTTGGCGAAAAGGAAATTTTGATAGTAACGCATTTTAAGCTTAGGCTCATATAGGAATTTCGTGATCGACTAGTTTCAAGGCTAGTTCTTCCGCAGTCATAATTCGTCACGTTCTTTACTTGTCCACAATGCCATGTCGTCAGCATCATCTTCTTCTTCTGAAAGTGCCACTCCATTACCCCGTTAGCTCTGAAAACTTCTCACTGTCTTGAACCATCCGGAATAGTTGCTCTGCACTGCTGATTCTGGTCCACTCCCTAATGTTAGCATACAATTCCTTAACTGACATTTTCCTAACTTATCCACAGTTATTATATCGTCCATTAGGTACCTATCTTATTCACGTTCTTATATCCTAAGCCGTCAACATTAGATTTACTTTGGAATTGGAAATTGGTACAGAGTTAACAGCTGAGAATATAAAGCACATAGTAAAAAATGTACATAGGGATAAGTTCTTTAGTTTTTGTATTAAAATAGCGAACAGGATAATAGTAAAAAATAAGAATAGATAAGTAAAGTATGCTGTCATAATATATTGTATTATAATGAAGATTAGCATACAATATAGTAGTTCTTAAATTGTAGCTAGATTGTAAGTAAAGCATTGTGTAAAATAAAAGTAAGATAGAAAATAAGGGAAACTGAATGAAAATGTAGAATATTCTTTTTGCTTTTGTGTAATTCAACTGTGCTAAGTTGTATAAAGAATAAGTGAAGTAGTAATAAGTTAATATGGTAAAAATTGTAAGAACGAATTGTACTGTAAAGTTGAATTTGAATAAAGTTAATAAAGTTGTTCCGGGACCCTCTCCCCTCCTGATTATAGAATGACAGCTCATATCTGATATGATGGCATGATAAAGAGAATGGGGAATGGAATGAAAGAAGGAATTAAAGCCATGTATGTACAAAATTAGAGTAGAGAGAGTAGTTAGTTATCAGAAAGTAAGAATGAGGAAGGCCATTAGAAAGACAAAGTATGCAGCATGAAAGTGCGAGAAGCATTACTGATGGAACTGGAATGTACGGATAAAGCAGACATAGACTCCAATAATGTCGGAGGTAGAGCCGTCAACATCTCAGACGTGTCTATGAGTACAATTTTAACCATAAGACATGTAATTTGCTAGCGAGTAAGCAATGTCGGCCATAGGTATAGGATTAGGAATTTGATTAAGATAGCACTGTGTATCATGTGGGGATGATGATTAGATAAAAATTGATGATATAAAAATGTCGAGGAATCAAGACATTGGACAATAAATATGGGAATGACGACCTCATTCATTCTTAATTCTTCATTTCATTCTTAATTTGTGTTTAAAAGGTGACGCTGACGAATATACTGTAAGCCGTGGAATTGGCTATAATCTAAAACCATGAAAGAAAACACCCTAAGTTGTCGACTAATAGTAAATGTGACTTTGTAGTAAGTATTCGTGAATTTCGATTCAATTTGTACGAAATCAGACAAAATAGTATTCTACGTTTATTCAACAAACCGGTAGCAAAATGCACATCTTGCATAAATCAGCCATGTCAAGAATATTAGTTATGCTTATTTTTTTTCTTTAACGCATTTATTATACAATTAGTAAAGCAAACAAGCGAATGCCAATAATCATCAGCAGCATGAGGGATTGTAGTAAGGGTGAAGAGGTTTAAGATGAAATACGTTCCAATGATCCTAACTTGAGTGTTTTCAAAATATTTGGCCATACAAATGGTTAGGGTCCACTCAGCCGTTACAAGTCTAACCAGAGTCCAAATAGTTTCATAATTACAGACCTAACACTTAACTGAGTCTGTTCCTGAGGTATGGAAGCGGTACGGGAGGGGTGACAACTAGTGACAAGTGACGTGACATGACGCTCAACTGAAGTTACGCGTCGTTTGACGTTCCGTAAACAAACCCCCGTACCGCTCCCATACCTCAGGAACAGACTCAGTAAAGGTGCGACCAAACCGCCGCTTAAAAAACGGTGACGGTACGGAATCGCAGTGACGCACCGTAAACGTCAGAATTTACCGCATGCTATCCATAGTAAAGTTTTGACGTTTACGGTGCGTCACTGCGATTCCGTAACGTCACCGTTTTTTTAAGCGGCGGTTTGGTCGCACCCTTAATCGTTAAACCTGTAATATTACCAGGGACTTATAGCTAAACCGTTTAAATGACTCCTCGCCCGCGCTTTACAGGGGCTGGAGGTACGACGCCAAAGGGGGTCGGGAGATGTGCGGGCGGAAGGAACACGAAGCGCGCTCACCGGTTAAAAGCCCCAGTACCGCGCGAGCGAGGACTCATTTATACGGTCTAGCTATAATCCCAATACTCAGCAATAACCTGAAACCGGGCGAGAGGTCAAGTTATAATAGTTCTAGAAAAAAATCCGCACACTATACATGCACTTTGCCCATAAGTACACTTTTCCAAAACACGCAGTGTGGCGTCATGGAACCACGTGAAAGAAGTTTTGAACTGTATAGGATAAAACTGGCTAAGTTTAAAAAATACCTAAAAACTGGGCTTAAAAGGATGGGCTTTCGGTTAGTAGTAGCATTCCAGATTAATTACAAAGCACTAACCTTGCCTTTCCTTGCGATAGCAAACCCGGTAAAGTTTTCTGGCTGTCCAGGCTCAGGTCAGAATCGAAATGTTTTAAAAAGTCACACGTACGCACGGATCACATTAAATAATTATTCTGTAGCAAATCACAACTAAAATCTTCTATTCATATCGTAGTTTTAAATAAATTATTACAAAATGTTGAAGTAAAATGTACCTTCTTTTGGCGAGTTCAAATTGGCACTAATTGCGCGCGCAGACCATAGACAATAGCTTCCGTAGGCAGCGTTTCGTTTCAGTCAGACTTAGCGCAGCGCTTTTGCAAATTAAATCTAGAATGAAAAAGGCAATATATCGAACACGCAGTTTCCCAAAATGTACACGTTTATGAGACGGGAGTTTGTACACTTTTTCCTAGGAGCTATTACACAATCTGGGCAAATGTACAATCAGAGAAAGTGCACTTTGAGGGAAACCCAGTAATCTATTGAAGTGAACTTTTTGAGACAGTGCACCTTCTGAAAAAGTGATCCTTCTTAACAAGTGTACTTTAAGAAACAGCCATATTTCGGGAAAGTGAGTTTTAAGGGCCTAAGCATCGTAAACTCTGTCTACTACTGTATTGTTTATACTAATGAGATAACTGTTCGCCCGATCTATGTCGCAGCACCATTGCTGTGTTCTTACTTACAACTTTAAACTCGACTTACCTTATTCAGGGCACGAACAAACCGCTCCCTAACTTCAGCAAATAGATATAACTTACTTTACAAGCGGAAAATCTAAGATAAGATGCATTATGATTCAGGGTTTGTATGGGGAACACTGGGGAAAAAATGTTTTTGAAGAAAACTTTCTTTGTGAAAGCAAGGGTCAGCTTGGGCCTTTTGTGTTGGAAAGTAAATACATAAAACTGATTGAAATATAAAGCTTTTGCGAAAAAAAAACACTATTTTGTTTGACACTTATATTGTTTTGTTTGATACTTATTGCCGTAGCTTAAAACAGAGGACGTATTGTCTAACGCACTGTCGCTTGACTTTCACTATTTCTTTCTGTCATGGTGAGGAAAAGAGATGGTGAATGCGATAGCAAGCGCCCACGCATAAGACATTACTGCCTCTGATTTAACGACAAAATCTAGATTTATTATAAGCTTTTATTAAGTTTCACCTTTCCGATGTCTGTCTGTAATCAAATCTTGCAAGTTAAATTTGACCCACTTCCCGATTTCCGATTAAGCTGAAATTTTGCATGCATGTGTAAATCAGGTGACAATACAATATTATTATGACATGGAGCTGATCTCATGATGGAGCTGGACGGTAGCCACAGGAACTTTGTGATAAAACGACACGACCTCAACGAGTTTGGGCTCGTTTGATTTGTCTTGACGAGTACTTACTTTCGTCCTAGTAGGTATGGTACAAGGGACAAAAACAGTCGGCAAAAAAAAGCCCAAGTTAGCAAAGAGACGACCCAGGACCGCGCTGCCTGGAGGCGCATGATACGGAGGGCCGACCCGAAATAAAATGGGAAAGGGCCAGGCAAAGAAGAAAAAAATCTAGTATTAAAATGGAATTTTTAACAAAATCTTATTTTTACCTGCAAAGCGACCTTAATGAAATAATAATTGTATAGCCGATGGCGTGCCTCGGAAGCCGTACCGAGCGGATTGGGGTGACAGCGGAAACGGGCGCGACGACTGCTGACTCGGCTTTTACTTTTATTTAAGTTACTAGCTTTTGCCCGCGACTCCGTCCGCGTGGAATTAGTAATTTGGGCAGCTTATTTTTTTATCCAATTCGCTTTTCCATCAAATTATGGCTCTCCTTAGTTCCTCGATAAAAAAAAATTACCCGCCCCCTTCCCCCCCCGCGCAACCCCACCGCACCCTCCAATCCGCTCCCCCCCGCACAGCAACCCCGCACCCCCCCCCACACCCCCCCCACACACCAAGAACCCGTACCCTCCACCCCCCCGCACCGTTCCGCACCCCCCGCACACCCCCCCACACAGCACCCCCCGCACACCCGCGTTCGTCCCAAGTCAAGCGTGCCTATAGAAGTTTTACTTCAAAAACCCCCGCACCTCCTCCCCCTCAACCCCCCCGCCCCCCCGGTGTTTTTGTCAAATATCTTGCAAATTTAAGTTATACTCTAGCAGTCCTAATCAGATAATGGAGGGAGTTGTTGCTTTTAAGGTTTATTGAAGAAAGTTGAGCAAATGGTGGACTGTTAACTACATTGATCAATCATTTAAATACACAAGAATAATAAGTAAAAGCCGTGACGGCCTAGTGATTTGACATTAGAGCCTCACAAGCAGAGTTTCCCTCCGCTCGTGATTGGTTTTCCCTCTCATTCTGTGAGGAGGCCTGTGCCCTGCAGTGGGACGTATACAGGGTGTTAGGTAATGAGTGGATAATCCTTGAACTACGGATAGTGGGCACTTCGGACGTTATAATAAAGCTAATATAGGTTTTGTAAAAGTGGCACGGTTTTCGAGATATTTGGACTTTTAGGTTTTTTTCGAAAATGAACACCCTTGTTCAATGTTTTGATCATAGCACCATTTTAAGCTAATTTTTTAAAATTTTTATTTTTGCTCAATATTCTTGAGTACTTGTGTTATCAAATAGGCATCACCATTTTTATGAGACTACATTGGATTATTGATAAAAAAATCGCAAACTTAATTTTTGCGTTTTCAATCGTACATTGATAGAACTTTCAGCTCTCATGGTGAAAAAAAAATACACTACCGTCTAGTTGCCAATAAGCTTAAAAACATGTCAATTTATTGACAATTTAAAAATAGTAATTACCTTTTGAATTTAAAATCAAAATGCCAAGATATTAAAAAAAAGACACGCTCACCTACATTTTCCCCAGTGTACTTTTTGTATCCCGGGCGTAGAATCTCCAAAACTTTTTCTTGAAAAAATAACATTACTGGCTACTAATTTAAATGCCATTTATTCCAAATTTAGAAAACATGCCGACTGCTCTTTGTTTTTTTTTAATTTGATTTTGAATATCGGTATTATTGCGTAATTTGATTTTAAATTCAAAAGGTAATTACTATTTTTAAATTGTCAGTAAATTAGCATGTTTTTAAGCTTATTGGCAACTAGACGGTTATGTATTTTTTTTTTCACCATGAGAGCTGAAATTTCGATCAATGTACGATTGAAAACGCAAAAATTAAGTTTGCGATTTTTTTATTAAAAATCCAATGTAGTCTTACAAAAATAATGATGCCTATTTGATAACATAAGTATTCAAGAATATTGAGCAAAAATAAAAATTTAAAAAAAATAGCTTAAAATGGTGCTATGATCAAAACATTGAACAAGGGTGTTCATTTTCGAAAAAAACCTAAAAGTCCAAATATCTCGAAAACCGTGCCACTTTTACAAAACCTATATTTATTAGCTTTATTATAACGTCCTAAGTGCCCTCTATCCGTAGTTTAAGAATTATCCACTCATTACCTAACACCCTGTATAGGCTGCGATGGTGATGATGATGATGGCCTCTGAGTTTTTCTGAATTTATCATGAGCTTTACGGCGAAGGAAAACATCAAGAGGAAACTGGCATACAACTGCCAAGAAATTCAATGGTGTGTATGAAGTTCCCGATCCGCACTGGGCCCGCGTGGGAACAACGGCCCAACCCTTCTCATTCTAAGAGGAGGCTTGTGCCCTGCAGTGGGACGTATTATATCTGTTGGCGATACAAATAGAAAGCACGGGTTTAAATGGTTATTAAACTATATTAAGAAGTAAATTAAAGGAAACAGATGTTAGCACAATCCATCTGACCAAGCAACAGACTTCTCTGTCTTTGTCATATTACGGGTTGTAGTGGATTTCAGAACTATAATAGAAGTAAACACTCATAAGTAATAGAAAAGGAGGTTGTCTCCCAACCAGTCGCCAACTATAATCTAATAATATATTTATTCAATGTTGGCTCTAACAAGCACTTTAGCACTTATGTAAATCTAAGAATCGATATCGCAATACAACATAATAATATAAGAAACGTAGTTCTTGTCAAGTTTCGTTTAATTACCTACGTCAGTTCTATGCCAACTCAATAGACTAACTAATTGGTCGTTAAAACAGCTAAAAATCTAATTTTAAAGAAGTAATCGAAAATTTATCTGGTTTTCAGGGCTAAACTCAAGTAACCTATTGAAATTATTGGTTAGTGTGTCTAAATCCCTATTAGATATGGATATGTAAGTATTATTCGCCCGCGATTAGAAAGGGTTTGTAGTTGACAGTAATTCTATATGCTTACGTCAAAATATGTATGAAATGACAGTTCTGACAGTCCCATTCTGATTGCGGTTTATAATAGGGACCTACACATCATATTTCATCCCTTTTGTAGTCTTTTATTTTCGCTTTGCCATAAAATAATGAGCAAAACAAACCAGTATTCGTCCAAATAAATTCAAATATAAAACAAGACATGTAAAAGGTAACGTCGTGAAGCTAAACAGGAAGACGCTGGCAACACAAAGGCACTCGAAGAACTTAACACGAGCACATGAAAGGGATAGACCATCGCGCGGGTTTTATGTGTTTAAACAAGTTTACACCTGCTGTTGGTACAGCAGCTACAACAGACTTTTCACTTGGTTTAAAAAAACGCTTTACTCTCCGTACGCCACTGACGCACGCCACGTCATCTTAATTGACTATTTTGACACATCGTCAATCAATTTTCTTAATTTTTATTAGCTGTAAAAGCTCGATTCTCTATAAATTGTGATTGGTAACACTGTACTGTTACGTCACTTGCCATTTCAATTGACTAACTTATTATCTATTTCAAAGGTACAGTTAATCGAAAATTAACCTGGTTTCTGTTTTTTTTTTGTTTTTCGGTGGTAGGTACTCCAAACGCAAATTTAATTTATTTATAGAATCGACCAAGTAGGTAAGTATTATTGCAATAATAAAAAAATGCAAAAAAAAAATTATATCGCGTCGTGTCCAGTCCTAAATATTCAAACTAAATGTCATGTGTAATTTTAGTGATCACAAATTATAATTATGCGGTGGTTTCCTTATTCATCCTCGGTCTGTAAATATTAGTATTAATAGATTGATAGTAAACATTTTCTGGGCTTCAATTTTTGTTCCAATTAACGTATTTCAAAGTCGATAGACTTAAATACAATTGCCTAGGTATTCTACGGTGAAGTCCTTAGCTGCATCCTCACAGTCTGTAAATAATATTCTTCGGGGCGTTTGCACGATCTAGAACTAAAAAATAAAATGGTTTAACCTGGGTTAAGGATGATATTTCCATATATTTTGAAACTACTTAACCCTGTGTTAGCAATTAACTCTGAGTTATATGGTTGACTCATGTACGCGTAAGTCCGTTTTAGACTGTTACATCATTTCAATAATTAGAAAGCTACTTAAAGTCTGTATATTTTCTTTTATTCTAACTAGCGTTTCTCCAAGTCGATAAAATTTAATTACTGTTGTTTGTTTTACCATTGAGCTTTCTTCGTTCGTCTACTCTGTGCAAGCGGTTCTTGGCACTTGTGACATGTTCTAAGAATGCATCCAGTTTATACTGTACGGAGTGTACAACATTACAGCATCTAAAACGGGCTCCTTTTGTACTGTAGACAATTCGGTCGGAACTCGCACTTGTTGGGAAGTGCATTTAGTGTTAGTTTGCTGGGCCAGCCAGTACTTTGGAAGTTGAAGAACTTTCAGTCAGTGACGAACTAACTTGTTATGTTTCACGGTCCGTTGAATTTTAGTTGGTGAAATTAAGTGGTTAATTCGTGATAAAAACTGGTAAGTTGGACTCTCGTGACACAACTTAAATTAGGGGTGACTGTCGGATAATTTCCTCGTGTGTCCATGAGTTGCGGTACCCTTTTGAATCCGTCCGCGGGGAAGAGCAGTGTGTGGGCCAGTGTACCCTGAGCAGATCAATATTCATGGGCTCCACCGGTTCGGAAAAACCCTGTTTAGAAAAAATTCCGGCAAAAAACTCAACAAGATCAAATGGATGACCAAATGGCCTAGTGGTTAGAGAACCTGACTACGAAGCTTGAGGTTCCGGGTTCGAATCCCGCGTCGGGGCAGATATTTGTATGAAAAATACGAATGTTTGTGCTCGAGTCTTGGATGTTTAATATGTATATAAGATATAAGTATGTATTTATCTATATAAGTATGTTTATCCGTTGTCTAGTACCAATAGTACAAGCTTTGCTTAGTTTGGGACTAGGTCAATTCGTGTGAATCGTCCCGTTATATTATTATTCTCTTTATTTATATTTTTTCCTTTTATATATTTTTTTTATTATTATTATTAAGATATTTTTTTTCTAACTTATCTATTACGTTATTATTTTATATACCTACACCAATAGTATTTAACACAGTAATTACGCTATTTGAAACTGGGGATTACTAATCCGGATCGGAATTATTGTCCATGATGTAATCATTAATTTTATAGTGCGCCTTAGATATTAATAAGTATTCGTTTGATCCGTTATAGTTTCGGAATTTTATTTTAAAAACCTGTCCAATTTTCTAGAAACGACCTTTTGGTTAGAGCCAGTCTGTAAGCTGGGACTTTAAGCTTCCTTATATTTCTAGTAGCTTTTAGCTTATCTAAGTTAGCGAAAATACTACATTATATTTTATCTTACATACACGATTATTGCAAATTAAAACTTACGTATAGAATAGCTAGTTACCCCATTTTATAATTTAATATCAAAGACATAAAATTGCACTCGCTTTTCATTTTATAAAGCATCTGGTATGCAGTTGCCTCGAGAATTCTAGGTAATACTCGAGACAAGGACAAACAGACGAGCATTCCACTTAAAAAGCACTTTGACTTTATATTCTCTGTTATCTTGTGTTTATGAGCATCCAGAAATTAGCTTAATATTATTAGGAGTTGTTTTTTCCAAATTTATTTTAGATACAAACTTGACATTTATGATTCAGTCGAGAAATATAACAATATACGCGTCGACTTGAGAACCTCCTCCGTTGATTCGTCGGTTGAAAAATCATATTAATTTTGTCTTAAGCTTTCGCTATTTTCACTCATACTTACTATAGCAGTATTTATCACGACAAAATAATTTATTTATTTATCGAGTCTACTTGTGACCACGGGGCCGCTTCAAAGTGTGACGACGGCAAAGAATGGATAACGAAAACAGAATGAGACGAATCAAGAATTAAACGCAAAACAAACTGGACGAGCCAAAAAATAAATAAAAATATGATAGTGAAGTTCCTGATAATGTATTACATTTCTAATGCCGTATTTTTTATTTTGTTTCAAATAACACAGCATCACAGAAATCCGTCACATAAATAACAGGAAGATATCAGAGATTTGTGAAACAGGCCCTTAGTCAAAACAATAAAAAACAATATAGAAATAACGTCATACAAGAAACACGTTCTACTTAACCTATTTTAGTGAAACTCGTGTGCCTTAAATACGCGTAGCTTTGAGGTATTTCTATTTCTATAACGTCTCGTGCAAAAACGCTAAATAAAGTTACATATTTTCTTGACACGAAAATATAGTTCAAACACCCGTTGTCGAAAATATCGAGGTTTTATTAACTTGTCGTCTTTGGTTGTCCCGTCACTTCTGCTTGTGACTGCTGGTGTTGTTGTACTATATTCGACTAAATAAGTGCTTCACCATTTTTTATAACAGTTCCTATATCGGAATAAGAGCAATAAGGCTGATTTTGGCTCGTACATGTGTCGCGGGTGAGCTAAATAATTGTTTCAGTTTTTATTGACATTGCACATCACTAATGTTAGGTAGCTCCCAAATTGCCCGCTTGATAACGAAGTAATAGAACATGGACTGCCCTATTGTACGATGCTGGAATTCTATCCATAAAGGTTCAAGACCAATATTATTCAGCAATGGATAGATAAATTATGTACTTATTTACAGTTAAATTAACGATATAATATTAATTTAATTTAATTTGATTTAATTGTGACATATAATATTGTAATGCGTAATTTAATTTAAATGATGTATTGTAATATTTGTAATGTTATGGATTTTAATTTACTAACATAGTCCTACAATATATTTAATATTACTAACCATCTATAGACATGTGTTTGAAATAAATGAATTATTATTATTATTAATAGTCATAATCATAACTAGCGTTTCATCATCATCATCATTTCAGCCGAAAGACGTCCACTGCTGAACATAGGCCTCCCCCAAGGCTCGCCAAACAGATCGGCCCTGCGCCATCCGCATCCAATGCGTTCCCATACTAGCGTTTGCCATACAAAATCTATGGAAGAAACTTGTTTTGACAGCTAAAAAGTTCGTTTGTTGATTGCTGTGCAGATGTCATCATCCCTTTTATTGATTGGTGACAACTACCGAATGGTAGGGGATGTTTGTAATAGTGACTCGTTTAATCGTACTTAGGCCGGTACAGAGGCAGTCGAAGCTCGGAGGGTTGTAGGGCAATCACACAGGTAAGGCCAGCGTCATGAATACGAAGAGCGGGAGAGTTTACAAACTCTTAAAATTTAAGTTACAATTCTGGGATTGGATGAAAAGTCTGATTTGGGCGTTAGTACAGTGGTTAACATCGATGAAAATTTGTTACTTACTCTGCTGGATCAGCGACCCGGAATGGACCAGGGTGGCTTGGGCCTTGGCTTGACGGGGCACGTTGGCGCCAATTCATATCGGTTTAGTTTTGTGCGTACATGGCACGTAAATCCTTCTCTACTTTGTCTTTCCAAATGAAAATTTATTGATTTAATAATTTATTATGTGGTGGAGGTTGCTTCTCATGCGTCGTAGTTCATAATAAATTGTGTTCATTCCACGGTTACAAAACTGATCCTATATTGGCCCTTTTTCATCAACGCAGCTATTTAAAATTTGGTATGGCGTGTGTAAGTAGCTAATTTTCGAGAGTGAGCGGTAAGTCAGTCATTTTGCTCCTTTAATTCACTAATGGAATTTTATATTGTTTTGTTTTAGTACTTGATAGTTATGGAAGACGTGGCGTGGCAAGGTTCTCAACAAGATGGACCGACGATCTGGTAAAGATCTCAAGAACCGAAGTAAAGGTAGCAGAGTGTCGATCCCTGTAGAACGCTTTGGGAGAGACCTTTATCTAGCAGGGGACGTGTTTTGTCTGATATGATGATCATGAATTCGGGTTTGATGCCTTATGAGAATAGGTCTTTTAGATAATAGATTTTTCTAACCCTTGGTGTATTTTGGGTTTAGTAGGTACTATACGCTCCGGAAGGGATTTGACAATGTTTTTTATAACAATAAAAATGAGAAGCTTTGGCGGACGCTGCAGATTGTAAAAAAAATACTTGTCATAAAAAGGTTGTAAACTTGCAGCGCTATTAGGTAGGAACATTCAATAAGGAATGTCATTGTTATGTATATTAGATGCTCCAATAATACAGATAAAAATGGTTCCATTTAGCTCAAAACGAAAATACGGCAGCCCTAAAAAATCTGTACCAGACCATGCTAACGATGTAAACAGGATCAAAACTCAAAATCTGAGCAAAAAACTCGTAGCAGTAATTTTATTAGTGAGATTAGTGTTCTTTTGTATTTAGTTTTTTTTTAATGATAGAGGGGAAAAGCGCAGGCTAGTCACCTGATGGAAATCAATCACCACCGCCCATGAACTGAACACCTACAATACATGGTGAGTTACGGTAAAACTGCAATGTACATTAAAAACTAAAACGTGAATATTGCACATTAATACGGTGCTGGTGTACTAATACATTTCTTGAGTTATGTTTGTACAGTTGATCCCGTTCACATTTCCAGAACTGTACAATATATTTATTATTCAAACATTGGCTATAAATAGTAAGATTTTCTGAAATAGTCAAAAGCTAAACGTGCAGGTGTTTGACGCCCACGCTCCGCTCACCTCCTGACGCAGCCTTTTCAGTCGCCTTGCAGCGATTCAGATTGGCGCGAGGCTGCGTCTCGGACGCACGCGTGCGACCCGTCGACCGACCAGTCGCACGATTTGTCCCACGACCTGTCGCTATCCCAGTGAAGTGTCTGTGATCTGTGTTGCCAATGGATTGAGAAAGTAAGTTTGCTTGTCTACAAATCTAGGGTTGAGACAGATTTTTTCCTTTCAGTTTTTTTTCCATGAGCGAAGTCAGCGGAGTTTTTGGGGTAAATAAGATGATTATTTTGATGTTAATGAGAGTGAAAAAAGGATATGGTTTTGCTGATTAAACGTGGGATTACTAAGTATAGTAATCACAACAATTAAAGCGAAGTACGAATGAGAACAATGGATACAACTAAGTTTCCATACAATGCGCTGAAGAAAGCTACGATTGTTAATTATTTCGGGATAACTTAGCAGGCTGTTTAGTTAATTTGGCTGGATACCCTTGTACCTAAAGGTTTTTCCTATGAATTGGTTTTATTATTCATAATGTAGTTACGCCTTTGACGCGGTATAATTTGAATATCAATTAAAGGGAAGCATTTACCAACCACTATTAAATCCTGTAAAATTCACAAATTTTGCTGAAATAGTTCGGATTTCTAGACACGTTGTACCTTTGTAAGGTGTGACGATCGCTGTTGATTATAGTATAATTAATTAAAGCCGATTTTTTCTATTTTCTATAGATAACAAAGATAAGTTTTTAAAATTCGATTTTGAATCCTACCAAAAATTTACTTAATTTATGTTTGGCATGACGTTAAATGACCATGAATAATACAATTAAAATGAGGTATATTTAATACTATGTATAATTCTTATAGCCATATTTTACTTACCCACCTGTACCCACAACCTGTAGTGATAGATTTTTAAGTTAAGTTATAATTAAATAAATAAATAGACAATTAATAAAAAAAAAACAAATAGGGTCAGGAAAAATCAATTCATACTATCAATGCGGTAGTCTTTTATGATGCCATCGTGCTAAAACACGATTGAATGGCATCTCCTATTTTAGGTTAAAAAAAATCTATTTTATTAATCAATGGATTAAACGATGTAATGAATGCTTAGTATGGGACTAGGCCAATTAGTGTTGACCGTCCCATGTTTTTTTTTAATTAATGTCTTAAACTAAAGAAATTACTTAGCAGCCAGCTTTGACATTATGCTTTATACAGCGTGTTTCTTTTGATTTCCGTTGAAATAAACCCTCATTATTGATACAATACCAATGTTTACGATTATGACATTGATGTGACATATAATAAAAGAAAAAGAATGTAATGTCGAACGAATTCGCCTCAATAATCTTTTTGTGGCGAATAGCTATGAAGGGAAAACACTTTACTGACGAAATTTAAAAGATAAATAATAACAAGACGTAATGAAGGACCTTACACTGGTTCAGCCATTAAATTTAATTATTGAATATCTCAAAAATAGTAAGAGTTACATTAGTTTCTTCGAGAAATTAACTCGATTTGAATCTTCCCTTAAAGTTAACGGAAATCAAAAAAAAACACGGTGCATTTTGACGAAAGCATACAATCGTGTTCCTTGAAGTGCTGTAAGATACTACATACTACATGGCATTAACACTGCAACCCTGCTATATTTTCATTGTCCTTGAAGCATTGTAACGGTTTAATTAAAGTTCTTGTCCCGCAACACTGCCATCTCTGTTGTTCGTTAAAGAAGGCAGAAAGTATCTCGTGGGAACGATATTTTGTACTTAATCTAATTTGTCAAAACTTTGATGCTATATTCACACATTTTAAAGGTAGGATTTTAGATTCAAGGGAATTAACTACAACCTTATAGCTATTTAAGCACGTAAAGCTTCGCTTGCTCAAAAGATGCACTTCTTTTGAAGGATCGCTTTTTCAGATAAGGCATTTACAGTGTCCACAACACACACACACACACACACACACACACTGTGTGTGTTACAGTTTCCAAGAAGGTATACATACTTTTTCATACGAGATGTTTTTGTACATAATATTACGAGTATATAAACAGCCGTATCATAAACGTGTACATTTCGGGAATGAGTCCGTTTTGAAAACGTGAACTTTTTGGGAAAATACACTTATTATTAGGGGATTTTCTCGAAATGTTTATTTTACCATATAATAAGTATAATTGCACTTGGTCAAGTGTACATTTCAAGAAAATGACTTAATTAAGAAGTGTACGTTTTGCGACTGTGCATTTTCGGGGAAAGTGGGTTTTAGGAGCCTAAGTATTGCATGTGTGGTAACTGAGTAGCAACTACTACACTTTTACAGTTCCATACAGTTTGGCACTACTAAACTATTAAAACATTTCCGTGCCTTTATAACTTGACTTTCTTCTGCGAAGTATTTGCTATCCGCGTTATAAAAACTACTTCTTTTGTCTGTTTTGAGGAAACCTGTATAGACCTGCGAAGAAATTCAATGGTGTGTGTGAAGTTCCCAAACCGCACTGGGCCCGCGTGGGAACTACGGCCCAACCCTCTCATTCTGAGAGGAAGCCTGTGCCCTGCAGTGGGACGTATACAGGGTTATTTGTAATTCACTAGCATCCTTTTAACCCTAAACTCCTACCACTTAAACAAATGTTTTTTGTTTTACGGCTTTTGTCATAACTTAATATTTTTGGTGTAATAACATTTTGAAAATTTGATTCTGCCTCTTATTTTTACGATACTCTGTGTATTTGTATGGGAAAAAAAGTGCTTCATTTTAAAAAGTCGTAAAACAAAAAAAAATTGTTTGAGTGATAGGAATTCAGGGTTAAGAGGATGTCAGTGAATTAAAAATAACCCTGTATAGGCTGGGATGATGATGGTGATGTCCTTCTCAGGATCCAAAACTATCTCCGTACTAAATTTCATTACGATCAGTTGAGTAATTTAAGCGTGAAAGTATGTAAAAAACTATAAAAATCAGAATCAAGAAATACTATAATTATCAACTCAGAAATTGGCTGGTTCAGATCCCATAAAGGGATGAGAACTTCTTTGTAAATGTATGTATGCTCCTTAATGTTAGTCAATTGTATTATGTTTGTTTATTTTTAAACAATAAAGTGTTTACATTCGCATAATACAATAATTACAGAGAAAATGACTAGAGAATTATTTGTTTGATTGATTAAAAGTTTGATTAAGTAATTTTTTTGAAGAAATTATGAAATTTTTATTTTCCGAAAATTTACCAATCTTCTAGAAAGGTAGAAAATACCTGTACAATGAAATGACAGGCATTGACACGTCTTTAATTAAGACAATTAAAAGGGATTACGGAATAAGGGATTCTGCTATCGTTTTCCGAATACGCACTTTAGCGCGGCGCCGTCGAATACCTCACCTTAACCTGTCTGGATAAAGTTTAAATTTGTTCGATGGCCGCTGATTGATTTTCCGGTTTTTGTGACGTTTGACATGACAGCGTAAATTGGTTGGCGGAGGAACGATCGCTGATTTGGTGGATTGAAAGTGAATGAGTTTTCATTATGGAGAAATATCATTAGCTTCTGTTACGAGCAGAGCTTGGAACCAGTACCTGTAACATACCGATATCTATAAGTTTTCTTCGTTTCGGTTCCAGATAACCAGTAAAGGAAAAATACTGGTGGGCGGAATTGCCCATGGCAAAAATCAAACGTCAATAGAGTTGGAACGTTGAATTTTATCGACTATCGAATAAACTGAAATTATATTTACCTAGCGTATCAGTACGCAAATTTTATCAACCGTCTGATTGTACAAAATATCTAATAAACTTTCTGCTACAACGATTCATCCGGAAGTTTTTTCGATGAACAAGACCAACAAATATATTTTTCAAAAAAAATTCCGGAAATGTGTATTATTAATTTTTTTTTCATGGAATGTTGCAACAAACGAGAAATATTATCAAATCTAGATTATTATCGTTCTTTACCTCTTTAAACTCTGGTGAATGTGTTTTACTCGTTATGTGAGTTTCAACGCAATATTTTTTTAGTTGCTTTAAGAGAACCTTACATTTACCCCCTGTTTCACCATCCATTGATCAAATTTATTTGACAGATAAATGTGATGCCGTCTCTGTTTGTTTTGTTCGAATAGACGGAAACGGCATCACATTTATCCGTCAGTTAAAATTAATCAATGGGTGGTGAAACAGCCCCTTAGAGCAGTATATTGTTGAGTTATTTTCGTTGTAAGTAAGACAAGGGTACTTCTTTATCCATTTGTTAATTGTTTTTCTTTTTGGATTAACCATTTTTTACAAACGTGAATTAGTTGCAAAAAGACTAGTGGCAGAAATGACAGTTAACTGTCATGCAATTTACTTTTAATCTAATCAAAGAGGTCAAATGGTCAACTAGCTATTCAAAGAGGTTAATGTTAAAGTCAGAAATGTAAAAGGTGACTGAACTTAACAATAGCTGAAAAAGTCGATAAAATTCAACGTTCCAACTCTATTGACGTTTGATTTTTGCCATGAGCAATTCCGCCCTCTGATTATAACCGAAAAATACCTGTTTTCTATAATGGTTCTTAAAAGTGTATGCGAGTTTAGTGCGGTGAGTTGCGAATTAGCGGTTCCTGTTTCCAGAGATAACGCAACGTGAGTAAATAACTTTTGGGGGTAGCTGCAATAGAGAGATCTTTCTTCAGGCAGATGTTATGCCTGGGGACCAAAGTCCGTTAGATGAAAGTTGGAAGTTGTATTTATGCAGCTGAGTTGAGACACTTCGATAGTGCGATGTAGGGTGTAGTAATTAGTTTATGTGATGACTAGATGGCGCTAGTAGTCGCTAGAAACTTATTGTGTTCTCACTCTCTCTCATTCATTCCACGCGCACTTTCAAGTACTGGTATTAACTTCTTAAAACTGATAAATCTCATAAATTATACATAATGCTTGGTTTAGGTACTCCGGTACAAGTACCAAGACAATACCGGTTCCTGGTGTAAGGCCACGATACCGGTTCCGGAAAATACCGGTATTTCAAGCCCTAGTGGCGATGGCGAGAGGTAAAGGGATTTTTCTGAAAACGACGGGTGCTGCGGATCTAAGGGTTGTGCAAGGCAGTTGAACGCTGTGCGAGAAGAAAGAAAATCATTTTTTTAGACATCATCAAGGAGCGTACGAGTACCTTTTTTTTCACTCGACGAAACAGAGACTTGCTTAAAAACTTTTCCATTATTTTTTCAATCATTCAGACTGAAAAAATAATAGTTATAAAAACAACGCCCAATGCTATCATAATGTTGTTGTGGTGATAGGCAATAGATCTCAGTAATTTTTCAAGAAAAGTAAAAAAAAACACGTAATTCAGAAACCTTTTCCAAAGATTTCAAAGAACAGGGAAAATGTTAAAAATAAGGCTAATTAAATAATTTGGAAATCAACCTTTTTAGATTATGTAACGCCGACCTTTTGGAGATTACTTTGCGAGGATAATAATTAAGAAGGAAAAAATATGACAAATATAGCTGGACCGTTTAAATTAGTCCTCGCCCGCGCTGTACAGGGGCTGGGGCTATGACGTGGTATGACGACACAGGGGCCGAGAGAGGTGCGGGCGGCGAGCGTGCCCAGTTCTCGCAGTTCACTAGAACATAATGATGAAAAATAACATATCACAATTTATAGCGAAAAAAATACTCTCGTATTTAACGGGTTTAAACGGGTTTTTCCCGACATGTTTCGGGCTAATCCTTTTTTTTCTATGGGTGAGTCTTACCGTTGTTTCATGTTCAAAATATATCAATATTCACATACACTCATCAAAAGTGCCTGGGGATATTTTTCTCCCTAGACAGTTTGAACATTTCAATGCAGGCATATTATAGACTACTGAATCAAAACATCAAATTTGTCCAGGGACAATGAGTATCCCAAGTCTTTCTTGATGTGCGTACCTTACCTATCTTGCTCACAATATTAGAAGAAAAATATGTCAAAAATGATGCCTTCTCTTAAAAAATCCCGGTCTGCCAGTAGCAGAAAAACATCAACAACTAACTAAGCGTGGGTGATACTGGTAGCATCACGATGTAAATTAGCAGAAACAAAGCCCACAAACGGTTTCCCTTACATTAATCACTGTGACAGATCACTTAACGGGTAGCGTGATTGATATCCGAGGCCGGCAAACAAACTCTCGAATTAAAACAAGTAATTAACTTAAGATATCCCTCAATAGGAGATAGCGCAGGCGTGTTTTTGCACGCGTAACTCACTAATTGTGTTTTGCACTGAGGATGGTAGTTAGAAATTGTATTGTTTTATTAATGATACGGGCTCTCATCCCAAACTAGATTATTCTAGTAGCAATTATACGAGAGGTGGTCCAATTCGCCCAATAAAGCACAAGGACTGATAATTGTACGCAATTATTTTGCATTGTTATAATAAAGAAAACTCTAAAAAAGGATACAAAATACGATTCCAAAACTGTAATTCTTTTTTGATACAGGTTTTTCGGAAATGTTTAGGATATACTTCGTTTCATTCAACATTGAAAATATAACAGTGCAATTCGCGCTTCTTTTTCAATAGTCCAATGTCAGAACTGAAAAATACAATGTATTCAGATTCACACTTACCGTTGTTAAATAACCTAACTGTTGACGAGATAAATAAAAATCACGGGTTCAAATAGTTATTAAACTTGGTATAATGAGAAGTAAGTTAAAGGTAACTGATGTTAGCAAAACCCATCTGATAGAGCAACTGACTTCTTCATCTTTGTCAGACGGGTTCTATCTGATGGTTAAATTAAGAAACAGTTTGTCCGTCACTTAGCGCTAATCAAGACTTGTGAAACAGAAATTTTAATTCCATCTGACAAATAAGGTTATGAAACAGCCCCTAAGTTTTTATGAATTGCAGGCGAAGTTAGCACGTCATTCTGAGAGCTGAGGCATTTCAACGTTCTTCCACAGCGCCCTCTATTCTTGTTTAAAGCGCATTACTGTGATTTTAAACATGAAACTACCGTGAGACTCACTCATAGTGAAAATAAACTCCCATCCCAGTCTGGATTGAGACTGGGATATTAAGTATCCATGTCTCAATCCAGATTTTTGTCTAACTATACGCCAAGTTTCAAGTAGATCTGTTCAGCCATTATTGCGTGATTGACTACTTAAAAAATATTCAAACATCTTCAGAAGTTTTCTCATTTAAGTATAATAACAAGCATTCGCATATCCTATGGTACCCACCACAGGATATGCGAACGTAACAGGTAAATTTTTAATATTAAATGAAACAAGGTTTAGTTAGAATTAATTGACTTGTTGTTTAGCACATTCAATCCCTGAAAAGCTAGTACAAACTTCCACCATTGTTAAACTGTCAACACGCACAATGACAACAAACTGTGTGAAAATTTGCTTCGTTACCATAAATTATGTGAGTTGCATCAGGTATTACAGATTCTAATCAACATTCATTAATATTGATTTTGTGGGCGGCATCGAAGCATGTATCGTTATGGGTAATCAGCTATATTGAATAGAAACTGCTTCACAGGATTTCAAGGAGGAGTCCATAGGTTTTGACTTACCTACTAAGCTACTACGATAAATACAAATATAAATACATACATATAGGTACGGAAAACTTTATTTCAATGTACATTTAATTTATTCATTGAAATTATACAAAGACATGTATTTAACGATAGTAAAAATTAACAATCTAGGAATAGAAAGAAAAGAGGAAACAAAATAAATAAAAACTACACAAATATACCTAACTATAAAAAGAAAACACCATCAAGAAGGCCCTCCTGCGGCATAGACCCCAACACACTGGCGGCATTACCTCTCTGTACAGCCAGAGAAATTCGCTGGGAGAGGTAAGCGCCGGCTCTGGGGTCTCCTGAGGTCTCTATCAGCCGGGACGACAAGGCCCTGTAACACTTCTACCCAGGGCTTATCAGAAATGAATGAAAATGCCCTGAAGTAATTAGCGTTCGTATTTATAGCTACCTAACACTTCAATAATTGGCCAAAATAAATGTGATCGTCTAGTTTTAAAAATAGGACCCTCTATTACGTTGTGTTGTGTTATAAAATACCTAAGTGGATAAATCAAGATAGTTCAGAGTTAAGTGATGATAGTTATTAATATTAGAATATCCTGCCAAATGCTAAATGGATCATCATTCCAATTGCAGCGCTGCCCTCCGACTTCAGAACAAAATGTCTACTTATAAATTGATAAGTTTTTGGCCCTACCCTAAAAACCCCCTACCTCAAAAAGGCCTTTCAATGAACGCCAACTTGTGTATTTCATATTAAATAGGCTGTGTTATAGCCAAACTTACACAATTTAACACTCATTCTGGATGGGGAATGACCGCGACCCAAAATATATCAGTGTCCTTTTATACCAGGTCAATCATTCATCCATACAGAGACATAAAAAAAAATGCAATTCATGCAAATTATGCTTATTTAAATAACGCTTGAAATTACGCTTCCCTACTTCGAAAGCTGCCGCGGATGTCTGTGTCAAAGAGCTAGAGGGTGTTGACGAGTTGTACAAGGTGACCTGAATACCATTTAGGTGAATATGATAAGTACTTTTTCTGTGAACTCCTGCAAAGGATACAGCTTTAAAACTAGTCTTCACACAAGACGCAGACGGTCATGGGTCGAAAAGCCAAAGACGATGTACCTCAGAGACACTAGTAAAAATCATAAACACCCAAATGACTCAGGGCTTGTGTGTGTACCTAGTGTGTGAAGAACCCAAATTAATGAGTTCTAGGGTGTGTCGTATTGCTGTCCGGTATATCCAGGAGCTAGTCTCAGCCAAATAACCTTCTAGCATGTGTGTTAGCTAGTGTGTGTGTGAATTAATTAAAATGTGGTGTGTACCTAGTGTGTGTGTTGTGTGATGTTGTGCAGTGTAAGAGAATAGTGTGTGTATAATGTAAAAGTAATACCTACTAAGACCTCTAGATTGACACAGACTAGAATCAAATAAGCAATGCTACGCGTGACACAGTAATCCAGTGAAATGCCAGGTTGAGTGAAAGTGATGTAGAATAATGATTGAGATAATACACTCTTCCCTTTACTCCACCGAAATCACAGTGACACCTTAAAATTAGATGTATTTAATGCACTCAAACATGCTCTCAATCATACAAAATATTAGAAAAATAAGATGAAACGAAGCTCTGCTTTTTGACTTTGTGTCAAAACACGCCGAAAACGAAAACAACCAGCGAATAACTATAAAATAGCCTAATCAATTAAAACTTTAGGTACCTAATAACTTTAGAAAACCTGTATTAAAGGAAAAAATGGAATAACCAGCCGTCCGCTCGTAGTATCTATAAACCTACTTACTATTGTCAGCCTATAACCTATAAACCTAGCTAAATTAGCTAAAATATCTAGCAATACTAGTCGATCGCTCGCCCCTACTATCTGAATAATAAAAACACCTTATTAAATTAAGTGAATTAAACAATAAGATTAATCAAATGAGTTTAAGTTATATTTAGTTTAATTTAAGTTTTTATAGTTTGTTTAATAGAGAATAACCTAGAGTTATAATGGAAGAAAATTTAGTCAAGTCTTATTTTAATTTTATAGCACTAATAAAAAATATATCCTAAAACTTAGCTGCCGTTAGTATGTAAAATCCTGCTGCGTCTCAGCTATTGTGAGATCGAGAAATCTCGACCTGCCTCGCGAATACGAAAGTCTAGTCCCACAAAATAATCACTACTCTACGCACTATTTTTTTAATAAGTCGACGTATTCATACGATCGAAATCGGTCTTCGCTCTCGTATATTTTATCGTTTTAATTTGAATGAATAAAAATCACAAACAATAACTTTATGCTATGAATCTATTTTTAGACGCATATGTGAATAAAAACACGTTAGCGTTTCGCGTCCCGGAATCCAACTAACTCAAAACAAAGCTCTCTCTGCCCTATCCCTTCTACACAGCCTATATTAAAAAAATTACTACGTCTTTGGATTTCGAAAATATTCCACAAACTCATAAATCTATAACTTTATTAGCCCACTTGAGCCAAAATTTAACATGGCCGGTCTCACGCACTTGAAGACATAAATCGTCACATTTAAAATCAAAATTCTGGGACCTCTCAGAACACTTGAAAACTATGCAATAAATTTAGGTTCTTTACGATGTTATTTTTTTTTATGCGTCAACATGGCAAGTAAATATATTTTTATATAGGTGCGTTATATATATAAATTTATAATACTGTTATCACGCTTGGATAGCGTCGGTTACAGAACGCCCCTAAGATGACGAAGTATTTTGCATTTGAAGAATGTAAAAATATTGAGGAATCTTGAATAGGATTAACTGAAATAATTAATACTCGTCCTATTAACATAAATATTCATTTACTTTAGTGTCAAATTATATCCTAGTTTTATTATCGCTTTGCTAGTAAGTAATGACATTCCTACTTTACACATTAGGTTTTATGTTATGTCTTAATATTTCCAACACTTGTCATACCTACTAAAGTCTAGTAAGTAATAATAGTGCCCGCCTTAGGTTTTGAAATAAAGCAACCTTATGTATTTAAGCCAGTCATACATACATACTCACTTTAATACGGTAATTCCCTAGTTCATCTCACCAAACAAGGTCATACATGACATACATTAATACTTCTAAACCAACAAAAATTATAATTATGAAGCGCAATTCTAGAGTTTACTTATTCCTAATTATAACTCAATGTTGTATTGTCTTGCCAAAACCAAATCAAATCACACATACATACTTTAATTTCTGGGAACCTTCTTGTATACATTAAATAATGTATCTAAATCAAGATTCATTAATTATTGTCAAAGTCTTCCTATCCTTCATACAACTCAAAATGTAATGTTAGTATTAACTAACACCATGACAATCAAAAGAAATTTTGATTGATTTAAAACTATGCATTTGCCCTGTGATAAACTTAATTTCTATCATTAAACATATTTTACAACAAACATACCATACACACTTAATAACAAAAATATGTACCGTAATCAAAGCATAAAAAAATGTGTTACTAACATAAATAATAATAATTATTTTGGTAGCAGAGAAGCAAAGCAAAAGATAGGTATGCTACTCATTGATGTGAACCCCTCACAATGCAACGCGGGCATTATTTAATAGTATTATTATATCGCGCCAAAGTACGTATTTAAAAATTCGAACATACTATTCAAATTTAAACGAACTAATGAATACCATAGCAATAAATACCTAAGAAATAATCTAGCATGAAATAAACTTACGGCTAATAAACATTTGCTTCAAGTAAAACAGTACGGGAATCGAACCCGCTTGTACTGAGATGTACACTAAATATAGCTTATGTTTATCTAATCATCATTTCTTTATTATGATCATCATCATCATTTCAGTCATGTAATACGTCCACTGCTGGACATAACCCTCCCTTATTAATACAAAATAATTAGAATTGGAAACGTTTAACATCTAATAAACGCTCGACGTCATAATTATCTTTTACCAAAATGTACTCCTTGCTCTATCGACAATACAAATTATACGCCCCTTATTCTATCGCTTATTAGTATAAAGGCTATTAAAGTTTCTCTAGCAACAGAAATCTTCTTTTTAATACCGGTAAGCAATACATAATGTGATACAAAAGAATTATACTCATTCATCACTAATTATCCATGGAAATCGAATCCGCGAAGAAGATTTTTGGATAAACCTAACTCCAACTAAGTATACTTAAAACTACTTTACGCCCCTTGACCATGAAATTTAAATTTCACATCAAATATCGCATTAACGCAATAACCTTAAAAAAATAACGCGGGACTCGAACCCACGTTTTTGTGTTACAATCAATTATTCTAACGTATACATTTTTACGACAGAAAAAAAAAACAGACCAAAATAGTCGCAACTATAGGTGTTAAGTAGAGCATATCAAGTTCAATAAAATTATCAAAGAGGTCGAACCCATACTTAGGATTTCACTTATCTATGTAATTAATACACATGGTTTGTATAAGCAGTTACAACAAATGTACACGGGAATCGAACCCATGAATAACATTGATTACTAACTTATTTTCACGCTAGTCAATAAGCAGGTAATTAACTAAAATGAGCTAGAAATTCACGCCCCTAAAATATTATCTCTTAATATAATCCAATACGACCCAATTATATTGCAATTCCTTAATTAAATTAATGTTTACTAAACCGAATCTATCGATATTTGGCACCTTTTGATACCTTTCTCATAAACATTTAGATAAAACTGTCGTAGGGATCGAACCTACGGACGTGGGATTATCTTTTGAACTTAGTCTAACAAATAATTTTGACGAAATCTTAACCCGTTATAACATATTCACATAAGTTATTGTGGGAGTCGAACCCACAAACAGGCAAGGCTTTACGTATAAATTCCACCAAATACCAGACAGTAAACTAGATAAAAATCTTAGACATTTTTTTATACGATGTAATTCTTATAAGATTCATACCTTATAAGAATTGTTAGTTCATACTAACATGTAGTAACCCGAATTCTTTAATTAAGTATTTGAACAATAATAGTCCAAATTTTAATGACTTAAAATCCTACGGTCACGGCATCAACTGTAACACTTCTACCCAGGGCTTATCAGAAATGAATGAAAATGCCCTGAAGTAATTAGCGTTCGTATTTATAGCTACCTAACACTTCAATAATTGGCCAAAATAAATGTGATCGTCTAGTTTTAAAAATAGGACCCTCTATTACGTTGTGTTGTGTTATAAAATACCTAAGTGGATAAATCAAGATAGTTCAGAGTTAAGTGATGATAGTTATTAATATTAGAATATCCTGCCAAATGCTAAATGGATCATCATTCCAATTGCAGCGCTGCCCTCCGACTTCAGAACAAAATGTCTACTTATAAATTGATAAGTTTTTGGCCCTACCCTAAAAACCCCCTACCTCAAAAAGGCCTTTCAATGAACGCCAACTTGTGTATTTCATATTAAATAGGCTGTGTTATAGCCAAACTTACACAATTTAACACTCATTCTGGATGGGGAATGACCGCGACCCAAAATATATCAGTGTCCTTTTATACCAGGTCAATCATTCATCCATACAGAGACATAAAAAAAAATGCAATTCATGCAAATTATGCTTATTTAAATAACGCTTGAAATTACGCTTCCCTACTTCGAAAGCTGCCGCGGATGTCTGTGTCAAAGAGCTAGAGGGTGTTGACGAGTTGTACAAGGTGACCTGAATACCATTTAGGTGAATATGATAAGTACTTTTTCTGTGAACTCCTGCAAAGGATACAGCTTTAAAACTAGTCTTCACACAAGACGCAGACGGTCATGGGTCGAAAAGCCAAAGACGATGTACCTCAGAGACACTAGTAAAAATCATAAACACCCAAATGACTCAGGGCTTGTGTGTGTACCTAGTGTGTGAAGAACCCAAATTAATGAGTTCTAGGGTGTGTCGTATTGCTGTCCGGTATATCCAGGAGCTAGTCTCAGCCAAATAACCTTCTAGCATGTGTGTTAGCTAGTGTGTGTGTGAATTAATTAAAATGTGGTGTGTACCTAGTGTGTGTGTTGTGTGATGTTGTGCAGTGTAAGAGAATAGTGTGTGTATAATGTAAAAGTAATACCTACTAAGACCTCTAGATTGACACAGACTAGAATCAAATAAGCAATGCTACGCGTGACACAGTAATCCAGTGAAATGCCAGGTTGAGTGAAAGTGATGTAGAATAATGATTGAGATAATACACTCTTCCCTTTACTCCACCGAAATCACAGTGACACCTTAAAATTAGATGTATTTAATGCACTCAAACATGCTCTCAATCATACAAAATATTAGAAAAATAAGATGAAACGAAGCTCTGCTTTTTGACTTTGTGTCAAAACACGCCGAAAACGAAAACAACCAGCGAATAACTATAAAATAGCCTAATCAATTAAAACTTTAGGTACCTAATAACTTTAGAAAACCTGTATTAAAGGAAAAAATGGAATAACCAGCCGTCCGCTCGTAGTATCTATAAACCTACTTACTATTGTCAGCCTATAACCTATAAACCTAGCTAAATTAGCTAAAATATCTAGCAATACTAGTCGATCGCTCGCCCCTACTATCTGAATAATAAAAACACCTTATTAAATTAAGTGAATTAAACAATAAGATTAATCAAATGAGTTTAAGTTATATTTAGTTTAATTTAAGTTTTTATAGTTTGTTTAATAGAGAATAACCTAGAGTTATAATGGAAGAAAATTTAGTCAAGTCTTATTTTAATTTTATAGCACTAATAAAAAATATATCCTAAAACTTAGCTGCCGTTAGTATGTAAAATCCTGCTGCGTCTCAGCTATTGTGAGATCGAGAAATCTCGACCTGCCTCGCGAATACGAAAGTCTAGTCCCACAAAATAATCACTACTCTACGCACTATTTTTTTAATAAGTCGACGTATTCATACGATCGAAATCGGTCTTCGCTCTCGTATATTTTATCGTTTTAATTTGAATGAATAAAAATCACAAACAATAACTTTATGCTATGAATCTATTTTTAGACGCATATGTGAATAAAAACACGTTAGCGTTTCGCGTCCCGGAATCCAACTAACTCAAAACAAAGCTCTCTCTGCCCTATCCCTTCTACACAGCCTATATTAAAAAAATTACTACGTCTTTGGATTTCGAAAATATTCCACAAACTCATAAATCTATAACTTTATTAGCCCACTTGAGCCAAAATTTAACATGGCCGGTCTCACGCACTTGAAGACATAAATCGTCACATTTAAAATCAAAATTCTGGGACCTCTCAGAACACTTGAAAACTATGCAATAAATTTAGGTTCTTTACGATGTTATTTTTTTTTATGCGTCAACATGGCAAGTAAATATATTTTTATATAGGTGCGTTATATATATAAATTTATAATACTGTTATCACGCTTGGATAGCGTCGGTTACAGCCCCCATGAAGGCCTTCATGTCAGCCGACCAGGGACCCATTGTCTCCACTGCGAGCGCCGCAAACTCATAGTCCTTTAAAAGAGAAGAGTATTTGCGGCGCTTGAGAACTTGGGCCTGGTCAGCTGCAGCCCCGGCTTGTGAGCGGGTTGCTTGGATGTGGGACTGCGCGAAAGTGTCGACACACGTTGCGTCCCACACCAGAGCTCTACCCAGCTTCCATGGCACCAGAGTAGCCCCGTCAGGGCGCTTACCATCGTCTCTGGCCATGCCCACGGGTTCAAGGATTGCGGGCACAGAGGCGGTGGCAAGCGAGCGGCGGACTAGGTCATTAATAGTGCCATGGCGGAAAAAGCGACCAGCGCTTTTGGAGCATGAGAGGCCGTGACGACCCAGCTGATCTACGTCCTTACCACAGGTAAAAGTGTGGGAGATACATATTCTGCAACCAAGCCTTAAGGATATTGCTATCCTCAAGGTGCTTGGATCCAGAACAGTACCTATCTGACGGGAAGGGAGCGCGTTGAGCCAATGGCCTGACTCCGGGGCTGATACCGCCAGGAGACGGGCACGTTCGGGGTCGTCCGGGCTATTTTCCAAAAGAGAAGCATGGGTTTCTTTTAGCCGAGGGGAGTCCCAATCCTTCTGAATATGTCGTATATTAATATATGAATATTCTGAATATTTCAATTGAAATATGGTACAGAAGATGGTTCAACAATACTACATACTATAACAGCTCACATGCTTCGCACTGGCAGTTACTGATCTTTCTTTGAAAATTTTACCATTAGGTACGAGTATTACAAGCATCACTATTAAATTACTATATCATTAAAAGCTATCTGTGTGTCAGTTCATTAGAATCCTTTAAGCCGTTTTTGCGTGATGAAGTCACACAGAAACATCAAAACTTTTACATTTATCATTTTTCATGCTGGTCCAGAAATCAAATGGGTCGACTGTACAGGAATTAAGAAAGTCGTAATAAGTAGTTAAATTTAACTAATTAATTAAAATTTACGAGATTACACCGGGCAAACTACGTCGTTATACGTGAAACAAGTAATTATGTGACTAATTACGAAGTCGTTAGCTTAAGTGGTAGGTAATTTAACATGTATCAGTACTATCAGTCTTACCTACAAGCATTAATGCTTCATGTTTCTATTTAGATAAATCCTACTATAATCTTATTTATAGTCGACAAAGTTCGTGTATTTTTTAGTTTCTCAGGCGTAAACAGCTTGCCAGATTTGGATGAAATTTAGTATCTAGATAGATGAATCTCGGGAATAACACTTAGTTTTTCCAATTTTCCCACGGAATCGGATTCCCATAATACCAGATAGTGAAATCACCAGGCTCGTAAAACACGACCTCCCCACGACGACCACGACCTGCCTGACGAGCCTGGTGATTTCACTATCTGGTATTATGGGAATTCGGTTTTGAATGGAACATGGTGTATTGAAAACAAGCTTTTTTGGCAATCCGATATAGAGAAAAACACGGTGACAGGAAAGTCTGGTATTCTGGGAATTTGGTATTTTAGAAATAGGGTAAGTCGGCAATCTAGTATTTTGCAATTCTGATTTTTAGGGAACGAGCGTCGAATATCTATATTTTCTGGGCACGAGATCAAAATACTCTATTTTACGCCTTTTGGTTTTTAAATTAAAACAATAATAAGTAATATTAGAGAGAGATATATCCTCCTGTCCTGTTCTCACTTCTATACATGAATAGGCACTATTTACACCAAATGCGGTACTCTCGACAGATTAACGTTAGCGACGACCTTATGACGTGCCTTTGTTAGGAGTGGCTTAGCTTTAAAAATGCGCTTTCGTGCCACCTGACTGATTAGCTATTTAGCTGGCCTTGCTCCGCTCAACTGTGAAGTGTTGGGGAAATTCATTAGTCCCTTATTAGACGGTTTTAGGGTAAGTAAGGATTAGTCATACGGTGACCCAATAAAATAACATTGTTCGTGTTTAAGACGGAAAGTTATTGCGTTGAATATGTTGGTGGTTCGTCTTGTTTTTACTTTGCTGAGGTCTTCGGGTTGGTCAAAAAGGTTTAATTTTAAAATTGCGACTGAATAGAATTTTACTTGTGATTGAATAACTTTTTGATCTTCATAACTCATAACTCAGCGTTGGTTAAAGTTAGTCAAAGCTAGAAACATTCAAAACAGATAAACTCTAACAGAATGATATAAGTAACCTTAAATAAAAAACACCTTAATCGATCAAACTGATAAAAAATTCAAATCCAGCGTCAAGAAGACACACATACATAAGGCGTATTATAAAATTATTGATTATATCAGAGACAAGGCTGTTTGGAAATAGGTCCGATCGACATTGGTGATCGCTAGTTTCAATATCGTATCTACTGTGTTCAAAAATTTAGTTGTGTTAAATGCTTTACGAGTATAATGTATGTAATTAAATAAAGTAGATCTGAAAAAATAATACTTACCTAGTTGAGTTTCTTGCCAGATTCTTCTCACCTGGGTTTTTTGAATGGGTAGTATAGATTATTCGACATACATAAGTGCTTTGAATTTGACAAACTTGTAAATTAAAACCTAGTAATAGCCGTAAGTTGGCAGGGCATTGCGATTTGTGGAACCAGGTGACCCGATACTGAATCTCTACACGAACGTCCGATCAGCTCTATCGAATATAAGTCCGTGACAAAAGAGGATCGAGCCGTTCTGACCACGTTTTGTGCTAAGCGAAGCGGACGCAGGGCTTTCACGGAAATATCGTCAGAAATGCCTTACATTGCAGTGTTCGATTAATCACTTCGAAATCTATAGTCCTGTGATTCCGCAATGTAATGTTTTCGTACGATATAATGTGAGGTCATGTATGTATGCTTACGTTAGCATTTGTGTTTCAGAGAATCTGCTGATGTGCGGAACGCAATACAATCTATCTTTTTCGTTTCGCGGTATAACTTTCTACGTTATCCTAGCTTCTTCCAATGCAGACCGTCTATTTTTAGGGTTGTTAAGAGCAAAAAACTAATTTAGAAAGATTTAATGCACGTTTAACTAAAGATAATATATGTTTTTGCGCGTAGTGATTGAGTTTTTTTTTGTAGTTCGATAATTTAGTTTTATAGGGATAATGTGTGTGCTAGGAGTTTGTAATCAACCAGGTCGCTCCATCTTGTTGGAAGCCTACTTACACTGCGTCTTCCGGTCCGTGGACGCCATTCGAGAACCTTTTGACCCCATCGGCCGTCAGTATGGAAAGAAATTAATTAAAAATAAGCATGAATCAAATTGCAGCTGCTGCAGTTGAGGACGATAAGATTTATTTTTGTGTTTTTTTCTAACGCTGTGCTTTCTCGCAGAGAAAGCCGTACGCGGAGATTGGATGGGCACCAATCCGTATATGTTCCATTTCGCAGTAAAACACTTAAAATCCCAGAATCAATTAGACAAGAGACCCGATATAATATACTATTAAATGCATGATTATAATAATAATTTTAATTTCATATATTTTTTTAACTTAAGTTAATCTCAAACTTAGTTATATTAATTATTATTGTGTGCCCTTACAGGGCGCTATGGACTAACATAAATATTTATTGTAACACCTAATTTTATATGTACATGACTTAATAAATGAATAAATAAATAAATAAATCATTCGTTCATTTGTTTTTTGTGACAGCAAATGGTTTTTCTTTCTTTTTTTCATATTATTTTTTGCTCGTAAGGAATGCAGCCGTAGATTTCAGGCCATGCCAATTCATTTTCACTGTGGATGCGCCCGAACTTAAGCTGCGCTACGGCCGCTGAGTTAGTGCCCAGCGCTGAGATAAATCTTTGCTGGACTCGGGAGAGTCGATTGTTTCTACATCATGACGGGAATAGAAATTTCGGGGTTACGCTCTTGGCGGTAAATTTGCCGTTTCTTGTTAGCCTTAGCCATCGTTTTGTGAACATTTCAGTCGAAAGACGTCCACTGCTGAACACAGGCCTCCCCCAAAGCTCGCCAAACAGATCGGTCCCGTGCCATCCGCATCCAACGCGTTCCCGCAACCTTAACCAGTTCGTTGCTCCATCTTGTTGGGGGCCTACCTATACTGCGTCTTCAAGTCCGTGGACGCCACTCGAGAACCTTTATGCCTCATCGGCCTTCAGTTCTACGAGCGATGTGCCTTGCCCACTGCCACTTAAGTCTGGCGATTCTTCGAGCTATGTCGGTGACTTTAGTTCTTGCGCCGATTTGAACATTGAACAATGATTGGCAATTCGTAAATGGGTGGGGCCGCGAAGCGTTTCAACCGCTGTATCCCGTGTGTTACCAAAAATCTAAGGATAATGTATTATGTCCATGAACTAAAACCAATTTCAATTCTGCAACCACACACGTGCTGGTGGTCACTAGGATTTTAAGGTGACGGACGTACGTTAGTAAATTTTGGCAACACACTGGACACGGCGGTTAAAACGCTTCACGGCCCCACTCAAATATAGTCGATCAAATAAATTAAGTGCTTTAACATTTTTTATAACATTATTTAAAAGCGAAAAAGTTTTTCGGGTGCGCCGGTGGGATTCGAACCCACGTCTCCTGGGTATGCGCCCCAACGGGTGTTCTAACAATTGAACCACGTCGCATCCAACCGACTCCCCCGAAATTCTTAATCGCTTACATACGCCAACAGTGGCGTGTGGTAACATCTATCGCAACTATTAGAAGCTACGACTCCTACGTTCCAAATTACATTGGAAATGCGTAAGAAATGATGTACCACATCTATTCAAATATTATTTATTTTATTAGCAGTACGGCTGCTCACCGCCTTTTCGCTTTTAAATAATCTTAGATTCGGTGAGCAGCCGTATAATAAAATAAATAATATTTTTTATAACAGTTCCTACATCAGAATAAAATCAATAAGGCTGATAATCACAATGACTTGTAAGTAAAAATAGCCTTTGATATTTTAAGACGTACAACTGACAATGAACCTTAGGGTGATGAATAAATTTCTTTGTCGACTATACTTAGTATGGTTTTGGCGATCCGATAGTCCAGTGTATAGGAAAACTAACTGCGGAGCTTGATTTGATGTCTGGGGTTGATCTACGGTTGGGAATGTGTATGAAGAATTCGAGTTCTCTTTGTTCTGTTTGTACAATTCATGCAAATCACAAAGGCGAGCGGGTTTCACTCGTGATTGAACGTTTATAAATAAGATATAAATGAAATTAGCTTTGTGTTGTGCGATAAATTTGTTGGGCATTTCTTTTTATTTTTATGCATTATGTTTTTGGTTAGTTTTTAAATAGGTCTAATTTATACAAATGTTTTTTATTTGTATTTTTTCCTTCCAAATGCAATGTTTCTCTCTCTCTTCTTGAATCTTGGATGTTTTCTCGACGAGAATGTACGTCACCAAGCGATGTGCTGGAAAGCTTCTTCTAAGTTCTAAAACGTTTACTATGTTACTGTATCGCTTTACAGATTGTAAAGGTTTAGTAACGTCGATGCTTTTGTGTCATAATTTTGCTTTTTATGCGTTTTTATTATGTTTTTTAGGGTTCCGTACCCAAAGCGTAAAAACGGAAACCCTATTATTGAGGCTCCGCTGTCCGTCCGTCTGTCTGTCTGTCTGTCCGTCTGTCCGTCTGTCACCAGGCTGTATCTCGGGAACCGTGATAGCTAGAGAGTTGAAATTTTCGCAGATGATGTATTTCGGTTGCCGCTATAACTACAAAATACTAAAAAATGGAATAAAATAAATATTTAAGGGGGCTCCCATACAACAAACGTGATTTTTTTTGCTCGTTTTTGGTCGATATTAATAACGGCAACAGGTAGACGCTTGAAATATTCACAGAATATTCAATTATATATTGACTTTAAAAATATTTAAGGGGGGCTCCCATACAACAAACGTGATTTTTATAGATAATTGTACGGAACCCTTCACTTGGCCGGTTTTTTATCTTGCCATCCCTATTTTTACACATCGATTCGCGATTTTCCGTAGTACAAAAAGTTGTAGAATATGAAAAAAACCTTTCCAATGATTTATGGCTTGTCGTTATTGGTCCCTAGGCCAAAGCCCATTCAAATCTGCCCATCCCCCTTTTAAACAGTAATGCGACTATTACATTTATATAATAATACTAGCTTTTGCCCGCGGCTTCGCTCGCGTGTACCAAGAGTATTCCAAAGAACCAAGATATCAAGCAAGCAAGCATACAGGCAAGCAAGCAAGCATGCAAGCATGCCAGCAAGCATGCAAGCAAGATGCAAGCAAGCATGCATGCACGCAAGCAAGCAAGCGTGCAAGAAAGCGTTCAAGTAAGCGTGCAAGCAAGCGTGCAAGTAAGCCCGACTACAGGTAGATACGGTCCTTTACAGTATTTCTTTATATTTTTGTACAATGTTTTTCGCTAATTCGGAAGCGGGCACTAAAATAACCAGGCTTGTTAATAATATAAAACCTATTATTACTATCCCCTGTCCTGCATTAGGTATAATTCAATGTTTTCTTACCTTCTACGGAAACTTGAGTAACTGGAAGCGATATGTACCTACTTAGCATTGATATTATACATATTATATATAGTATTTTGTTAAAGTGTTGTGTGACCTAACCATTAAAAAGTTATACCTTCCATCATCAGCTCATCTGAATAACCAGAAAGAATACATCTAAAGGTCTATACGTGCATATGATATTTAAAGAAACTTCCTATAACTCCTAACCGTTAAGGAGTTTAACCTTCCATCATCAGCTCACCTGGATAACCTGAAATAATACAACTATCGGACTATACGTACCTGTAATATTTAAAAAAATATCCTCAACTCCTAACCGTTAAGGAGTTTTACCTTCCATCATCAGCTCATCAACATGAGATGATGTCTACCAGACGCAAACACTTAAATAGTTTGAGAAAATATATGAAAAACGTAATGTGTCTACAAAATTTGAGGGTTGCCCTCGATTTCCCTGAGATCCCGTCATCAGATCCTGATTTGGTGACAATGGGACCATCTTAGTTATATAATATAGGTATATTATATTCTTACGAATAAAAAAATAATTTTCATAATCGGTCCACAATTGACCGAGAAATCGGTGAACATACCTCCTCCTTTTTTTGAAGTCGGTTAAAGAGCCCTTTGCGGCCTACTCACAGTATAAACTTAATTTTGAAATTTTAGCTTTCTACAACCAGTACAACGCAAAATCCCGTTTTTTCCCGTTCCCGTAAGAATTTCGGGAAATGCTTTCTTAATGCTCCCCTACACTCCCCAAGGAACCCACTTGCCAAATTTCAGCTTTCTATGACCAGTAAAACGAAAAATCCCGTTTTTCCCGTTCCCGTGGGAATTTTGGAAAGTCCTCTCTCAACGCTTCTCTACACTCCCCACGCAACCTACATGCTGAATTTCAGCTTTCTACCACCAGTAAAATGAAAGATCCCGTTTTCTCCCGTTCCCGTGGGAATTTTGGAAAGTCCTCTCTCAATCCTCTTCTACACTCCCCAAGCAACCTACATGCCGAATTTCAGCTTTCTACGACCAGTAAAATGAAAAATCCCGTGTTTTCCTTATCCCGTGAGAATTTCCGAAAATCCTTAAAACAGTTTTTTACTATTATAATTATCTACTTCTATGTCAAACTTGAAGAGTCTAGTAATTATAGTTCATAGGATCCCGTTGAACTGAATATATAAATCCCGTTTTTTCCTTATCCCGTGGGAATTTTGAAAAATCCTGAAATTAATGTTTTTACTAATATAATACCTACTTGTGTATCAAATTTGAAGAGTCTAGTTATTATAGTTACTGAGATAGGGTCACTCGGAATCGAATTTATAAATCCCGTTTTTTCCCGTTCCCGTGGGAATTCCCAAAAATCCTTCCTTAGTGGATGCCTACATTGTATAAGGTATCTATGTGCAAAATTTCAAGTCTCTAGATCCAGTGGTTTGGGCTGTGCGTTGATATATCAACAGTCATTTAGTTTATTTAGACATTTCAACCCCATCGCACCCCATCCAGGGAGATGGTATTTTACGTCCGCCACGTCGGATTTTAAAACCGTTGTTGTTTTCATAACCAGCGACCCGATAAACCATAGAAACAACACCCATGTTGATTTTCAGACTTTGTTACGCCTTTCCCCCCTTTTAGGGGTTGAATTCTCAAAAAACCTGAAACACGTGTTTACTCATTTACCATTAGGAGTACTTCTGTGAAGTTTCGAATAAAATAGTCGAACTAATCTTGTTTCCCCATACAAACTTTGGACCCCCTTTTCACCCCCTTAGGGAGTGAATTTTAAAAAATCCTTTCTTAGTGCACCCCTAGACCTTATAAGGAACCTACATGCCAAATTTGGAATCTCTAGGCCCAGTGGTTTGGGCTGTGCGTTGATATGTCAGTCAGTCAGTCAGTCAGTCAGTTTCTTCTTTTATATATATACTAGCTTTTGCCCGCGGCTTCGCTCGCGTGTACCATGAGAATTCCAAAGAACCAAGATAAAGCAAGCAAGCATACAGGCAAGCAAGCAAGCATGCAAGCAAGATTGCTTGCGTGACAATGGGACCATCTCAGGAGTATATTATATTCTTTCGAATAAAAAAAGAATTTTTAAAATCGGTCACACAATAGACCAAGAAATCGGTGAACATACCTACATAAAAAATACATAAAATGGAATGCATAACCTCCTCCTTTTTTTGAAGTCGGTTAAAGAGCCCTTTGCGGCCTACTTACAGTATAAACTTATGAATTTAGAAATTTTAGCTTACAACCGGTAAAACGCAAAATCCCGTTTTTCCCGTTCCCGTAAGAATTTCGGAAAATACTTTCTTAATACGGGGAAAGTCCTATCTCAATGCTCCTCTACACTCCCCAAGCAACTCATGCCGAATTTCAGCTTTCTACGACCAGTAAAACGAAAAATCCCGTTTTTTCCCATTCCCGTGGGAATTTTGGAAAGTCCTCTCTCAATGCTCCTCTACACTCTCCAAGCAACCTCATGCCGAATTTCAGCTTTCTACGACCAGTAAAACGAAAAATCCCGTTTTTCCCGTTCCCGTGGGAATTTTGGATAGTCCTCTCTTAATGCTCTTCTACACTCTCCAAGGAACCTACCTACTTGCCAAATTTCAACTTTCTACGACCAGTAAAACGAAAAATCCCGTTTTTCCCGTTCCCGTGGGAAATTTGGAAAGTCCTCTCTCAATGCTCCTCTACACTCCCCAAGCAACCTCATGCCGAATTTCAGCTTTCTACGACCAGTAAAATGAAAAATCCTGTTTTTCCCGTTCCCGTGGGAATTTTGGATAGTCCTCTCTTAATGCTCTTCTACACTCCCCAAGGAACCTACCTACTTGCCAAATTTCAGCTTTCTACGACCAGTAAAACGAAAAATCCCGTTTTTTCCCGTTCCCGTGGGAAATTTGGAAAGTCCTCTCTCAATGCTCCTCTACACTCCCCAAGCAACCTCATGCCGAATTTCAGCTTTCTACGACCAGTAAAATGAAAAATCCCGTTTTTCCCGTTCCCGTGGGAATTTTGGATAGTCCTCTCTTAATGCTCTTCTACACTCCCCTAGGAACCTACCTAATTGCCAAATTTCAGCTTTCTACGACCAGTAAAACGAAAAATCCCGATTTTTCCCGTTCCCGTGGGAAATTTGGAAAGTCCTCTCTCAATGCTCCTCTACACTCCCCAAGCAACCTCATGCCGAATTTCAGCTTTCTACGACCAGAAAAACGAAAAATCCCGTTTTTTCCCGTTCCCGTGGGAATTTTGGAAAGTCCTCTCTCAATGGTCCTCTACACTCCCCAAGCAACCTCTTGCCGAATTTCAGCTTTCTACGACCAGTAAAACGAAAAATCCCGTGTTTTCCCGTTCCCGTGGGACTTTTTGATAGTCCTCTCTTAATGCTCTTCTTAACTTCCCAAGCAACCTACATGCCAAATTTCAGCTTTCTACGACCAGTAAAACGAAAAATCCCGTTTTTTCACGTTCCCGTGGGAATTTTGGAAAGTCCTCTCTCAATGCTCCTCTACACTCCCCAAGCAACCTACATGCCGAATTTCAGCTTTCTACGACCAGAAAACGAAAAATCTCGTTTTTTCCTTATCCCGTGGGAATTTCCAAAAATCCTTAAAACTGTTTTTTACTATTACAATTACCTACTTCTATGCCAAATTTGAAGAGTCTAGTAATTATAGTTCATAGGATTCCGTTGAACTGAATATATAAATCCCGTTTATTCCTTATCCCGTGAGAATTTTGAAAAATCCTGAAATCGATGTTTTCATTATTGTAATACCTACTTGTGTATCAAATTTGAAGAGTCTAGTTATTATAGTTACTGAGATACGGTCACTCGGAATCGAATCTATAAATCCCGTTTTTTCCCGTTCCCGTGGGAATTCCCGAAAATCCTTCCTTAGTGGATGCCTACATTGTATAAGGAGTCTATGTGCAAAATTTCAAGTCTCTAGGTCCAGTGGTTTGGGCTGTGCGTTGATATATCAACAGTCAGTCAGTCAGTCAGTCAGTCAGTTTAGAATTTTATATATATAGATATATAGATATAGATTAGAACACGATATTATAGACTCGTAGTTTATAGGTGAAACAGTAAGAATAATAAAAAATTCCATAGTTGCTAATAAATAATGATCATAAACTAAGCATTCGTGGCTCGCTTAAAATAGTGTTATGGCACCTCTAAAACGTTGGCGAGTCTAGACCCACTTTGTTTCATTGGTAGTTATTTGTGTCAAATTAACTTTATCTTAAATCATAGAGGTCATCAGAAAACACGCAAAAAGTACAGTTAACAAGTGCCAGTAAGGAGAATTATAAAAATTAAAATACTACTAACGAAAGTTTGTTAGTATTTATGGGTACTTTCAGTAATTGGATTCACGGACTCACGGACAACGTCATCATCATCCCGTCATTCCAGCCTATATACGTCCCAATGCAGGGCACAGGCCTCCTCTCACGGACAACGGACAGACAGTTCAAAATAATTGACTGTTGAAAAATAACAAAATAACTACAGAACATTTTGACGTCTAATAAATCGATGAACGCCGGCTGCAACACGAAAAAACAAGACTCATTGTAACGTACATGTAACGTTACGTAAAGTTACATTCTACAGACCAGCTAAGCAGGCCTGTTGCATGAGAGCGGCGAAGGCCAGTTACAAGAGAACGGCGGGGGGGGGGTTTGAATGTTTTGTTATGACGTTGTCACGTTAAACTATCGGCCGTAAACCGACATTTTAAACCGGTTTTTTTTTACTAGCCCATAATTGTGTCCCACTGCTGGACAAAGGCCTCCCCTCTGGCCCTCCATAGCTCCACAGAACATTAGATCGACTTATTGGGTTTGTCCACGCACCCCTCGATATTATTTATCTATCTTCCATTGCCCTTTACAAACTTGGGAAACACACAATGTGGGCCAAATTGACAAGTGGCCAAGTAACTAGGTAGTTTAGTCTTGGCCGAGACGTGTCAATCCTGACAAGTTGCTAACTATAACAGAAGTTGGTTGAGTGTTACTTGTTTAGTACTTGTGTGGTACTTGTTTAGACAAGTCATGCGAGGTGTGGGAATTATTAGTGTCAACATGTTGGGAAGGGTTGTTTGACCTGCGAAGGTTGTTCGATATGTAAAATTATAAGGGCAGATTAAACAGAAAGAAAAAATATCAGTCAGTCTAAATAGCTAAAACTCTATCTAACTAGCTTTTTTATACCCGCGATTTCACTCGCGTTTCAAAGATGACTTCCTGCCAAGTTTCTTGCGGTGGGTTGCTTGGCAATGATGGTCCTTACGAAAGCGCTGGTAGTTTTAAAAAAAAGTGACATGTAAAAGAGCCCTTTGCGGCCTACTTGCAGAATAAACGTTTTGATTTTTGATTTTTTTTTTTGTTTACTATTATATTTTACATTTGTATTGAAATACGGATACATACGGATTGAAAAATCCACCATAAATTACTTCGCAGGCATGTACAGGTTTCCTAATGAGGTTTTCCTTCAACGTAAAAATAATTTTCACTTGAATTCTAGAACCTGTAGGTAGTGTTTTAACCGCACCCGAATTGTCAAAAGGCTTACAATATACTAAAGTGTAAATATCTTTGACCTCGACTGCACAAATGTACTTTATTTCATTTTAAAGTGCACATAATGTGAAACGAAAATGACAATAGAGTCTGCAACTGACTGCATCTGAATGTCGCTTTGAAATTCCATCTACAAAAAAAGTTGCCGCGACTGAGCCAACCTTTAAAAGTTACAGTAACTCTACCGGAACGGTTCTGCAGTTTGAAAAGCACAGTACACAGCTGATAATAACAGTAGGCTTTGGTTTTATATCATTTAAAATAACTTCATGCGAGTTAACTGCTGCTAAAAAACTTGGTGTCCTTGGTGAGGCGGTATTTAACGGTCGCCAGATGTGATGGATTTAATAAGGCACAAGAATTGTATGTAAAGCCAATCATATATATTTTCGGAAAGAATATAAATAAATAATAAATAAATATCACGGGACAATTCACACCAATTGACCTAGTCCCAAACTAAGCAAAGCTTGTACTATGGGTACTAGACAACGGATAAACATACTTATACAGTGAAATACATACTTAAATACATATTAAACATCCAAGACTCGAGCACAAACATTCGTATTTTTCACACAAATATCTGCCCCTACTGGGAATCGAACCCGGGACCTCAAGCTTCGTAGTCAGGTTCATTAACAACTAGGCTATCCGGCCGTCTAAATATGCTTTCATGCAACCAATGTTTTAGTGACATTCAAATTGATTAGTAACTAAGGCTACGAACTAGCAAAGTACGTCACAGCCAGAATAGCATCTTACTCTTTACAAAGCACAGGTTTGATCGTGTATGAAATACTGCTGTCGTCTTTTGGACGGTTCCGCCAAGTATCACTTAGTCGCGTTGGATTTGGTGGAGTGATAGTCCGTCGATTGAGAACATGCTACAGAGCCATTGTAGATTTGTTTGTTTGTCTGTTTTTTACCGCATACATTTTGGTTAGTGTGCGCAGGAATTACATGATTTAATGATTAATGCCTCCATCTCCATTTTACCAATGGACATCTAGGCGGGACCCATGTATTCCTAAAAACGAACCGCTCAGGAATGAAACTGGCTTCCATCGTCTCTATTTTCAGATAGATACGTATACAATCTAGAGCTCTTCAACAAGGCTAGAGTGAATAGGCTGTTACTGAACAGATAAGATACACTTTTCGTAAGGTGTGATAGGGGTTAATCACTGATTAGATTTTATGTAAAAAAAGTTCATTTTTATCTCTCCTATTCGTTATGTGGGGATGACTGTGACAGTAAGAAAACTCCATTAAATTGTATACAATAAAATCTGAAAGTTGATGCAGTTTCTATAACTCCGAGAATAATTTGTTTCGTTTTTTATATCGGTTTATTGAGTTGCAAAACAATGTTTCATTTATGTGGAAAATTTACTAGAACTCGAATAAAATGAATCGTTATTTTATTTCTTTTTTTCTTTTGCTTATAATGTACGCAAATATTCCTAAGGGATAATATTATTGACGAGTTGAATTCTGGACTGGGTCGAACAAAATTAAATAAACAAGAAATATCCTGTTCTTTTATTTTCGGATGAAATAAATATTTTGAAATTGAATTTTTTTTAAGTGAAAGAAGTTCTCGCACGCATCTTTATCGTGCACTTTTTAACAATATGATAGCTACAGTCAGCTTGTATTATAAATTAAATTAAAAAAATCCTAACTAACATGACAGTAAATATCCCTAAAAATAATTGATAGTTCACTCATATAGTATAAATCTTCCCAGGTGAATTTTTCGCTTCGAGCCCTTATCTTTCAAAACAAACGGTATCGTCATAATATTAAGGTTCAAATTTAAAGTAATGTCTCGAAGCGCAAAATTCACCTGGGAAGATTTATACTATAGCTGCATCATAACCTTAGAGAGATTGGCACTTTGATATGAAATTTCATCAAAGTAAATTTTCTTTAATCCGAGCTTATAATTTGCTTAAACATCCCAAGCCAAGCCGAGAAGCTTTGACGTTGGTTTGACATGACGTATTGTGTTTGCATGTATTGCACTCGTTCTTACATTGTATGTGATACACAACGCACAAAACGATATCCACACCCAAGAGTTTCGCACAAAAGCATGTCCTTATTATATCACGAATACTTTTGCACACTTTGCCAAAACACTCGCACACAAAAGAAAAACTTTCTACCTTTCCTACTCGTTTGGGATTCTTTCTCCAAAATAGCTGTTACTTTATAAAGTTTGTAAATAATATGCTAAGTTTTGCGAGAGACTTATGAAATACGCTGGTGGCTTTAAACCTCGGAAAAAGGCTTTTGTTAGGGTACCGTTTTATTTTACGTGTTATTTTGTTTAATATTTCGCTATTAGGTTGCTTCTTAACAAACTTAAAAACTTAATTTAATATAATGTGCTTTCTCTGTACACTATGTCACAAAATTAATCCAGATTATTTCACCAAATAGTTGGGCAAGTCTGAATACACCCTGTAAAGATTTTCAGAACTTTCAAATTGTGGTTGTCAAATGTTTTATATAACATTAGATGCGTAACTTATCTTGAATCTAAACATCGTACAGTCAAGGGCAAAAATATGTATACACTTTAGTACCTTGTCACTTTAACCACTGTGACAGTTCATATATGTCATTTCAAATACGACGAAAATAGACAAGGTACTAAAGTGTATACATATTTTTGCCCTTGACTGTACATACATTATCCGGAAATGTACTCCTTCTTAATGTACCTACTTCTTTACACACTTCGTAATGTGTAGTCTTTCTGAAAACACTAAATAAGATTTTTAAAAAGAAACAGAAGTGATAATAAAGTTGTACCAAGTCGCACATTTAGGAAAGTGCACTTTCAGGGTAAATGGACAATTTGAAAAAGCGTCCTCCTGAGTAAGTGTTACTATTAGGAAGTGACTCACAAAAGAATATGATGCAGTGGAGCGAGCTATGATCAGAGTTTCCCTGCGTGATCGAATCAGAAATGAGAAAAGAATAAAACTAAAAGTTACTGAAATTGCTCGGAGAGTTGCCAGATTTTAGTAGCAGTGTGCAGGGCACATTTCTCGTAGAAACTACAGCCGATGAGGCACTTATAACCTAGAGTGGCGGTCGCGAACCGGAAGACGTAGCATAGGAATGCCCCAACAAGAGGTATAACCCCTTCGGCCGTCTATAGAACCGGAGTTTCAGAACTGGTTCCGTATGAGGCTTACAAATTACTTGTAGGGAACTGGTTCCGATCGACGCTTTTAATTTACTTGTATGGAACTGGTTCCGATCAAGTAATTATGAACCATCTTTAAGGTGGTCGAAAGAACCACATCGATGCGGGACCGATTGTTCTGAAACTCTGGAGGAAGTCTTTGTCTATGGTTCGCCTAATATGACGATAACCTTTTGAGGATGTGTATTGGTCAGGAATTGAGTTTTACGGTCCTAAATCTGCACAGATATATCTGAAAGCTAAGCTAGTAAGTTACCTAATACTTTTTGGGCATTATTTACATTATAATAATATATAACTTATAGACAAGAACTTAAAATTAAATACGTAAAAATAGCTTAGTACATATTTCCTAGCTAGATCGAACTTAGTCTTCATTTTTTTATCGCAGGGTAGTATTTGAGCTGGCCTTGTGAATTGTAGGCGTATAGGGTCTTTCTTTTAAAATTTGACGTTTGAGTTCAAATGCCTTCAACCGGTTACATTTTCCAAACACATTCGTATTTCAGCCCGAAAGTTTTCAATATTTTTTCTATCCTAAAGCCCAATTTAAGCCTGAAAGAATTGTGAAAGTTACGTTACTCTGCGGCGTTCGATTGAACACTTCACACTCGTTCACTTTACGGCCTCGCAATGCAAAGCAACGAGCACGATTTTCTTCCAGGTCTAACCAAACTAGCCTTGTTTTCTTTAGGTAATGAAATTTAGAAGAGGTAGTAAAAGCCAACCATCGCCCGGAGCATGGTTGAGCCTTTTTCGTTTCATTAGGCATTATTAAAGGCCCTCTTTGGGAAAATCGAGCTAAATTAAATCAAGCACAACAGCAGTGCGGTTGGCAGAACGCCAGCGCGACCTGTGCTTCACATTAATATTGTTTTAGAGCGAACCATTGGCTCCTATACCTACGTGATGCGAATTCTCGAACGCTCATTGGTGGAATTTTATTTAGTTGTAAAGGAACGTTGTTTTTCGGAGTAGTAAGCAAGCGTCTTAGACTTGACATTGGGTGGAATATTGCCGAAAATACTAGCTTCAAAAAAAATTCCGATTTCATTTAAAAATGTAAACTGAAAATCTAAAAATACGCGTTTTAAATTTTTATTTTTGATATACGCACATTTCGAAAAATTCGTGGATACGAGCCCGGGAATCGAACCCTCTGCTTGTGAGGTCAAGCTATCATGCCTTCACTAGTGAATTCATCAAATTATGGACAACTAGATGTTGCGCGCGACTTCATCTGCGAAGAATTCGTCTATCGCAATCCTATGTCCCTATCTTGAACTGTCCTTATACTAATTTTCATTTTACCTGATTATAAGCTTGAGGTCCCGGGTTCGATTACCGGTCGGGGTAGATATCGCACTCCTAGTACAATACTGCAATACGAATCTTTGTGTTCGAGTCTTGGATGAATAATATGTATATTTAAGTATGTCTATATAAGTATGTTTATCCGTTGTAATACCCAAAGTACACGCCTTGTTTAGTTTGGGACTAGGTCAATTGACCCATGATTTATTTAGTTATTTTATTTATTTAAACCAGTTCAGTGGTTAAAACGTAAAGTGGTAACAAACACATAAAGTCTATTTCGCATTAATAATATTAGCGGAGAAGCAAAGATTTAATGCGTGACATTTAGTTTATAATATAACTGTGTTCCTATAGTTTTATCTATTTGTTTGAAACCAATAAACAACACTAAACCATCTTTTAACGACCCACAACTTGGACCTTTTATCGTGAAAAGTTCATAAAGTGGACAAAAAAATCTAGATTCATTACGGTACTTAAAGTAAAACTCTGGCCTGAATCGCCGATGACTTTCGAACTTTCCCTAACGGCCTGGAAAGCTTTAATGAAAGTGTAATAGGTCCGATCCGTGACAAAAAAGGGGGTCCGTAGAACCAACTTAATTGATGTAAAACTTAGCAACTTGATCCAGTGTATTTTTTTTATGGTATAGGGGGCAAACGAGCAGACGGATCGACTGATGGTAAACGATTACCGTCGCCCATGGACACCTGCGACACCAGAAGTGTCACAAGTGCGTTTCCGGCCTTTTAAGTAGGAGTACGATCTTTTTTTGAAAGCTTGAAGGTCATATCAGTCCGGGAATACCGCAGCAGGTACTTCATTCCAGAGCTTTGCTGTGCGAGGAAGGAAATTTCTGGAAAAACGCACAGTAGAAGACTGCCAACCATCCAGATGGTGAGGATGGAAGTGTTGTCGCGTTTTAGGACTATAGGGATGTTGACGCCAATAAAAAATAATTCGAAGACACGACTCCAGTAAAAAACGCTTTATTTTAGCCCTGAAAACCAGATTGATTTACGATTAACTGCAGAATTAGATTTTTTGTTGCTTAAAACAAATTGATTGCTTTGATTGAGTTGGCGAACTAGTGACGTCATAAGTTGCTAATGCCATTCAAACTCTATGGGAGAACTGTGTTTTGACAGCTCATAAAAAGTACGTAAACTATAAGTAATCGTGTTTCAAAAAGACTGGTCACTAGGAGTGAATCCTCAAAATATCTTACACATGAATTTCAGAACTAAAGCTTTGCTAGTAATGATACAGCAAGGGATTTAATGAATGAACATAAAGGATTTGTGAAAATCGTGCTAACATTTTCAAAATTAATTGATGAAATGTATAATAACAGTAACTATTTTGGTAAACCGTCTCTAGTTGGACCCGTTGTACAACTATGTCTCAGTAAGCCATGATTCTACTAAATAAGGAACTCAGTGGGGCATTTATTTTGAAAAGGATGTACCCGGGTCGAGCTTATTGCTTATCTTAAACATAAATTTTCTCTAACGTCAACATCGCTTTTAATCGCTTGTTATACACCAAATAATATTTGAATTAAGCTCGCAAACAAAATCATTGAAGCCCATTTAATTGCTGTATTGAAGTTTTGGGTTCATCGTGGTTTTATCTATTGTAGTTAACAGAAAGGTTCCCTGGGGCCGTATTTGCGTCTGCAAATTATGCTTGGGCCGAATTGTATTTCGGAAATAGTTGACAGGCGTAATATTTGTTGACCGTTGTTATCCGCTATAAACATGTCTTCAGCAAATGTAAGATTCAGTCTGTTTCAATTCGTTTTTGTTTTTGCAGACTGAACTTTTTGAAAACTGATCCTATGCATAAATACTGTTCTGGGAAATCTTAGGCTTATCTTAGAAGTGGTTGAAATTTGACTAGCAAGATTAATCTTAATAAATGTACATTCAAATGATCTCAGGGGCTGGGCACTTAGGCCTCCTCTTAGAACCGGAGGGCTTGGGCTGAAGTTTTCTCGTGAGTCCAAAAACTTCACACACACCGTAGATACTGCAAGTTACTTATAAAGGTCATACACATTTTTTATCTCTTGTGGACATGGTAAAAGTTTAAGGTCTGTAGCCAATAGTTTGCAGACTCAGTGTCCCTATTTTAAGGTCCATAGGAGAGATTATTTTTGTTTCATACGATGTGTATGAATCAAAATAAAAGCTTGTGAAAACAAAAGTCTTTACTTGCCGTTGTAAAACGTTTTACTTATTCTCTTTGATAGATCCCCAGCAAAAGAGTAACTAGCTCCCTAAATGAACTTGGAATAAAAGTAAACGGCAGATTATCTAGGTCGCCTTATATACACAGTGTGTCGTGATGCATCACGTCTGGATTTTAGTATCCCGGTGATTTTGCCTCGCTGGAAAATTCCAGGCACCCGCTGAGGTTTAGAAAAGGATAACAGGACAATCCAACATCGATTGATTCTGAATTTATAGGCTTAATGTAACAGGCAAGTTTGGAATCCAATAGGTTCATTGTTTTCTCGACAACTTCAAAAGGTTTTAGTTTTAAGTATTTTTTTTTTTGTGGCCCCTCAATGCCATCCATGCCATCGATAGATATTCTTTATATTTGCTGCAACACTGGTGTAGGATGTAGTGTAACATAAAGCGATAAATTTTACTGTCGGTCTTTAACTGATCCATTGATGAGGTACAGTCGGCCAAAAATATGGTCTACCCCCCTACGATCGAAGTTCATTTGCACGTCATGATACAACGAGGTCGATTTTGCCTTGCAATAACATGATGACAGTGACTTAGGGATATTTAGATGTCACAGAAACTTTTGTCAAAAGTGGTAGACCACTTTCTTGGTCGACCGTACAGCATTTATTCCGTTGGGATATAATGGCAAGTCATATTTGATATACCTAACGTATGGTTGACATCGTTTCATTTGAAATTCTCAAAGTTAGCATTAGCTTATTTAGTGTTAATATTTAGACATTTACAATATACCGCATGTTTTATATGGATTTGATAGTTTTGCCGCTCACGACTCACAAAATTACGGTCGTGTGGCCTCACCCTAAGTCATTACGTATCTCAAAGAGCTTGATGAAACTATTATAATAATTACTAGAATTATATATTTAGGGGCTGTTTCACCACCCACTGATTAATTTTAACTGACGGATGCCGTCTCCGTCTATTCGAACAAAACAAACAGAGACTGCATCACATTTATCCGTCAAATAAATTTGATCAATGGGTGGTGAAACAGGGGGTAAGTATAATATTTCTGTCAACTGGTGCTACGATTTGAAATTTGGCACATGTAAAAAGCTCCGATGATAATGCAATTTATAATCAAGTACCCTCATAAAGTAAGCGTTAATTTTTTAGCAAACTTATTGATACAGTTACTAAGCGCGGTGTAATAATTTTAAACAACCCGCTCACAGCTAACCGCAGTCTTACACATTCCATAACAACTAAATCGAACGCTGAAATGGAACTGTTCTTTATGAGACTGCCACAAGTGGGAATGAGACAGCGTCATCAAATACGTTTCCCCCCGTCGAACGGTTTTGCAGTTGAGATATAGCTAACGTAAAGGAAATTGACGAGGTGTTTACCCGAACGTCGAAACGATTTCATGGAGAAAATTGAAGTTCAAAAGTTTTGTGCTACTTGAGAACAAGTATAGTGATACAATGAGTAGATTCATGTGGGTTTCAATTTTAGTTTTTATTTTTAATTCGAACAGGGTTTTCAGAGAGGAAGATTTTGTGCCAGTATCGTTTTAAGTTTCTTTGTTAGTTTAGGTTATTTTCGGGTTTAAAGTATTTATCAAAAAATTCATCATCGCAAAACAATTCATCATCATCATCATCCCAGCCTATATACGTCACACCGCAAGGCAGATGCCTCCTCTCAGGATGAAAGGGCTTGGGCCGTAGTTCCCACTCGGGCCCAGTGCGGATTGTGAACTTCACACACATCTTCTCAGGTAGGTAAAGCTCTAGCTACAGGTTTTAGGTTTACTTACATTCATTTTTTTCACTATGCTTTGCCTAGCGGCATACAAAAAGCGTGCATTACAACACAACAGCGTGCATTTAATCAATAACAACTCTGAAATGAAAAGGGATATTATCTAAAAGAGGCGTATTATATTCAATTGCGGAATGAAAAGTTTCGTCATCTTACTCGTAAAGTTGACTTTTGCTTGTAGACAAGTTTTTAACGTCCTTGTTGTTGTCGTCGTCGTATGCGAATATGTTTTAAACTACTCATAAAAAGTTTACCTCAAGCAATCATTACGACTTAAATTTATGTTCTGGGATTTCTCATCCAATACTTTAAATCCCAGAATTTAAATTTCGTATTAAAGCTTGCATAAATGTAGCCGCGGGCGGGTGAAGGCTAGTTAGAAACGAGTCTATACGCCTCATTAATAATAGGACAGGCAGACACTGGCGAAACCATAAGGTTCTATTTTTGCCATTTTAACTACGGAAAAAAGCCATACCATAACAAATAAAGCCGCAGTCTATATTGTTAAAAATCGGTTCATCCCTTTCTAATATCGCAGGCATCATTGCGACACCACGCTATTTGGCGGAATTGAATCGGAGGCCATTAATTCTAATAAACGTCGAGACACGTGGACTGCGGGGCTTCAGCTGTAATTGGGTCACTGAAACAACATTAGTGTGTAGTAAAAAGGGCTATTAAAACATACAGAAGACAGTGAGGTCATGTGTTTAGGGACCTACTTAAAACGGAATTTGAAATCAATTAATTTTATTTTTGGGCCCAAAAGTTCTCAAATGGAGACCAACGGACTAGCAAGCGCAGCGTGGGACGTCCACCAACGAGATGGACGGACGATTTGGTGAAGATGGAAGTCGCTTCCAACCGTAATGATTGGGCGTCAATGTGGAATCATTTTAGATTGGTTAGGCGGGATTATTATGATGTAACTAAAAATTTATGCTTTTCGCAATTTTCCCTTTATTTGTGCTATAAGACGTTGCTTCGTACCAAATTTCAAGATTCTGAGTTCACGGGAAGTACCCTGTTAGGTTTTGATTCCCTTCGAGTGTCGAAAATTTGCGGCATAAACGGCTTTATCTTTTGATTGTGTTGGCTTAGAAGTTTGATTTTTTATTCACAGCTCCAAGGGACAGTAGACTTGAGTATCTGATATAAATTTCAGCTTGATTCCTCCACGCGTTCATAAGAAAAAGGGTATTGACTGACATACAGACGGACAACAAAGTGATCCTATAAGGATTCCGTTTTTCCTTTTGAGGTACGGAAGCCTAAAAATATTCAACAGTTGGTCTTTTAAGATCTCACAGAGTTTTACTGATTTAAGTATAAGTAGTTTCTATGCAAAATTCACTGTTAGGTATCTTAAGAATAGCGAGAAAATGGTGAGAGAATGCTGATGTCAAGTTGAATTCGCTAGCTCATGCAAACTTCCAAGTGGGATACAAGAAGGAGACAAAACTGCTGTTTGATGCTTAACAAAATCGGATAATCTAAATCAAAATTTGTAGCTGAAAAAAAAGAAAAACATACCACTCGATTTACAATCACGTAATGACCTTTAATTCTTCACACATAATACCCTACAAGGTATGTCAATCTGGAATATTAGGTTCTTCCACGTGTTCAGCATGTCATATTTTCATTTAAAATGAAGTCACGTCTTTGGCGCGTTATAATTTGATTTTACAAATCATAATGACCACAAAACTACCGAAAAATCTTCCGGGCGCAGAGGCAGCCACACACTTACATGCGTTAATATCCTTTTTGCGAACTCTAGTCTCAAATAGCGTACCTACCTATCTACTGTGTAAAAAAAATTGTTGTATACTAAATACATTTAATTGTAGATCTATTTAAAAAAATATAAGTACCTTGTTGAGTTTCTTGCCGGATTTATCACAATAGGGTTTTTCTGAACCGGCTGTAGATTCTTCGACATTCATAAAGAGTTTCAATTGAAGCCTAAAATGAATAAAAAAAATTGACTTTGACTTTGTCTTTAAAAGATAAAGTCATACATTGCTGGAAGAGTGAACGCTTCTGCCATTCATCGCCTCAGAGAATCTCAGGCAAGTGCCGCAAAGTTCGGTCCGTCGACTCGCAACAAGATCAAATCCGGGTGCCAATGACAATATAAGCAAGTTGAGACAAGTTAGTGTTCAAACCATGGGGGAGTTTTTTTTTTTTTTTTTTTTTTTTTTTTTTTTTTTTTTTTTTTTTTTCAACCTATCCCCGACATGGGGTCGAGGCCTATTCTACTCTAGTTCTCATTCACGCCAGTTCTCGCATTTACTACTTCTCGTACTTTCATACCATGGGGGAGTTACGGTGTGATACCGTTAATATTTTTGGTACTGCAAGCAGGCTATGGTTTAGAACTCTCAGAAGATTTTTCGGGGTGACTGGGAATGCCGACTTTACGGCCATCGCCACTAGGTCAGAAAAGTATTGTAAACTGTAAATTGATCTTTGGGGTGTAAAATAGTGAAAATGAAACAAATCTATATATATAAAATTCTAAACTGACTGACTGACTGACTGTTGATATATCAACGCACAGCCCAAACCACTGGACCTAGAGACTTGAAATTTTGCACACATACCTTATACAATGTAGGCATCCACTAAGGAAGGATTTTTGGGAATTCCCACGGGAACAGGAAAAAACGGGATTTATAGATTCGATTCCGAGTGACCGTATCTCAGTAACTATAATAACTAGACTCTTCAAATTTGATACACAAGTAGGTATTACAATAATTAAAACATCAATTTCAGGATTTTTCAAAATTCCCACGGGATAAGGAAAAAACGGGATTTATATATTCAGTTCAACGGAATCCTATGAACTATAATTACTAGACTCTTCAAATTCAGCATAGAAGTAGGTAATTATAATAGTAAAAAACAAATTTTAAGGCTTTTCGGAAATTCCCACGGGATAAGAAAAAAACGGGATTTTTCGTTTTACTGGTCTTAGAAAGCTGAAATTCGGCATGTAGGTTGCTTGGGAAGTGTAGAGGAGCATTGAAAGAGGACTTTCCAAAATTCACACAGGAACGGGAAAAAACGGGAATTTTCGTTTTACTGGTCGTAGAAAGCTGAAATTCGGCATGTAGGTTGCTGGGGAGTGTAGAGGAGCATTGAGCGAGGACTTTCCAAAATTCCCACGGGAACGGGAAAAAACTGTTTTTTTTTCGTTTTAATGGTCGTAGAAAGCTGAAATTCGGCATGTAGGTTGCTGGGGAGTGTAGAGGAGCATTGAGAGAGGACTTTCCTAAATTCCCACGGGAACGGGAAAAAACGGGATTTTTCGTTTTACTGGTCGTAGAAACTGAAATTCGGCATATAGGTTGCTTGGGGAGTGTAGAGGAACTAGAGGAGCATTGAGAGAGGACTTTCTAAAATTCCCACGGGACCGGGAAAAAACGGGTTTTTTCGTTTTACTGGTCGTAGAAAGCTGAATTTCGGCATATAGGTTGCTTGGGGAGTGTAAAGGAGGATTGACAGAGGACTTTCCAAAATTCCCATGGGAACGGGAAAAAGCGGGATTTTTCGTTATACTGATCGTAGAAAGCTGAAATTCGGCATGTAGGTTGCTGGGGAGTGTAGAGGAGCATAGAGAGAGAATTTTCCAAAATTCCCACGGGAACGGGAAAAAACGGGATTTTTCGTTTTACTGGTCGTAGAAAGCTGAAATTCGGCATGTAGATTGCTTTGGAAGTGTAGAGGAGCATTGCGAGAGGACTTTCCAAAAATCCCACGGGAACGGAAAAAAACGGGACTTTTCGTTTTACTGGTTGTAGAAAGCTGAAATTCGGCATATAGGTTGCTTGGGGAGTGTAAAAGAGGATTGAGAGAGGACTTTCCAAAATTTCCACGGGAACGGAAAAAAACGGGATTTTTCGTTTTACTGGTCGTAGAAAGCTGAAATTCGGCATGTAAGTTGCTTGGGGAGTGTTGGGTTTTTGAAATGATTTTTTTTGTTTTTATTTATTTTCATTTTACTGGTCGTAGAAAGCTGAACTTCGGCATATAGGTTGCTTGAAGAGTGTAAAAGAGGATTGAGAGAGGACTTTCCAAAATTCCCACGGGAACGGGAAAAAACGGGATTTTTCGTTTTACTGGTCGTAGAAAGCTGAAATTCGGCATGTAAGTTGCTTGGGAAGTGCAGAGGAGCATTGAGAGAGGGCTTTCCAAAATTCCCACGGGAACGGGAAAAACGGGATTTTTCGTTTTACTGGTCATAGAAAGCTGAAATTTGGCAAGTGGGTTCCTTGGAGAGTGTAGGGAAGCATTAAGAAAGCATTTTCCGAAAATCTTACGGGAACGGAAAAAACGGGATTTTGCGTTTTACTGGTTCGATACCTCTTATGTATACTGGTATAACTGCATAATGGTGATTTTACAGTAAAGACCATATTGTTTAACGATACGGTCTTTACTGTAAAATCACCATTATGCAGTTATACCAGTATACGTAGGAGGTATCGGGTTGTAGAAAGCTAAAATTTCAAAATTAGGTTTATGATATTGTTTTATGATGATGGAAGGTATAACTCCTTAGCGGTTAGGTCACACAACACCTATACAAAATACTATAATATGTATAATATCAATGCTAAGTAGGTACACATCGCTTCCAGTTAATCAAGTTTCCGTAGAAGGTAAGAAAACCTTGAATTATACCTAATGCAGGACAGGGGAAAGTAATAATAGGTATTATATTATTAACAAGCCTGGTTATTTTAGTGCCCGCTTCCGAATTAGTGAAAAACATTGTATATAAAGAAATACTCCTGTAAAGGACTGTACCTACCTGAAGTTTAGTCGGGCTTGCTTACGCGCTTTCTTGCACGCTTGCTTGCTTGCGTGCATGCATGCTTGCTTGCGTCTTGCTTGCATGCTTGCTTGCATGCTTGCTTGCATGCTTGCATGCTTGCTTGCTTGCCTGTATGCTTGCTTGCTCGATATCTTGGTTATTTGGAATACTCATGGTACACGCGAGCGAAGCCGCGGGCCAAAGCTAGTATTTAATAATATCGCAAAATTAACACGCAGCGCGAACGAAAACTATGACAGGACACACGATATTCTTTTGTTTTCATCCCGCACAGGTTCATTTCTAATTTTATAAGAGGCCAGTTTGTAGACAGTGTACGTATGGAAACTTTTTAATAAACTTTGTAAATGCGTTGTCTGCATTGTATTGACACACTCTGATATCAAAAGAGTTACAGTAAGCCATGTCCAAAGGGGCTAGTGTAAATGGAGCATTGCATGTAGCCTCATGCATTACGGTACAGTAGGCAGCCATTAATTTTAGCAGGATTTAGGTTGCCATGCGGCCTGCCAAATTGCTATTTACCGCAGTATATTTAGCTTAAGATCGTAAAACAGAGTTTTCCGGCAAGTGCATTTTCTCAAAAGGTGCACTTAACACAGTTTCTAATAGATACTTTTTCAAATTTTGTTTTTCGTCGGAAAGTGCTCTTTCTTGCAAAGTTCTTACAATCTTCCGGTCCGAGAATCAAAATCTACTATAAAAAATAATGGATCAAAAAATACCCTTCGTCATCCTACAGGGGCTAAAAAAATAGTACTACCTATTTAAAATTTTTTAGAGACAAATTGTTTTCGTAACAGTCGCGCAGTTGTAACTCGACAACTACTTATGTTATCAAACACGAATATTATATGACCTAGAAATAAAATAACTGAAACAATGAGGCCTGAAGATCGAAGGACTGCTGACAACATACGTCCTAATGATATTACGTTGAAATGAATGACTCTCTCGTCCAATTAGCCGTACCACGCATACTAACTTGATCAACACGGCCTGTAGTAATAAACTATTGTGATAAATGCTTGGTATAAAAATAGAGTAAATGTAGCTAATTCCGCTGAGCGATGGATAATTGTCTGGTTGGCCATTATTAGCAGTAACTCTCTTATAAGTGTGCTTTTATTCTGAACAGACTCCAAAAAGGTGGTTCTATTTTAACAAGACATACAAAATTCAAATCTATCGTCAAAAAAACATTAATATCTAGGCCGTACTATAACATTAATGATCATACGCCAAATGAAATACAATATTGACTATGCGGACTATTGCGGACGAAAGATAGTGTAAAATAATATGAAACCAATTTAGGTATTTCACACGAGAGAGACAGAGAGATTTATTCACATTTTCCCCCAAAGTAAGTAAAACTAATAACTTATAAAAAGGAAAGTATAATAAAATAAATCCGAAAGCACCTAAATCGTGATTTTAATTGTTTGAAACAACAAAGGGAAACAACAAAGCAAACGAATTACTATTAACGGCATAATTAAACAAAGCTTTGTTAACTAAAACTAGCTAATGAAGCTTAATTTAACCGTCTAGACACATAATTAGTCTCAAGTTTTAACTGTTTGATTAAACTGGATTTATGTATTACTTAAAGCTTGTCGTTGTTTTTATTCAATGTCATCGCATGAAGTAAATGTGGACCTGGTTTTATGAAGCGACCGTCAGCGGCGTAAAAAACTACATCTCTAGAACCGTCATCGTCATTAACATCTCAGCATGTTAATACGTTCCACGGCTGGGTACAGGCGTCCTCTCAGAAGGAGAGGGCATGGGCTGTAGACCCACGCGGGTCCGATTCGGATTGGGAACGTAACACACCATAATTGAATATCTTCGCAGGTATGTTCAGGTTTCCTCAGTAAAAGTAGTAAAAGTAGGATAAAAATGGAAATTTGATGCAAACTATACTTCACTATTGAAGGTTGCCTGACGACCACTTGCGATAAACGGCATTGGGAGCATTTTATCTGTTCATTGCCTGTGCTGCAAGGAAACCATTGTGCGGCGAACGTCCCGGCTACGTAATGAACAGAGAACAAGCTCATAGTATCTGCTCTTTATCAGGTAAACTAATTCTACTGGGTTGGACACTTAATAATATTCTGGTATAAATTATGTCGCAGCTGCGAGGTCAGTGATCCGAATTAGACCCAGGAATGCAGTTCTATCCACGTCAAAGGTCTACGGGGAGGTCGAAAGCCAAGCCATTATTTTGAGGCTAATTTGATTAGGAGTAGAAATCACTCCTATGTTAATAGAAACATTAGCTGTGTGTGATTACTTTATGATTATACGCAATCAACGCCGTTTTTGAGCAGTGCAACACTTTAATTTTATTAACTTCGATACTGACACTTAACTTCTGTGTTATTGATTTTTTTTTCCAGTTACTTAACCCTTAGGAAGGCTCCAGTTATACAGATATCCTACGTGAAAGTTAAATACTTTCCCATGTAAGTAATGCAAGGGGTAATACATATAGGGCTAAAAAAAAACGAAATCATGAAAAAAAACATGTGATCCATATAATGCACTCTGCCTGTCAGGGCACATGCGTTTTCTGATAATCTGTTTCTAATACACCTATTCATTGACATTGACATAACAAATATAAGTGCTCTTTACAGACAAAAGGGTTACCTATCATATTCTCGAAAAGCTCATTTCCGAATATTAAAATTCCGAAAACGAAACTCCTTTTTTTCATTTTCCAAATTATTGTTTGACCGAAGTTTTATTTACCATATTTTCTTTTGCCGAATGCTTTAAAATCCATTTATTTATTTGACAAATGATTCAAAATCCAACTGCATGAAATTCCGTAGGATCATTTGCCAAATATATATTTTATTCCGCAAAATCATTATCCCGCAAAGGTCAGGGGTACAAAAGGCGACCATAGAATTATGTGTGAAGCGTAATATTCATTTCGTTGTTTAATGTTTCCCAAATATTTTATTGAATTTGCTATGTGGGTAGGGGGTTTTGTAGGTGGTTATAAAAAAATAACTAACCCCGCATTAGCCCATTAGCCTTTCAACCTAATCTATCCGAGTCGCTTCCGCTCCGTACCGTCTTGCTGGCTCGCTTCGCTCGCTCGCTGAAAATTAGCCAATGTTGTTTTACTCTAATGTTAGGTAAGGTAGGTAATAAAAACATACTTTCGGCTTTTCGTGACATTTAGATTATGAAAAGATGGCAAATGATTAAGTTGGCAAATAGAAAAAATGGATGTTGTTTTTCGGGATTTTAAATTTGTTGGCAAATAACACTGTGATTAAATGAATCTGTGGAATTGTGAAGTTGTGGAAAAACAAAACATAATTATGGATTTTAAAAAGTCGGTGATAAGTTTTCGGATAAATGAAATTCGAGTAAAGGAGTTTCTAAACATCGATAGGTACCAGACAAAAGCGTTTAGTTGACCACATATGGTTAATCAGACATAATAAACAAACTATGACTCAGTTTCAAGTAAATGTATGTGGTTGCTAAATCGCATCAGCCTTAATACCTAGTTTTAATACATCCGCAAAAACTTTACAACATTTTAATACTATAAACTTTATACTATAAAGCATGCCCCTCTTGACAGGCATAGTGCGTAAATTGCCCACAACTACTTAGATTAAATAATTACACTAAAATTAATACTGACAAAAAAGAAGAATAAGGAACGAAAGTGAAATACACTCACCGGCAAAAAATTTTGCCCACCAGTCCACCTTTCATACAAACAAGGTCACTTTGATGTATTGGTTCTCCACAAGGCGGTGCTTTGGCTGTGATCTGATGATGGCTACTCCGAGCATTGATAAAGGACATTCAGAGTTCCTAAGATACCCACCTGTTTGAATTTGCGTTTAACACGGAATTATACACATTTTGAAAAACAGCTAAAATGGCAATAAAATGAATGAAAATCTCAGTGCTGTACAAATTCTCTCGCTGTGGTGTAAACGGGTTGTTGAATCAGTTGTGTGTGTTAGAAACTCTGGACCACCATTATCGATGCTCTGGATATCCATCATCAGATCTCAACCGGGGCACTACTTTGGTGTAGAAATAAGACATCAAAGTAGCCTCGTTCGTATGAAAGGTGGACTGTGGGCCAAATTTTTTGCCGGTGAGTACATATCAGCTATGAGTAAATAATACCCTTACTGTTAATTTAATAAGGAAATGGACTTTTCCATACTTAAATGTTTATTGGCTATGTAGTCTCTAAATCGCTTCTGCCTTGATAAGGTTTATATATTCATGTTTCAATGAAACGATCGCAAATAAGTTTTGATAAAAAATTTCGTCGTGAAAATAATGTTAGTTCTAAAAAAACATTCTTGTTCCAGCCAATTAAGATGGGTCGTGTCGCGTTTGTGTAAACAGACCCTTATATCCACTCGAAAAAATCCAGACGTTTTTACTTTATCTTACTTCAAATTAATTATTACTTGGAATATAAATATAATTAAACTAACTCAATTAATATTCGCCCCAGCAGCACGAATTCATTAAGTACCGTGTAAATATAGCCAACAATATGGAGCAGTACGACGAACCAAACGGCAAATCGTTATTGTATAATTTGGATACAAACAAGCTCTTAATTACAAAGTGGCGTAACAACAAGCCTCAGACAGAACAGCCCCATATATTCCAAACACAGACGTCTCCACCGTCCCTTGTGGCTCCCTTGTCAATCATAATTATAAGAGTCCCTATCTGATGTCTCATCTTCATTAAGCACGTACCGCAGAGATAGGTCAACGTGATACGCCACGGCGAGCTATTAATTACTGATGTCTGTATAATCAAGGGACCTTTGATTCCTACCCCTCCTACCTCAAAATCGAACGCCAATTACTGCTCCTGTGTTCCCTTGATCGAGCACCCTCGCTAAAAGCTTACGTTTTGTTACAGGTAAACGTCAAAAGGATTCTGCTATGAAATGGGCACTCGGGCATTATGGCGCGGGTACTGGCTGGTACTCGTGCTAGTGAATCAGACTGGAAGCGACTGGCTCAACTGCGCTCACGTCGCCGGATGCCACTGCAAATGGTCGTCGGGGAAAAAAACAGCTACCTGTATAGCTGCGGAACTTCAAAAAATTCCACGTCTAGCAACAGACATCCAAGTACTCGACTTGCACGGAAACCCATTGAAAACTCTAGAGCAAGACGCTTTTGCGAGCATAGAATTGCTAAACTTACAACGGTTGAATCTAAGCGCAACCAACCTACGATCCGTGAGCCCGAACGCTTTTCGAGAACTTCTAATTTTAATAGAACTAGATTTATCCCAGAACGAATTCATACAATTGTCACCTGACACGTTCCGCGGGAACGTTCGTCTGCGACTTTTGGTGCTTAACGACAACCCTTTGAGTACACTAATTGCGGAACAGTTTCCGCCGCTGAAGCATTTGAAGAAACTAGAACTTTCAAGATGTCGCCTGCACAGTATTCATCCGTTTGCTTTGGTGAATTTACGAGCGTTGGAAACTGTTCACGTACATCAAAATTTACTGACTTATGTTCACGAAAATACGTTTAATCTTCCGGTGTTAAAAACTTTGACTCTATCTGAGAATCCTTGGCATTGTGATTGTAGATTAAGACGATTTCACGAGTGGTTTTTAAATAGTAATCTTGGGAACGAGGAGGTGACTTGTAGTGGCCCAGAAAAGGCAGCTCAGGTATCATGGCGTACCATAAAAGGAGAGGATATGGTCTGCCCGCCAATCACTGTGTCGAGTCCAAGAGTTATAAGAACAGAATCGGGCGCCGATATAAGATTTGGATGCTTCAGCCGGGGAGATCCGAATCCCACAGTCGCATGGTACTTGCGTGACATGGAAATCCATAACGACACATTTAAGGATAGTGAAATTATTATTCATAGATATCAAATAAATCAATTTAATGAGTACACTGACGATGTTATAAACAAAAGTGCGCAGTGGGTCAATGTGACCATAACTAATGTGACTAGTGATTTGTCTGGTGAGTGGAAATGTAGTGCAAAAAGTTCAGCTGGCGAAGCAAACTCTTACATGACCTTAGTGTTACCCAAAGCGCGAACAGCGACCGCTCGCGTAGCGCCTGATTATTCGACGCTTTTTATGGTAGTAGGTTCCATGGTAGCTATGTTGGTTCTAGGTTTTGTAGCTGCCTGCGTTTGTTGGAACACTAAACGGCAACGAGTGCCACCAAGTAGAAGTTTCACCGACCAAGAGAAGAAACTTCTTGACACATCTTTAGCTGTCAGCTGTGACAGGACCAGCGGTGATCTAGGATCATCGTACGGTTTTGAGATGCTGGACAGGTCTATGTCGATGGAGAGTGAAGATACACAGCGATGCTTGGAGCCAGTTCAGATAACCATAGAAGGTCCACCGGGGTCGTTCTTACCACCGCCTGCTGAGTTCGCCTTGCCCGCTCCATACGGGAATATTTTTATATCCGTGCAAGTAGGGCATAACGACGAGTATCCCGATTTGTTGGGTGGCGGGGCGACTCTACCTCGGCGTAGTCGAACTTGTTTCCTCAAATCGGCCTACGATAATATGGGACCTAGGATCACAGCCGCTGGCAGTTCCACTTGGTCCTTACCTGGTGCCAATGTAGATAATAAGATGGAGACCCCCGCGCCCTTGCCTCTCTCAACCTTTTCCACTGAATTTACTGCCCTATGAAAAATAGTCTGTAAATATTTTGAACCGTCACAATCGTTTGTTTTGCATATTTTATCTGAACCACGTTCATTGTTGATAGCATTTATAAAACTGTTACTTTCATTTACTTATTTAATAGGCAATACAGTTTGATAACATATCAATTTTGTAGGTGTTGTTTTTGATGTTTTCTTAACGTGTGAAATGTTTTATTGTACATAAGTGAAATAGGACTGAAACATAGCTAGTATACGAATGGTGACTTTATTTATCCGCATTAGATTTAGGATATTCTCTGAACGCTAAACTCTTACTATACAATACTTTGAATGTAAAGCTACACCCTAAGCTATATTTGTAAGATTTTTGATCGAAAACTGTTGCTTTAAATCGGATGAGAGAATAAAAAAGATTGAACTACAAAGTCTTTTTTGTTATTTAAATACCTTCAACCTAAAGATAAAAGCAAAAAACTAACTTAGTTACTTATCGTAGATTTATGATAGTTGCGAAACATAGCACCACACTGCACAATTAGGCACAAGCGATTAATGTTTTCCTATGGGTTGGTTGCGGGCAACGTGGTGAGTTGGTAGCATACTCGAAGCGTACCTATAGTCAAAAAATGCAGGTTCGAATCCCGTTTGGTAAAAAAGTCTTAGATTGCAGTAGAAATAACGATATTATATTCAATGTAACATAGCCATAACGATATTATATTCAATGTAACATAGCCATTTAACACGTCGGCTGCCCACCGAAGTTCACCTAAAGTGTTGCTCCCACGCCCCATTCAACTTTAGTGATTCCACCGGTGATGCTCACAGCATCAAACTTTTACTGAGGTCATCATCATCATCATCATTTCAGCTGAAATACACTTGAAACAAGAATAAAGAGCGCTGTCCAAGAACGACGACCACCAGACTACCAGACGACCAGATGGCCTAGTGGTTAGAGACCCTGACTATGAAGCTTGAGGTCCCGGGTTCGATTCCCGTGTCGGGGCAGATATTTGTATGAATAATACGAATGTTTGTTCTCGGGTCTTGGGTGTTTAATATGTATTTAAGTATGTATCTATCTATATAAGTATGTTTATCCATTGCCTAGTACCCATAACACAAGCTTTGCCCAGCTTACTTTGGGACTAGGTCAATTGGTGTGAATTGTCCCGTGATATTTATTTATTTTTATTTTTTAAGAACGAACGAACGAAACGAAAAAAAAAACGAGCGAAACGAACGAACGAACTTTCTCAGGTCAGGATGGAGTTGCAGTCGTGGCTGCCAATGTCCACAGTAGGTAGGTACTTAGCTAATGAAAGAATTGTTCGCTGCGTTCGATATATATCATTCCTTCAGTACATGTATTTCCCGCTGTCGGTTGCACTGAAAAATCTTATATCTCCGACAAGCGATCGGAGTGGAACTGTAATAAGGAGTAGCACTAATAGGAAATAGAGCAGAAAATCAACTTATATTATAGTGGACGGGGAAATGAAATCCAAACACTTGGCCGGTAATACACGTCTTATGCCGGAAATCAGGTCTATATTAGGGTCCATAAATATTGTGAGTCATAACGTAATGTTTGCCATATCTCCTTTTTTTCTGAATCTATTAATTGTTCTGGATTGTTATTAAATTAAACTAACCTACAAAAATCTACAGGATGACTACTTCAAAGTTTCTAAGAAATTTACGTTAAAAAGAGTTATGGCAAAGATCATTTTGACTAACGTTACATTATAACTTACAATGTTTATGGATCGCGGATGCCCAAGAAATCACTTATGGTTTAAACGACAATAATGCACAACCTAATAAATCAAACCCTCATGTTATTGCCCTAAGTCTGTAAATTATCACGTCATGCATAATTTCGTTACTACATTCAGTGATCGGATTGACTTGAAATTTGATACAAATTATGGAGACAGGGCGATGACACACTCAGCAAAATAGTACATTACTGCAGCGGCCGCGAAATAGGGGATTGCCGGCCGAGTAGTTATAGATGGCCGAGTGTTAACGAGGCCATCTAGAGATACGAGGCCGGCAATCCCTGTTCGTGGCCAAGGCTTGTATAGAGTTTTTCTCAAACATGCATCACCATCATGATCATCATCAACATCATCATCAACATCATCGTCATCACCATCACCATCATAATCATCATCACTATCATCATCATCATCAACATCATCAACATCATCATCTCATCATCACCATCAACATCATCATCACCATCTCATCATCACCATCATCATCATCTCATCATCACCATCATCATCATCATCATTGCCATCATCATCATCACCATCATCATCATCACCATCATCATCATCATCATCACCATCATCATCACACCATCATCATCATCATCATCATCATCTTACCTTACCTTAAATAAGCGTAGTGGCAGAATGTCTTAATGAACCAAAACGCAAATATTGCTTATAGTTTTTTTTTTTAATGGCTAAATGCTATGATGCCATAGACCTATAAACGTCATGGTATGAAACAATAGACGATCACTTTGCTGGCCTTGGCCAGCAATGTTGTATGAAATTCCATTATTGACCTCTCGTCTCGTCGTCCTCCACCACCGGCTGCACCTGCACCTGAAACGTGACCCTTCGTGGCGTATTATAAGGAACATAACGTCAATATTTCATAGCATGTTTGAGAAAAATCAGATTTTTTTTCCAATATGGTTCGTCACTAAACATATACAAGAATTTGCATAGAAAATTAGGGGCATTTTTTTAACTATTAAAATAAACAACGCTCTTGAAGAATCAAGAGCGTAAGAAAAATCCAAAAATTTCTCATTTTCCAAAAAAGTGAGGGTTACACTTTTTATTGAAAACGCCCAGAGGTGTAAAAGGAACAATAAATTAAAATATAAGTATTTCAGTATAATTTGTATAAACGAATATAAATTCTTAAATCATTGAACTGTTGGGGCAATCTAGTTTCAACTACAATATACTATATTCAACTCAAATGGGATCTGACAATCATAATCAAAGCCAAAGCCATTGATCACGGCTACACCGAATTCTGGTTACACTTGAATATCAATCCATATCATATTCACATTTCAACTGTAACAGTTAGGGTGCCTTTCCAGCAGAGATGTGCTACGTTACGTTGCTATGGATGTGTCTGAAATCCACCAATCACGTTCATTGGTCCACATAGCACAGCACTGGTGGCAACGGGTTCAACTAAGCTATGATTTTTATATGGAAAGATGCGTGCCCTGGATGCGTGCTAAGGATGCGTTGCGAGGGATGTGTTTGTCATGAACCAATAGAAACACTTCATTTAAAAGGTCCTAAGTGAACAAACACTTCCCTCGCACAGCTCCGGTGGAAACGCAGCCTAATGGATGCGTGCTATGGATGCATGCTATGGATGGTCGCGATTCTCCCCCCTCACCGTGCTGCTTTCTTTCTGTCAAACGGTATGAGATGGTGACAGAAAGGGGTGTGTTTTACAATACCGAAGTACGAAAGACCGAATGTATTAAAACATCGAATGAGTCAAAAGACCGACACGATTTTTTTCTGAAACCGTAAACTTTTCAGAATTTGTTAAAACGGCATCATACAGACAGAACCCATTAGGTTAGGTTAGGTTTGTTTTATAACAATCTTAAAAAGTTAACGGTTTCAGAAAAAAATCGTGTCGGTCTTTTGACCCATTCGATGTTTTAATACATTCGGTCTTTCGTACTTCGGTATTGTAATACATACCCACAGAAAGAGAGGGTGAATGCGATGGCAAGCGCCGGTTACTTAGACAATACCCTTGTCTCTGATCCGCTTCGCATTACATACCTTGGTGTGCGATGCCATCCAAGCTGCCGAAGATAGTCCGGTAAAAAAGTTTTCAACGAGACCTTGAACGTTAGCATTGAAGATAAACAGCCCAAAGAGAAGGAGCTAATGAGAAGTAGGTTCAGGTTTGGTAAGTACTGTAGCGCAATAAAGAAAAATAAGGAATAGCACTAAAAATCACGTAGTAATTTATTTTGTATTTTTTTAAGACCAAAATGAAATGACACAATATTTTTTAATCAGGAGACACCCAGAATTTTACCGTCAAGGCGCACGTAAGAAAGAATAAGGAATAGCACTACAAATCACGTAGTGATTAGGTTTTCTTGAATACCAAAACGAGAAGATTATTTTTATTCAGGAGACATTCAGATTTTCACTCCCATCCACGTACGGTCCAAACAACTCTGACAATCTAACATTGTTTTTTACATGTCTCGATTCAATTCAAATGAAAGCTGACAGAGAAACCAGCCAGACTAACGAGATACAATAACAATAAAAAGGTTATACTATAAATTTGTAGCATATCAGTCTATATCTACAGTACTTAGTCCAATATACATCACTAGCAATGAAAAATGAAAAATTAAAAAAAAATTAAAAATGTTAATTGGTTTAAAGAAACAGTTTTAACAAAATAGAGTTGGGATCTCCTTTTAAGCAAAAACAATGCTTGTGCCGGGAGACCCCGCTCCTCCACTCAGAGTATTCATGAGTATAAACCAATTAACTAACTTAAACTTAAGTTAAGTAAGATAACTTAAAATAAAATTAAAATTTTAACTTAAAATTATGCCAGTGTGTGTGTGAGTGTGTGTGTGTGTGTGTGTGTGTGGGTGAGCGATACAACGCGGAAAAGTATTTTTTTATGTCTTTGTGACAGATATCAGTTAAGTTGGGGTCTAATGCATATTCGATCCGGTGTTTTCGTACCCTCTATTAATTGTCATCTTCATCTCTATTCGCCGCTTTCTCATCGTCTCGGTCTGTGGATGTTCCAATGCAGGCCATTGCAGGCCGTTAAAAACATAATCCTCCTTCAACAGTCGGGTGAAAAGAGAGGGCTTGCGCCATAATGCCTAGCCGTGCTCAGTACGGATTGGGAACTTAACACACCGTTGAATTTCCTCCCCAGTGATAAATTTCTAATGAAATTCCGCACATAAATTCATAAAACTTTAGAAGACTTTTTTCTACACTTGATTAAATAATTTAGTATTTACTGTAAAAATCTACAATCAATCACTTTCTTGGTGATATTTCATGATAGATTTCCTAAAGTGTAGCAAACAAGCTTCATTTTCCATCCCGCTAAAAATACGAAGTCTTTTAAAGTAAGATAAGTAATTCAATTTGGCGCGGCTCTAAAAGATTTCACTCTATAGAGGGACATTCCTCCAAATTCACCAATATTGTCTCAAATAACCATTTTGCTCTATCTGGAGAAAAAACAGGACTAAGTAAGAAATCAAGGGAGCGTGAAACGGGAAGGTCGGAATGCTTTTAACCAATGAGGGAGCGGGTCATCCGTTTAATAGCTGTGAAGATGGTCACCCTAGTGGAGTTTTTGTTCCCGAGCGATACGTTAAAGTTGGACATTCTACCGTGGAGGTAAATGGGGTGCTTGACATTTTTCTCCCTTGAGAGGTTTTGACGTTAGCAGTGGTGATGTTTAAATTTTGTTTTGGTATTTTGTACCTTCGTATTTAGATTATGTGTAGTATGTTTTAACATAAGAATAAAAAACATTTATTTCAGATTCACATCCATGTTTGTTAGAAATAATCATCATCATCTCAACTTATATACATCCCACTGCAGAGCACAGGTCTCCTCTAAGAATGGGAGGGCCTGCCCGCGATGCTTTCCTTCACCGTTTAGCTTAGCAAAAACTCAGAGGTGCGAACCCGGGTTTGAACCCATGGCCCTCTGCTTGAGAGGCCATGCTGGATAGCAATTATGAATTCTCGGCGCAGACTAAACTTTTAAGGGAAATACATTTTTTTCGTTTTTATTTCTAAGCAAAACTCAAACTGCCTGCCCTATTTGTATGTTAAGTTTGGGATAACAAATACCTTAATTGTATTTAAATTTATTCTCGATACGAAACTTGACTACAACAACTCCTTTTCCACTATATCCCATGGGTCAACCATGTTTTCCAATTTGAACGGAGAATGCTATGCTAATTTGTTTAGGGACGCTATAAAACGATCAAAATTTATGCACCAATTTTATAGTTGCGAAAAGCTTGATTGAATATAAACAAACTAGCTTTTACCCGTGGGTTTGTTCGCGTAAACCTTTAGATTTGGGAGTCTTTTTGAAATTCCCGGATTTTATTAAAATTCTATTGAAATTCCTAGTAATTACATTGTGATTTACATTTACGTTGTATTACGTCAAGGTTTTGGGATTTTACATGGATTTTGTCGGAATATTGGGATAAAAATTCATCTAAATTCTTTCAGGTGTTTTGGCGTGAAGAAATTAGTCCGATGTCATGGCGTATTGAGTGAGAGCTGTTGTATTTGGCAAAGCGTTGAAAAGGTTAATTTACTTTGTCTTGCTTGTATTTAATAGTTAAGAGCAAGCTCCAATGTTATTTCTTCATTAAAGAGTTGCATTTCAATGAATCTTGTTATGACATCGTATTTAAGATATTTAGTTCTTCTATTAGTACTCAGTTTACTTTCAAAGTCTGGAATTTATTTGGCTCTTAAGGTACGTAGTGATCTAGTAGGCATCACTGTCCCCTTTTTCAAAACTTTGTTACTTTTGGTGTGCCACTATTCAAGAACGTTATTAGTTCTATGGCGTTTGCCAAACACAACAAGTCCGTTCTACGTATTCTATAAACTTGTTCATTTGACAAATCTCACTCTCAGATTTAATGTGTATAAATCCTTCCAAAATTTGATCTGCAAGTAAAAGTGGCAACGCTGATACTATTGATATAATGCAACTTATGGGCTTGTTAACACATTTTAATTCTTTCGCCTTTTTTCCACGTACATCTATGCCAATGATAGTAACAGCCAATTTAATGAACTTTTGGATAAGTCGTTAAAATTGCGTTTATTGTTGCAATTTCAAAATCGCAGTGAAGGTATCTTGGATGAAAAGTTGAGAGTTGTGATTTTATTGTTCTTTGTTTTATGTTCATCAAAAGTGTAAAAATTAATGGCACGACTTTAGTTATTTCAGCGGTACTCCCAACAACTCCGTGAATGCTATACAACTGGCTGGATGGATGTGGACAAGCACGAAAAGTTGCATCTCCAAAACATTCTGTAAACTCAGGAATTCTCTTTATAGCCTCCTGTGAACAGAATATTAATATTCGGTTCCCTTCATAGCAAAAATCAGCAAGTATAAATAGATAGTGTTAATCTACTGTTACATGTGCATCTTCCGTCGAAGATTCTAGAATTCAGTTTTTTGAACATTTGCTAATCTGTTACGCATGTCGTATAAAGTATGGTGCACACTTGTGAATGCTAGCACATTTGCAGCCAGGTTAAAACCGTCGTTATTAACTTTTCTAAAGATAAGATAAGATAATTGATTTGCATAAACATGAGTTAATATTACATTACAAAGTTGTTCTCGTTATAAGAGTCCGTCATGTTTTGCCTTTCGGCGTACAAATTCTATATACAGATTACTACTGTACACCAAATAAATAGGTGCATACCAATACAATTAATTATTCATGTCATTTAAGAATTCATTGATATTATGTACCTAATAATATTTCTTATTTGTAATAATTTCAACAGCTCTTGCTTAAACCTATTCATATTAGTGTCCCTAATTGCTTTCGGTATCTTATTATAAATTTTAGGTGCCATATTACCAAACACACTTTTTCTGAGAAGTGCAGTGTGCGCAAATTGGCTTCTAATTCTATTACTATTGCGTGGTCTTAGTGCTGTATTTCTATTTACATTTCATTAAAATAGATTAAGATGAAATTAAATGATAAATTAAAATATAAATGTTTCATTGTATAAAGAAGTGGAGGAAAGAGCGGAATGTAGAATAACCCGAAAATTACTCCACCGACAAGAGCCTAGCTCTTAAATATATGATGATGATGATGAGATTAAGATTCCCCTTAACAAACATGGCTAACTCATATATATAAATGCATGGAAATGTCAAAATATTGTATTTTATAGAGTGCGGTCTGCAGCTGCTCTGCTATCCAATGGCTTCAGGCCGAACATTTCCCGAATGCACCTCTTCCGACTATATATTTCATACTAAATACAAACTGAAATATGGATGCACAGAAAAAAACCCAGAAAAAAGACCAGCGCTGGGAATCGAACCCAGGTCCTCAGCATTCCATGCCGTGTGCCATTCCCCTACACCACCACTGGTCCTAACCAACCACCACCACCACCACTAGTCCTAAGTCTAGACGCGAATTTTTTCTATACATTCATATCTCAATTTGTTAGATCACCACTTGCGTGATACAGCGCCATCTACGTTAAACCCTCATCGAGAGATTTCAACACACTCCTTCGGAACTACCCGCTCACCCGGACAAGAGATGTCGCTACCTGTCCAAACTTTCAACAAGTTTGACTATTCATAACTTGATCCCTTTCTGTGCGATTCCCCCAGAAAAATACTCCATATCTTAAAACAGATCCGATCAATGCGTGGTATGCTGCTAAGCTAAAACATTTTCCACGTTAACTATTTGGCTTATGCCCCGTTGTTTGATCAATAGTTAAACAAACTAATAGTTAAAATATATGGCAAACATAACAATAGTTAACGCATTTCAAAGACAATTTGACTATTAGTATCTTTAACTATTGATCAAACAACGGGCTCTTAGTCTGTGTAGTGTATAAGATATATTGTAAGTATTATATAGGTACAGGGACTAAGTATAAAATTAACATAACTAAAACTAACTTAAAATAGCTAAACAGAAATTTTAAACTAAAAATTATTATCTAAATTTGGACCCTTGGGTAGGGTGCCCATCACGCAGGCAGCATTCCCACGTTGAATTGCTATAGCAAGTCTTTGTGCGAGAAAGCTGCCTGCGCGAGGGTCACCTGTTGCCTAAGATGATATTATTGTGTATAAGATGATTTTGACAGTTTCAAACATACTTACTTCGACATGTTTTTTCCAGGTAAGAGATTGATTAAAGGCTTTTTTATATATTCTTGGCATTGGTTGGTTAGATTCTGTTAACTTCGTCTTCAAGTTAGACATAGTACCTAAATGCGATTTGATTCTTAACAAAATCTGGTCGACATTGATTGTGTGGTTTCCGTAACTTAATTTATATTATTATGGGCATCCATGGGTGGCGGTGATTACGTTCCATCAGGTGACCCCTTGCTCGTTTTCTCCCTATCATATAAAAAATTCCATCTAGCCACAAGTATTTAGTTACGTAAAATTACTCGTTCGTCTGTCTGGCACTTGAAGCAAAATGTCCAATTATGTAAATTGCAATTTCATGAAGATGCTGCATCGTAAAATACATACGATAATCTTAATAATATAGTTACACTAGCTTTAACCCGCGGTTTTGTCCGATACAGAAATATCTTCACAAGCATCATTTTATAATCTTAAAGATTGGACTGCAAAAAGGTTATGATAACATTTTCACAGCACAGATTTCATTCGGGCGGATAAATATAATTAAATATATTTAAAGGCACAGATATTTATTATTTCATTTGCGTTATGAAAAAAAAACCGAAAAAGCGACAATTGTAGTCTCTGGCCCCGCGTGACGATGAAGAAAAGGACAACCGTAATCCATTTGAAACAGGAGCAAAAAAGATATAAAAATACATGTGTGTTTTGTCGCTGCGTTCAGAGCATGTTTTTCGGTTGTTTCATGAGCATATGATGTATCTTTAGATACTTATAAAATCATTGCTTTGGTTATCGTCAGTTTTACGTACTGGGCAATATGAAATATTGAGACAGCCTTCGGAACTTAGCTGTTTTTAATCATCTCTCTATTTATTTTACCTCTTTGCTGCTTTGAATACAAGATCAATCAATTCGATCAATCAACTTCAACTTCAAACGACCAATTCTCATGTTATTTATTTTTATTAGCAAAACACTTGATCAATTGAATCTAAGATTTTTTTTAATCAATAAAATCATTTTATTTTTTATTTTTTTACGAATATCCATACTAATATTATAAATGAGAAAGTGTGTCTGTCTGTCTGTCTGTTACCTCTTCATGCTTAAACAGCTGAACCGATTTAGATGAAATTTGGTATGGAGATAGTTTGAGACAATTGCATAGGTCCCGCGGGATAGCGATAAACGAATTCTTAGCAGACGGAGTTGCGGGCAACAGCTAGTACATTATAAACTATAAATTTACGAAATACAATATGATTTAAAAAATGTCGAAACCCTGAATTTCGCCTACCCGGGGCAGCGTGCCAAGCATGCTTGCGGCATTCCCTCACTGTACGGCTATGCTCAGCCTCTGGGCGAAAAAAGACCCGGCCCTGAGGTCGCCAGAGACGCTAACTAGTTTATCCGACACCTCGCGAAAAAACTTTTTGTTGTCGGATGACCACGGTCCTAAAGTTTCTAATGCAAGTGCCGCAAATATATAAACATTATAAATCAATTTTTAAAGATTTAGTTTAAAACATAACTAGAAATTGTTTAAATTAGCACAAATACGTCCAAATTCAATAAAGCCTTTTAAATGTCTCTGAGATATTCAGACAGCACAAAAACAAGCTAAGTTTAACCTTTCTAAATTAGTAAATGTAATTGAAACTGAATCCTTGGGGACATCTATTATTACACTTTTACTTGAATAACGCCAAAAGGGCAAAAACAACGAAGAATATTTAATGAAAACGAGCATCTAAATTACTAATTTGGATTAAAAACATTAGTTTCTGAGAAATTGATCATTCCTTGATATTTTCATGTAAATACCTTAGAAGAGTCATGGTTTAAAACAACCGGGAAATAACATCTACGAGTGTTCGTAACTGTGTTTTGTAATCGATAGTCTATTGAAAGTTGTCTAATTACCTTTAGCTATAATCAGTACTATCGTAATTCACATGGCTGTGAAAAGTCGCCTAATTGACTTTCTGTCCGTTTCGTTGTGGATAGCAAAATCGTCTCACTAATCAATGATTTTATAAGTTTAAACACCTAGGTCATATACTCACAAAACAACCGAAAAACTCAAGTCAGTTAGTGGTAGTTTGCTTTGCGCCAGCTCATCATCATCATTTCAGCCGAAAGACCTAAAGTCAGCGCCAGCTGTTCCTGGTCAATTGGTCTGCCTCCGTCATCGTCGCAGGAATCGGTCTAATCGGTCTATCTACTAAAATAAATTTTCGAGCTTCGAATCATGCTTTTCCGTTCAGGCTAATAGTATTAAATAGAAGGGTTTCCCAGGGGCCTCTTCGCTATTAGGATCGGACGACATTTGCGTGGGTGGTCGCGCGTTGGCCAGCGCCTTAGCATCGACCAGCAGTGTGCGTGGTACCTCGTTTGACAGCTTGCGCTCGGTGACGGTCACTCGCAGAGAAGGCTTGACGTTTCGCACGAGGCGTTCCCAGTCTCCACCCATGAAAGGAGCTGATGGAGGCCGAAATCGTGTGATAATCTTCTCGTTAGCCGCATAGTTAGAAGTGGCGCTCGCGTAGCGTCTGCAGCTCATTGTTATCACCAACATATCCCTGTAGGTGTCCCCTTTTAGTAACAAGTTCGCATCTGCAGACAGACTATGAATAACTTCAAGATGTATGGCGTGAACGACTAGACGGGTGAATATAATAAGCAATAACGTGTCAACCCACAAAAACTCAAAAATTGAGATTTGAATACAAAATTGTACCTTGTCGTCTCCTCTTCATTTTATACAAAGGAATTAAGTGACTTAAACCTTCACAATATCGAAAAAAGGTAAAATAAAACCAGAACAAACTGAAACATCACTAATAAAAATCATTATCCGCCATTTTCTCAAAATGATCTTCATGCGAGTTAACATATCGCACGTTTATAACGATACTGACACTATACGAAATTATTCTCATTTCAAAAATTAACTTCGTGTTAATAGAAAATCGGGTTTATTTTTGAAAAGAAAATGGTTTCGTATAGTGTCGGTATCGTTATAAACGTGCGATATATTATTATTTATCACCATCTACGTATAGCAGAGATCTAGGTACTGATAAATAAAGAGATATTTTAATCAACATCGAGGTTACATTTTACCCTGGAAAGAAATGGCGACCAACAATTTATGGCGTAGAATTGAATCGCACGCGCTTGGCATCGAACCAACATCCATCAAACATTGTCCATAAGGATTAACCTGCCAACGAGCCGTCGGGAGAATTTATTTGCTGTTTAAATACTTGAGGAAACCGTTGGTAAATATTGGGTATTTTTTTTCTTGTCATTTTGGGATCGTCCATTAATGACGCGACCAAAGAGGGAGGGGATTTGCAAAAGTCACGAAATACAAAAGGGACAAGGGGGTGTACTGAGAAATCATGTATGATTTCTAAATTAAAAAGTGTGAACACGCTGATGGCAGGTAATGATTTCGCCGCGATAACCCCCCAGCTCTTCAAACCAGTCGCCAGATACTTAATACCAAAAAAATCTAAAATACACCAAAATAATAATAAATAAACTCATTCACTTCTGCCGCTGACTGTACAGTCGGTTCCCTAACATAAGTATCCACTTTTCTATACAGTTAGTATGGAAAAGTGGATACTTAAGTTAGGGAACCGACTGTACTCAGAGTACTCAGTATCTGTAATCGAACTCACCAAGTAATTTTTATCTTCTACCAAATTAAGGATTTCTTCAGAGAAACTTTAATTCCAGTTATAGGTAGTTTCCTATATTAATAGTATCGCTTCATCGTTATCCATCAATAGTTGTCACAAATAATGTATCGCAATATGTGGTAATAATAATAATAATAATAATAACTTAGGTTTATTGGTTACTTTTTGTACTACATATTTTAAAAATCATGCACGTAACATCACATGACTCGGCCTATAGGTATACACAGGTCTCACTGTTGGGCGCAGAACTCTTCTCAGAACGCGGCCAAGTGCGAATTGGGATTCACTTACACACCATTAAATTTCTACGCAACTGTGTGCAGGTTGCCTAAAAGATATCGCTCCGATGCGATAAGACCGCCTATTGCTTATTGTTTTCACATGTACCTGTCGTATTGTTTTTTATGTGGTATACAGTAAAGAGTCACTGTACCTATTGTGTTGTTTTGTTTCCTCGCGTTATTTTCCTTCACCGTAAAGCTCGTGGTAAATTTCAAATAATGTTTATATGCGCCCCGGAACTATACTTCGTTTTTTTAGCATTTGAAATAAGGTAAACAATCCTGACGAGTCTTTTTATTGAAAAACGCTTCTAAAAAAATGGTAACTATTACCAAGGATGATTTAGACTGGATTGGCAGTCGCCATAGTACGGATCGGCCGCGGTTTTTGTAGTTCGATTATTAAATCTAGATGGCGCTGAAATATAGCCAGAGGCTTTGAAGACAAAACAATAAGGCTACAGATGTCTCATATTACTACAAATGTATTATTTTTCAAAAATATTACATAATAATACATTTGCAGTGATATGAAATATCTGTAGTCTTATTGTTTTGCCTTCAAAGCCTCTGGCTATATTTCAGCGTCATCTAGATTTAATAATCGAACTACAAAAACCGCGGCCGATCCGTACTATGGCGACTGCCAATCCAGTCTATATCATACTTGCTATTACTCATGAAACCACAAGAGTGTTAATTTCTATATTTATTTTTCAAAAGTGTTTTTATCTTATCTTCTTTCTAATGCTAAAAAAACGAAGTATAGAATAGCCGACGTGAGAAAAAAGACCGCCAAGCTCAAATGGGATTGGACTGGCCATGTGTGCCGGATGCACCCTCAAAGGTGGGCGCACTTAGCCACGTGGTGGGTGCCACGCGACGGTTACCGGCGGCGAGGCAGGACCAGGCGCAGATGGCGAGATGACCTAGACGCGGAATCAAACGATTGGCCAGATTTCGCTTAGTACAGAGAGCTATGGGGGACCAGAGAGGAGGCCTTTTAATTACAATTACAGGCTAGCAAAATTTGCTGTGGCTGAGTGCGCCCACCTTTGAGGGTTCATCCGGCACACATGGCCGGCCCAGTCACATTTGAGCTTGGCAGTATTTTTTCTCACGTCGACGTATATATACATATATATATGTTGCCCGCGACTGCGTCTGCGAAGAATAAGGGTAAAAAATACCCTACGACCTATTCTCAGGCCTACCAAAATATAGAGAAAAAATTTCATAAAAATCGGTCGAGCCGTTTCGGAGGAGTTTAATAACAAACACCGTGACACGAGATTTTTAAATAACAAATTTTAAATAATTTCGCACATAAATTCATAAAAACTCACAACTTGCCTTGGCTCGCACCCAAGATTGTCTGCTTGGGGCCGTAGGACCACAGCGACCTTTTTATTATGAATTACCTTACTGCGTCTTAACAAACTGTGGCAGAATGAACCTGCTGACATTTCAATTTTGTATAAAATAATAGGCACCATTGCGATTCTGGAAACGTCCGACAACAATGTGTCCCGCATACAGAGCGGAGGCAGCCAATTTGCGTACCAAGGAGTGAAGGTGTATGCCGAATAAATATATTTTACGTGTCGATGTGCTGAAACGGTTACGTGGCAAACGGTTATGCGGCTGTTGTTCTGTATGCCCATATGAAATAATGTGTGAGAAAGTTCCGAGTTGCTTACATGTAAGTGTAGCGCCGCTTGCCGCCGAAAGCGAATGTAAGTTTAACCGTAATGTTTAAAATTTTAGCAATGGCAGTACAATACGTTTACTTTTAGTTTACCACTGTCAGATGGCTTGCCTTCATTTCATTTCCAACTTTAACACCATACAAATAAAGTAGCTATTACAAAATCTGCAAACGTGGGTAACAGTATTCTAAAATTGGCTTTATTTGTAGGTCGTTAAAGTTGAATATGAAATGAAGGCAAACCATCTGTAAGTGGTAAACTTTATGTAATTTTGCTGTAAAAAAGCTGTGGTAGCCTAGTGGTTTGATCTGATGGCTTTTTAAGCAGAAGGACATGGGTTTGAGCCCGGGCTAGTCCTCTGATTTTTGAAACTTACATCATCATTCATCATCATCATTTCAGCCGAAAGACGTCCACTGCTAAACATAGGCCTCCCCCAAGGCTCACCAAAAAATTCAGCCCTGCGCCATCCGCATCCAATGCGTTCCCGCTACCTTCACCAGGTCGTTGCGAAACTTACATGCGAAATTACATTTTTAATTTAATAACATTGTAGATGTTTGAATAAAATATACCTTGTTGAGTTTCTTGCAGGATACTTCTCAACAGGGTTTTTTCTTACCGGTGGTAGGTTTTTCGACATTTCTAAGAGCTTCAATATACATATATAACGCATTCACTGCCACCGAACTTTCACAGGTGCCACCGATGCACATGTGCGTTCAAAATGTATGAATAGTTATGATAGCGGCACTGGGTGAAACCCTTCGAATTCAGAACCCTAAATGAAAAGTAATTGGCAACAGTAATTGTCTTTTTTTTACACATAACTGATCGTTCATCATCATCAACATCATCCTAGCCTATATACGACCCACTGCAGGGCACATGCTCCTCTCAGAACCCAATGGAATACTGACCACATAAGGATAAAGACGTTTCCCTCGCTCGGATGTGGTGTTATTAAGATTGTTGCCATGTCGTCTGCATTTTCGGATGGATAAAAAAATGACAGTGAAAAGGCTAGACACAAATTAGTTGTGACATTCCTGAAACAACACAAAAAGAGACTCGAAAGATTTAAAAATCATAACCACGAAAGACGAATCTTACTTAAAACTAGGTCAATCGTAATTCAAGCGCTTGATATTTCAGCTCAGTGTTTTTAATACCTTTCTGGGTTTAAATTGCGATAATTTTCCACGGAGGGCGGGATGAGAAAATTACTGCGTAGGTCAAATGCGGGTGTCAAAACTTGATGACAAAACGTCGTAATTATACCTCCCTGCTGTTTGGAAGTTTTAGGGCACGTCCTGGTTCAAGCGGTAAAAAAGTAAAGTAAAATTCAAAAATGGACTCGAAAACTCATTGCAGTTTTGCATGTCTTGAGGTGTAGTGAATTGACCTATGGCATCTCAAGCAAAGTGTTGTGGGTATGAGTATCTTGAGTTATTGAAATTTACGTGCGAAATCTATTATGAGCTTTACAGTGAATGAAAGCATTGTGAGGAAACCTGCACACACCTAGGAAATTTAATAGTGCGTGTGAAGCTCCTAATATGCACAGGGTCCACGTGGAAACTACGGCCCAAGGCCCCTTATTCAGAGAGGAGGCCTGAGCCCTGCAGTGGGATGCTTATAGGCTTGGGATCACCTTCTCTGCCTATATACTTCCCACTGCAGGGCACAGACCTACTCTCAGAATGTGAGGGCTTGAGCCGTAGTTCCAATGTTCCGGATGAATAACACAAAAATCCTTTATATAATCAGACGACATTTTAGATTTCCTCAGTCAGTATTATGGCATAGCAACTCGCGTCTCGCGCTGGAATGTTCAATCTCGATAGTGCTCGCGCGAGACCTTTGTGCGTCCGCAAACACAAGAATATGCAATTTGCAAGCAATCTGCACCTGATTTGAAAAAGTCGCGTCAAGCTGTATTTGTCGAATGGAAAACTACGGATGTGAGGATTTATAGTTAGTTAATATCGAATAAAATGTTATAAAAACTGATAAAATATTCGGCAAATGAAGTGTACTTGTAGAAAAAAGAGAACAGTAGTAAACAGTAAAATTAGATTCAGGAGTCAGCCGCCCAGTGAATGTCACATAAATAATAAACAAAAGTAAACTATTTAAATAATAAATGAGGTTTAATCAGCTCATCAGCTCGCATTTGAATGTAAAATCTGAACACAGGACAATTAAAAAAAAATAAAAGGTAAAGCTCTTCTATTGATAGAGGTTCTACATCCAAAAATAAAGAGGTGCGGCAAGAGTTTTGTTGGAATAGAGCTGTAGTGTTAAGTTGTATTAGTGACAAAAGCACCTAAATATTAAAACGTGCGTTGCACCAAGCTAGAATACCGAATACCTATCGTCTTGGGTCGTCCCATTCGTTATTTGTCAAGTTCTTAATTCGTCTCATTCTGCTTTCGTCATCCATTCTTCATTCGTCACTTTCGCTGTTAGTCATTGTCGTCTTGGGTCATAGTTGTTGTTTGTATTGTTCTTATTCAGGTTCATTCGATTTTCGTCTCTTCTTCTTTTGACATGTTCGGTGTTAGTCTTTTTATTTTTTAGTCTCATTCGTTACTCATCACATTTTTTTTCGACACGTTCGTTGTTGGTCCCATTAGCAGTAAGTCACTTTCGTTTTTAGGTCCATTCATAACTCGTCTTGTTCGGTTTTCGTCTCAATTCCCGCTTTAGTTATACAACCTCCGCTATTACGTTACTGGCTACTCAAAGATAATAATGCTTAAGGTTTCAAGTGGCTGAAACTACTTAACTAAGTATAGTAGACAATTTTATACTTGATAATTTTCGTAATTTCTCTTTTCGTGATTTTCGTGATTCTAGTCGCCTGAAAGAAATCAAGTCAAATTGTAAATAATATATCAAACGGGACAAATAGTGAATGTGTCCAATAAAGAATGAGATCAATTTCTAAAGAGGCCAAATAAGAAAAATACGAACTTAGAATAAGACCAAAGACGATAGGACGAATAACGAATGAGACTAAACAAGAGATAGACTAACACCGATCATGACCAAAAAATTATGAAGACTAATAGCGGAATGACCCGGAATAAGAAAAAGACAAACAACGAATATGACCAAAGACGACAAAGACTACCACCGAAAGTGACGAATGAAGAATGGATGACGAAATCAGAATGAGACGAATTAAGAACTTGACAAAAAACGAATGGGACGACCCAAGACGATACCCGAATACCAAATGCCAAACCAGCTGTCAAATCTCCTGTTAAGTAAATTTCTCCAAGCCGAAATTAACTTAAAATACTTAACTTGGTACGCACTAAATTAAGATGTGCAGAAATTTACTTGTCATCTGTAATTCGCGCTAAATGATTGTGTTTTGATGTGTGAATAAACTTATGAAATTAGTATAATAAATATGTACATAATGAAATTTAAAGAAAAGTTTTCGTTGCTATGTTGGTGTTACAAGTTTTTTCAATGCAAATTAGGCGTGCGTTGGACCGCAATCACGCTTGATGTTAAACAAAGATGTGGACTAAGAAAGTACCTACATATATACACCCTTGTCTAGCACTATTTAGTACTCGTGACCGGTCGACTATTTTACCAAAACTTATATTTAGATATTGGTGTAGAACAATGTACGGGGCAACTACGGAACCTTCGGAACTACGCTCATCCCGACATGCCGCACGCGCTCTTTCTTGCGCGCGGTTCCTTTTTAACAACTTTGCGATGCATTCAAACAAGCGCCTAATCCAGTCACGTAAATGAATGTAAGTCCGCCCTGGGGGTTTATTCCGGGGTCGAAATCGCCCCGTGTCCCGCCGCAGCCTCGCTGCTAATTCGCGTAAGTGCGATTTCTATTCCTCGACTAATAAATCGCCTTGATTTCCCCAGGCTTTTACCCTCATTATAAATGTTTTCTCTCGAGGCTGAGATCAAATCGTGTATCACCTTTAAGACCTACTTTCTTTCTAGTATTTTTTTTCAATTTATAAGAATTTTGATGAAGGAAAACTCTTTTCTGAAAGGGTCGGCAACGGATCCGTAACTCAACTTATGTTATAGGTATCCATGGGCGGCGATGATTGCTTTCTTTTAGGTAATCTACCTGCTGGTTTTCCCCTGCTGGATGGGATCAGTCAAACTCAAGTGTCGCGTAAATACTGCGTTTATTCTAAATGCTTACGACTATTTTATACTATACATATGGGAGAGTGTGTGTGTGGCGCAGCTCACACTACACCTCCCCCGTTGAAAAATGAAAAATATATAATTATGCTAAAATATATTTTTATAAAAGTAGCTAAGAATAAAAATAATACATTGCAATCCAATACAATATTCCAAACTTAGATTTCGCACACAGTAAATTTGATAACAAAAAAAAAAAACATATACCTATCATAAAACTAAAGTGATCTAATATATCCAAAACCTTTATATGGTTCAGTAATCACTAATCCTTAATGACCATTTATACTAATATATTACATATGTACAACTATCCTAGACTAAAAAAAAAATGTATGTACAATAAGAAAAAAGAAAACAAAAATATAAAATATAACTAAAACATAAATATATATATATATACATATATCCAAAACTAAATTTTCCGTCCATAACATTAATATTAGTCACTTACTTCTAAATCTCCACGCTTTGCTGACGAGATAATTTTTTTTTTGAACGTCCTGTTTTACTTATATGTACTGTGCTCTCTGACTAGACACATACACATACATAGATATGTATATTTCTCTTAAAAATCTTAACAATTATATTTCGGTTTCTTTACCTTTTAATGTTCGTAATTATGTTCCCATCATAGGTACATTAACTATAATAGTTCCTTTCTAACCATCATATTCTCTTATCATCTTATTATCAGTGAGCCACTTTGGCATTACTACGCAATACAATTATTTATACCATTGCTTGCAAAGTACACAGCACATTTTTATTTTGTGGTCGGCCGACCTTTACTTATTCATTTATTTATTTTGTTCAGGATACAAGGATTATTTATTCATTTCGTGCGCGCACATACATAATAACCTTTTATATATCATCATACATTCAGGCAGTTCTTTTAACACGTCCTTACTTCAATAATCATACCGTGTGCCCAAGTCTCTTCACGAGTGATGCTCGATCGAATCATGATCAGAGGACAAGGGTTTTGTACCTGCCTTGTATCCTGGTGTACCTTGCTAATATATCAACTCAAAAAATAAATAACTCATTCAAAATCTAACGAAATAACCATACAATTTGAAAACTTCAGCTAGTAAAAATTCCAATAACTTTTAGGTGGCCATCCTAATCGCTCGTTGAAAATCTTATTTGCTTCCGCTTTCCCAAACACACTTGCTTAAAGCACACTTTCAAACTATGCGTACCAATGTCTACTAAAAAAAAAAACTTTACCTTTCCCAACACAATACAAATTCTACGTAAATCAATCCTTTGCTAGTTCTATATTTCGCAAAACTACTCCAATAATCTTTTACCAAATAATAAATTAATAAAAAAAAAAATCATCTAACTTCATTGTAAAACTAAAAACGACATTTAATACTTAAAAAAAAAAAAAAACTTGTTCCAATAATTTGGAATGGCAGCTGGATGATCAGTCCAGTTGCAATAACAAATTATTTTTAAATCAACCTTCTTATCCAACTATTATTTTTCATGTACTTACTATGAAATTTCAAAACCATTTCATAACTCGATAATTTTAATATGTCGTTAAAAGAGCGCACAGTACCTATCTTACCAGGTGAAATTTGAGCTGTAATAACAGACGCGGAATGCTATACCTTATTGGGTGATCTAAATTAGATCATCCAACTTAGTGCTGTTACTACGGGTCTATTTTTAGAGCACAAATTTTATGTTACTTGATTGTTAATTGATTAAACCCAATCCACTTAAATTTTATACTTATACTATTATAATTTTGTCGTCTGAAATGAAAAATTTGTATGTTGCTAATTAATTATAATTAAAATAGAAAAGTAGTATCTCGTCAACAAACGGCATTACACTATAAAAACATGAACTAAATTAAATTTTTAATCATTTCTTATTACTAACACATTAACAACACGTAAAATCGCACTTCCGCTGATCAAAAAACATGCAAAAAAAAAAACATTGAGGGAAAAGGACTATTGATTGATTTTGATTAACAAAGATTAAAAAAAAGCAATTAGCAAAAAAAATACCTTCAATTTAACGTCCGAAATCAACTAATTTTCCGAAACTTTACATATTTCCAAAAGTTCGTCCATCTTACTCCAGCACCGACTCCATCCTAAAAGGACACCATCTACTACCCTGCTGCATACCACTCCAATCCAAACAGACACCATCATCAGCTCCCTGCAGCTAACCTCCTTAATTCTTCTGTCCTGGTTTTCTTCTTCAATATCTTCATTCTTTGTCTAAGCTTTCTCTTCTATTTTACTTGAGTATATTCTTCTTTCTTGATTATCATTTAATATATCGTATTCTTCTTTCTTACATAAGTTTATTAACTTTACTTCTTCATTTTTATTTCTTCTTAATTTTTCATTCTTCATTTTTATTCTTCTCTTCTTACTTCATTTCATTTAATTTGTATATTCTTCATATTCTATCTTCTTTCTTTCTTTACTTCTTTTATTGAATATATTCTTCATTATTTTTCTTCATCTTTCTCTTCCTTCTTTCTTCCGTAGTTTTCATGTATTATGTAGTTCTTCTTTTTTTTTTTTTTTTAATATCTTCGTTTGGTTGCTTCAAAACGTATTTTTATTTAAAAATTCTAACTTAATTATTCTTACTTAATACACTTATTATTTATTTTTATTGTAAACACTTATTATAAATTTAAATTGTCTTTTTTTTTTGTCCGTACTTTTAAATGTCCACTTTCACTATTTAATAAAAGTCTTAAAAGAGTCTGTTCACAAACTGGTGGCGCAGCGCGCCGCCAGCACCGCACGAGGCAGCGGCACTGGCAGGGTCGCCATGTAAGGATGGGATCAGTCAAACTCAAGTGTCGCGTAAATACTGCGTTTATTCTAAATGCTTACGACTATTTTATACTATACATATGGGAGAGTGTGTGTGTGGCGCAGCTCACACTACACCCCCTATCAAATAAAAATATGCAAAAACTTGCACACACCTACTAAGAACTTTAATGCACCGCACTGGGCTGCGTGGTAACTGTGGCCCTAACCCTTTCGTTCTAAGAGGAGACCTGTGCCCTGCAGTGGGACGTGTAAAGATAGAGATGATGGTAATTTAGTAGGCCATGAAAGCGCATGAAAGTAAACTTCCCATAACTCTAAAGCGCTGATTCCTCCATTGTGAATACTGCTTCCTATCCTTACCTACGAAGCCCAGACTTGGTCGTTAACAGAGTTTCAGAATTCCAAGTCTAAAATTTGCCATCGAGTCCCGCAGTGCAGCATACTAAATCGGAGGGCTGATAGAATCATAAAAACCGACCTGCGCCCAGAACTTGGATTCGATGTGGAGTCAAAGACCGCCATACTCAAGACGGACTGGGCGGGACATGTGACCGCTGAATGCATCCGGATCACTGGGCAAAAATCGCCACCGCTTGGATTCCAAGTAACAGGACGGAAACGGAGATGGCGAGATGATTTGGATCATTTTGCCCAAATTTTGCGAACGATAGAAATGGGTGAAAAGAAAAAGGGGATGCTTTTGCCCAGCAGTGAGACATCTAATGGGCACATAGATAGTTTATAATTATAACCTTATTTAACATAATAGGATACCTTTTATCCCGAAACATTGCGCAGTTCCCGTGGAGCTAGCTACATAGTTTAATCCTAATCTAAGCCCACCAGCCGCCAACATTATTTACTATGACAGTTTGACCCCTACAAAGGTTACATGTACAAAGAATGTCAAGGCAATTCCTATTACGAGCGTTCAGCGCTCTTGGGATTCAAGTCAAACAAAATATCAGGGGGTGGGAGAGTTTTCTTACCATATTTTTTCAGATAAATCCAACTAATGTCATTTGTTAAAATCTGCGTCTAAGGGGACCCTTCCTGTCATATTTAGTGTAAAGAAATAAAACAAGTATCAGGATATAATTTTAACTTATTTTCGCACTTATCAAAGCTTGTTACTAAGAAACCCTATAAACGTGGTTCTCGTTTGCCTGAATTCCATTATGCCAAAATGTGTCGTTTTTTGCACAATTGATGTTAAACTAATCTTATCTAGGTACTGTATTCTATAAGATGACAATACAATTAATTTCAAGAATAGCACGGTTCCATAATATTATAGTAAACGTTAGTATGTCAAATGAAATTATAATGAATTAAATTATAGGATGGAATCAAAGTGATCCCGATAAAAATGCCTCATACTTAGTTGCAAAGCAGCAAGGTAAATTTAAAAAGACAGGTAAAGAGAAACGACTAGATCTATGAATTAAATTTACACGTATAAATAAATCAAGCACAGTCGCGGAATGAAGCGGTTTGACGTAAATTGCCTGCCCCTACCGAGATTTGAACCCCTAGCTTCTCATAAATGGAGTTTTCCACTATAATTAACATTCTCCGGTAAAGTTGATCCTGTTAATATCTCCCGAATCTATACATTCTTCAAAAAAAAATCCTTCATCTTCATCTCAGTCGGTCCCATTGAGCAATAAGAAAACTTCAACGCAAATTATATTAAACGAAAACGCTTGAATGCGTGTGTCGCCATCCCGTGATTCATTATATTTCCTCGATTACTCTCTAAGAAATTCACAATTTGCATGCCGGAACGATTTATCTAGAAATAAAAGAGCATTTTTTTTTCTAAAATGCTTTTTCGGTGGCCCATTCCAAGGTATTATTGCATTATTCAAATTGCCATCAAACGTGTTTGCAGAGTCGAAGAGAATTTCATTCTAAAAGAAATTCAAAATAAATGCAGTCCATTTGAAGGCAACTTTTGCTGGGGAGTGAATTTGGAGAGCTTTTTAAGAGGATTTTCGTTACACCGGAACGTAATTGTTTAATTAGGCGAGCATTTAAGTACAGGCATCTTTATTTTTATGATGTTTCTAAAGATACCTCGTGTATTCGTAATTTTCCCTGTCATTATATCTTCTACACCGACTCCGTAGTGGAGTCAATGGCTGCTCTACAATGTCGCACGAGAGTCAACTAACCCTAGGGAACAACATTCAGGGAACGGGTAGTCAACGTGACATGAAATGTGCTGGGGTCGAAATAAAATGTCTATACGGACCGGCTGTCTACGTGGCAACAACGTCAAAATGTCCCAGTGTCAAAATGTACTCATCACCATGGTCATAATGTTTTAGTGACAAAATGCTACTTTAGTGGTAATGTAATGCTCAAAATCGAATCTAAATTGTTACATTACAGGCAAATGCTCCGAGTGAGGGAGAACCTGGTAAATTATTAAGCCACATTATTTCACATTACTTTATTTAAACTTTTTACTTATAACCTTTATAAAGTACCATAAATTACGGACATAAATCAGAATGGTTACTTCAATAATTCAACTAAAAAAAAAGTATATCTAACTTTGTTTTCTTATTAAATACGTATTAAAACTATAAACTAAATATCTAACTTAAAAACTACTAGACTAAGTCTAAAAAAGGCCCCCGTGGCATCGTACCCAAAAGGCTGGCAGCATTCCCTCGTTGAATGGCGATGGCGATTCGTTGAGAGAGATAGCTGCCAGCCTTTTGGTCTCCAGTGGTGTCGACCAGACGCTTTTGTATTTCCTTAATTAAGTTGTGTGCGCCAGGACCCCAAGGACCCAGGGTCTCAAAACCGACAGCAACAAAATTGTAAACTGAACCGAGACCCTGGTATTTTAATACTTTCCTGCTCTCGGCCGCTTCAGCCGCTGCGCCAGCTTTTTTTGTTGTACCCTGAAGGTGTGAAGGGGCTAGGGTATCCACGCAGGTTGCGTCCCAAACTAAAACCCGACCCATCCTCCAGGGAATCAGAGACATACCGTCCGGCCTTTTGCCATCATCCCGCGCAATGCCATTTGGTTCTAATATTGACGGCACGTTTATGGTGGCAAGAGACCGGCGGATAATATCATTCAGCGCAGCGTGTCGGGAAAAGCGGCCAGCACTTTTTTGGCAGGAAAGCCCATGGTGGCCCATTTGGTCGACATTGGCACCACAGGGGCAGCGGTGCGGAGAACACAAAGCAGCGCCCAACCTCAGCCCAACTGCAATTCGCAAGGTTTCAGGCTCCAGGAAGGTTCCAGTATTAAAAGAAGGATAGGCTTGAAGCCACTCACCAGATTCTTTCTTTCCTACAGCGAGAAGCCTTGCATGATCTGGGCCTGAGCTGGAATTTAAAATTTCAGAATAAGTTAATTTGCAAAGTACGTCGTCCCAGCTCCGTTGATAATTTGGATGGGAGGGAAGATTTTGACCCGGACAAGCCATAAGCCAAGCATTCCTAGCATCGACCAAACCCGTCGTCTCGTAGTTTGAAGGACAATCCTTTAGAATTTTACCTACGAGATTGGACGTGCTGTGGACTGATGATAAGAAAGCTGGCAGTGCGACACTAGAAATTTTGCGGATCCCAAGCCCACCATATCTGATAGGAAGGGATGCCTGGGTCCAAGAATGCTCACTGAGTTGTATATTAACAATGGATTCTAAAGAATTTTTAATGAGAGAATCAATAGGAGTTAATAAATTTTGATGTTTCCAGAAGGGACAACAGCGAAGCAAATATGTGAATTTAGGTACAAAAAAACAGAATTTTAAAATAGTAATAGCGGGATGAGCACTGATTTCAAGTAACCGGTCGGTACAATTTTGAAATTTTGATATACTAAAAAAATAATTTTGTTTTATTATTTAATTTCTACCAATCTAATTATTATAATTTATTCTGACTACGCTTCAACTTTACAATACATTTCAAAAAATTATTAATAGTAATCTCTTCGTGCTCTTTCAGTCATTCATTCACATGCTTACTTATATTTAACACGGCTGGACATTTTGACAGTTGCGCGTGGTGTCGCTTATATTCTTGCTTATACCTACCTTTCGACTCTTGTACGTTTTTACCTTGATACATTTACAGTAAAATTACATAAAGTTAACCACTGACAGATGGTTTGCCTTCATTTCATATTCAACTTTAACGACCTACAAATAAAGCCAAGTTTAGAATACTGTTACCCACGTTTGCAGATTTTGAAATAGCTCTTTATTTGTATGGTGTTAAAGTTGAAAATGAAATGAAGGCAAGCCATCTGTCAGTGGTAAACTAAAAGTAAACGTATTATGAACGCGTGTTCACGTTAGCCATTATACTTTATGACGCATGTTCGATTGGACCCGAACACATTTTAAATCCTGCCTATTTTAACTCCTGCACATTTTAACGTTTATACTTTTTGCCACGTAGACAGCTGGTCTGTATAGACATTTTGACCCCTGGACATTCCAACCATTGAACATTTTGTCACGTTGACTACCCATTCCCGGAATGCACTGAATGTATAGTCCTGTGGTTAGCGAACCTAACTACTACGATTTCAAACACTTATTACGATTTCAAGCACATTCAAATTATACATGTATTAAGTTTTTATGCTAATCGAAAATTAGCAATTTTTAATCGACTTCAAAACAGGGGGAGGTTCTCAATTCGTAGGAATCTTTTTTTTTATGTGTGTTCCCCGAAGACGACTGAAAACCAATTTGGGAAATTGTTTTTTTGTTTGAAAGGGTACTTTTCCGGTGATTGTCACCAAGTTAGGGTCTGAAAATGGAATTCTAGGGAAATCGAGGGCAGCGCTCAAATGTTATGGCCATTTTGGCATTTTCAGCATCAGTTATTATTACATTCAGAAAGTATCATTTGGTTAACCTTGGACCTGTTAGACCTGACGTGGACCGCAATGGCCAACAGATTTGTTGTTAATCGAAATCATTACTTGCCTGTTCCATGCATTCGCCGTGGTGTAACATCAACTCCTAGCGATTCAATTGTAGAGAACTGTCGGCTTTTAAATTCACTTTGAAATACTTTAGGTTCTCTGATTAATCCTCCTAACTAACTGCGATGTCACAGTCGGGTAAATAAGCTAGTTCCTTATCTTAACAGGAGAGGCGAAGCTCAAATTTAAAGTAAAAGTTGCCTAATAGGCTGAACAAGGAATTAAGTGTTTGAGTGGGGCGTCTAAGTGTTTTATAAGTTGATAGAAAGCCTCTTCCTATTTATGGAATTTTGATAGCAAAGTGTTTAAAGGAAAGATAATGAAAGGCCGTGTTCAACTAACGTGAGTGTTAGAAGTGTAGTAGCCGAGCGCTTGTTATAACATATTTTAGAAAAACGGCAGTTATTTTAACTGTTGTTTTTCTTTCTTTTTTCAGTTCCAAGCAAGCAAGCATCCAAGGGGTTCCTTTACCTTTGCGGATCTTTTACCAGATCCGTCTGTACAGCTTGTTTATCCCTCCATCTCCATTTTACCAACGGTCGTTCAAGCAAGGGGAGCGTCTTCATTCGTATGTGGTTTGTATCTCATTGGCCCGTAAGAAGCCATCAGCGTTTGTTTCATCTTTCCTAATACAGAATGCATATGAAATGGAATTCGGTCCCATTGTCTGTTTTCCCAGATAGGTATAACCGAGAGCTCTTCAAGACTAGAGTGAATACTGTTACTGAAGTGAGATACACCTTTGGCGTCAATTGCACTTTTTATCAGTTGAGACAGGTCAATGATAGGTCTGTTTTATATGAAAAAAAAAAACTTATTAAAAACGGTGTACTATAAATAGATAGAAGAAAGGAAGTAGAAGGGTAAACAAGCGTTCAACTTTGTACAAACCGCCTTAAACACTTCTTAACACAAAACTAATTGTGCACCACTCAACTCCATTATTTCAGTTTCAGATAACTTTTAATCAGTTTCTATATAATCCCTTTGATGTTGGGCCCTTCAAATTCAGGAAGGACTTAAATTTAAAGTTTAACGAATGTATTTAATATTAATTAACCTGTAAATTATCGTGCGGTAGAGGAATATAGACCGTTTTTTCGTTATTCTGTATGTTTGGGTGTTCGGAGGTTGGGATGTTTATTACTCCATTACGCAAAAACGGCCGAACTGATTCGCATGAAATTTTGTACACATACAGTTGATACCATGAATTAATAAGTAGCGTATTTTTTATGCCGGGAAATTCGACAATTCCCGCGGGATAGCAAGTTTGCTATAAATATGACCAAATTACGGCACGCCCCAGATTTAATCATGTTTTTAACATTTCTTTATGTACCTTTATCAAATACATTTTCATTGAAATTGTTATACTAAACGGAACTTATCACGCAAACAATATTTACCTCGATGTTTCAGCCACATTGCAGCAGCCGTGGTCACGAGTTAACTCGTTATAATTATGAGTGTAAATCACGAAAGCTTAAAACAGTATATTGTCATTGAGTATCAAAACGCAAATAAAACCATCGAAAAGGCTTCTAAGCAACCAATTGTCACCAACTTTAACTTGAGAGTAGATCAACAAACACTTTTCCAAGCACTGGTAATGCCCTTAAGCAAACAGTTGGGGCGAAAATAAGCTTAAAAAGCTGTCCAGTTTGCCGTCTCGATCGTGAAAAAGTGAGAATTGCGGGAATCCAATAATACGGGAATCTGTTGGTTGGGCATTTGACGGTCGCACTTGAAACGGGGATGGGGGGGGGGCTACTATAAAATTCGAAATTTGAAGTTTGTATCATGCTGTCCCTTTCAGTCTTCTTTTAAGGACTATTAGCTTGAACGGATCGGCACAATACGAAGTTTGGAAATCGAATTTCTTAGTATAAGGCCTTTGTACCGAACGAGAATTATATTTTTCGCCTCAGGCTTACAGGGGTTGTAAGTTAGAAGTCTTTGTCCGTTAAAGTGTGTCTCGACTATTTATGGTATCATTGACTCGTAATGAAGATTTTATTGGCAATGCGAGTTCATTATTTGAAAGCTGACTTTTATCGGCGTGAGTTTTACATCCAAATTAGTAGTTTTATAGTGCTCATCATATCAGCCAAAAGACATCCACTGCTGGACGAAAGTCTTTCCCAAAGAGTTTGACAACGATCGGTTCTGCGATGCCCGTATCCAAATGTTTCCTGTAACCTTTACCAGGTCGTCAGTCCCTCTTATCACGGACCTTCCTACGCTTGATCTTTCGGTTCGCGCTTATATAGTGCTTATAACTATAAGCAGCAGCTAGAAATGGTGAAACTTCACCATTTCTAGCTGTTCGCGGTTTTGCTCAAATACTCTTTTCGTGTGTCCCAGCGTACTTTATAAAGAACAAAATCATCAGTAAGAATTACGGCCGATTGTACTATGTAAAGTACAAATTATTCAATGAATAAAGAACTTCACAGACGCTTAAATAAGTTCCAAAATTACAAAACTTCTACATTGGTTAGAAAAGGCTGGGACTCAGGAAGATAACAATAATTAAAGTCAAAAGTCAGAATATATTTATTTAATTTAGACTATAACAAGCACTTATGAATGTCGAAGAATCTACCACCGGTTCGGAAAAACACTGTTGAGAAGAAACCGGAAAGACACTCAACAAGGTATCTTAAGCACCCTGTGTCGAGAAATTCCTCGTATGCCCAAGAGCTGCAATTCCCTTCTGGCTCCGTCCGGGAGGAGCAATGCTTGGGCCGGTGCACCCAGGCCATTAGTCAACAGTATCCTGGCCAATTATGGTTATTCATTGGCCGATGTCTAATAATTCGACATGTTTTGAAAGTATTGTATGAAAGCATTAAAATAATTGAAAAATTTTACTTTTATTTGAATTTGCCCAATTACTGTCTGAAATATTCCGGACTAATTTTATAATAACCTGCAGGCTTATTGTCTAACACGCTGGCGCTTGCTTTCGCAATCATTATTTCTTTCTGTCAAACGGTATAAGATGATGACAGAAAGAGATGGTGAAAGCGAAGGCAAGCGTCCGCGCTTTAGACAATACGGCCTCTGCTTTATATGTCTATGAAAATACTATTTCCAAAGTATACGCTGCAGTTGTGAATTGTGATGTACCGGCGGCGCAAATCGCATTTATGGATCGGCCGACGACGTTCTCGCTTTATCTAGTCAACTTGGCTTCATGTAAAACCCAGTTTAGACCTGGGAGGCTACTACGAAATTCGATTTTTGTACTTCATATCGTGCCGTCCCTTTCAACCTTTATATCTTCTTCTAATATATAAAAATCTCGTGTCACGGTGTTTGTTACCGAACTCCTCCGAAATGGCTTGACTGATCTTTATGAAACTTTTTTCTCTGTATTCGGTAGGTCTGAGAATAAGTCGTAGGCTATTTTTTATACCCCTAGGTGATATAAGGCAAAACAACGTTTGCAGGGTCAGCTAGTCTAATATATAAAAATCTCGTGTAACGGTGTTTGTTACCGAACTCCTCCGAGACGACTCAACCGATCTTCATGAAACTTTTTGATCTGTATTCGGTAGGTCTGAGAATAGGTCGTAGGCTATTTTTTACACCCCTATTCTTCGCGGACGGAGTCGCGGGCAACAGCTAGTAATAAATTATAAATTTCCTTTTGGCAACTGGTTAAGGTTGCGGGATCGCGTTGGATGGAGATGGCACGGGACCGATTTGTTAGGCGAGCCTTTGGGAAGGCCTATGTTCAGCAATCGACGTCTTTCGGCTGAAATGATGATGATGATGATGACCAGCGGGCTCCTTCCGCAACCCACGAAAATTGGCTATTTACAAGCCATTCCACACCACATAAGGGTGAAGGCGCTCCCCCCTTTCACCGGTAAAATGGATGAATTTATGCCTGTTTCTCGTATTGTAGAGGTACGATGGCAGAGTACAAAGTTTTTTTTTAATTTCGTGGCCTGAGTTTGAAGTGCCTCGCGCTGGCCCACACGGCGTAGAGGAGCGTCCCCCAGGTGGCGGATGGGGGGATGGTCGGTAGTACAGCATATAGCTACGCTATCCGGCTAAGTCCGATGGGCTCGCTGACCAACGTAGGGTGTGGTCCTCCAGCATTTCGGGGGTTGTGCGGCGGGGTAACAGCCCTCCCACGGAAAAAGACCATTGTTACGAAACCGACAAAGAAGAATATACGATCCGATCCTTTCAACGACGACTTAAAGCTTGGAAATCTGGACCTCCGATTAGCAACATGGAATGTACTAAGTTTATATAGGCCGGGAGCGCTGTACCAACTAAACAGAGAACTGCAGCGATACAACATCCAAATCGCAGCTTTACAGGAAGTCAGGTGGCCGGGCCAAGGAGAGTGTACTGTAGAAAATGGATCGCTACTTCTATATAGTGGGTCTGACTACGAAAGGCACGAATACGGCACTGGATTCCTGGTAGCTGGAAAGGCAGTAGGTAGCATTCTCAAATTTATCCCAGTATCAGAAAGAATATGTCTATTGCGGATTAAAAGTAAATTTAATAACATCTCAATATTAAATGCCTACGCTCCTACAGAACAGGCCGACGATGATACTAAAGATCGCTTCTACGAGGACCTTGAGACGGCATACGATCAGATCCCTAACTACGACACAAGAATCATCTTTGGAGATTTTAATGCCAAAGTTGGACGTGAGGAATCATATTTCCCAACGATTGGCCGACACAGCAAACACCAAAAATCGAACGACAATGGGATAAGACTAATATCGTTTGCAACCTCCAAGCTCTTAGTGATTAAAAGCACAATGTTCCCGCATAAAGACATCCATAAAGGTACTTGGAAATCGCACGATGGTAGAACGGTGAACCAAATTGACCACGTGCTCATAGATGAAAGGCACAAGAGCTTGATCCAGGATATAAAGACATATCGTGGGGCCGATTGCGACAGTGATCATTATTTAGTAGGCGTAAAAATTAGGGCAAGGATTAAGATGACACACACCAAACACATTCATAGGGAGCCTTCCATAGACATCGACGCTCTTAAAGGCGAAGAAAATTTACGCGCATTCAACTTGGAGCTAAATAATAGATTCGCGGAACTGGATAACTCAGATGACATAGATAATGTTTGGGAAAAAACAGAGCAGATAGTTAAAGACGTGGGAATCCGAGTACTGGGCAAGAGGAAACGGCGAAGGAGAAGAAAGTGGTGGACTGCTGAGTGTGAGGAGGCAATGGACAGAAAGAGAGAACTTAGAATACTGGCCGAGGAAAACAGTGACTGGGAGGGCAGACACAAGGAAGCACGGAAAGCATTCAGGAGACTGGTAAGAACAGCAAAGAGGGACCATCTGACAGGAATCCTGAGAGACATGGAAACGTTAATAAGAGCTAACGAGTCACGAAAGTTTTACCAGGAAATAAGGACGGTTAAGAAAGCTTACCAGCCCGTTACTCAGATCCTGGAGGATGATGGTGGAAACTTTGTAACAGCTCCGGAGGACCAGAGAGTGCTGTGGCGCCGGTATTTTCAACAACTCCTCAACTGCCCACCAGTGACCAACCAGACACTGGCGAACCTGAGTATTGGCCTGGAAGATGACCATCAGGAACCACCAGCCTTCGAAGAGGTGCAAAGGGCCATAAGGCGGCTTAAGAACCACAAATCCCCAGGAATAGATAATATACCTGGAGAACTCTGGAAATATGGGGGGGCAGTACTGCAATCTAAACTGTACGAAATAATTTGTAGAGTCTGGGTGGAAGAGCGACAGCCTACAGAATGGAATGTGGGTATCATTTGCCCAATACATAAGAAGGGGTGTAGGAGGAAGTGTAGTAACTACAGAGGGATTGCCCTACTTCCGACGGCATATAAGGTACTCTCGTACGTTCTTCTTGCCCGCTTGGAACCTTACGCAGAGCAAATACTTGGTGATTATCAGTGCGGATTTCGCAGGAACCGGAGTACGGTGGACCAAATGTTTCTTTTAAAACAAATTATGGAGAAACGGTGGGAGTTTGCCCAAAGTGTCCACTGCCTCTTCGTTGACTTTACCAAGGCGTACGATAGCATCGACCGTGAGACGCTTTACCGGATCATGACATCTTTCCAGGTACCGGCAAAACTCGTCAGAATGACCAAAAACGCTACGAGCACCAGCAAAATGCGAGTTAGGGTGGGAGGTGAATTGACCGAAGAGTTCGAAGTTCTGACCGGACTAAAGCAGGGAGACGCCCTGTCGCCTATACTGTTCAACTTGGCCCTCGAATACATCATCCGTAAAGTCCTATTGATAGATGGGGGGGGTGGAGCTGAATGGAAGGCATAAACTAATTGGGTACGCTGACGACCTTGCAATACTGGGGCAGTGTGAGAGGGAGGTGATGGACATGGCGGGTGTACTGGAGGAGGTAGGGAAACAGGTGGGTCTCAGAATCAGTCGAGAGAAGACTGAATACCTCTACATGAAGAGATACAAGGACTGCAGGGCTAATAGGAAAGACCTTGTTATAAAAAGTGCAACATATAGAGGTGTCAGTAAGTTTAAGTATCTCGGATGTACGGTCACCTACACTAACCAAAGGGAGGACGAAATCGACATCCGTATAGTCAATGCGCTAAGATGTACGGCAGCCCTTCACAAGGTACTGGTGTCCAAGTTGATAAGCAAGACTACAAAGATCCGCGTTTACAATACAGTTATTAGGCCGATTCTATTGTACGGGTGCGAAACTTGGACTCTAACGTTGAAGGAGGAAAACAAACTCTTGGTTGCGGAACGTAAGATTTTGCGAAAGATTCTGGGTCCAACAAGGGACGATGACGGAAATTGGAGGCGAAGGTTCAACCAAGAAATAGAGGAACTAGTGTCTGAGCCGAATATAATCGGGGAAATAAAGGCTGCCCGACTTCGGTGGCTGGGGCATGTGGAAAGAATGGGAGAGGATCGAGCTGCCAAAAGAGCGTATCTTGGGCGACCATCCGGAAGGCGTCCGGTGGGTCGACCAAGATACCGGTGGAAAGATGAAGTTGCTAAAGATCTGAAGGAGCTGGACGTGCCCGATTGGTCAGACTTGGCACAGAGCAGGAAGGAATGGCGCACTTTAATGTCGGAGGCCAAGATCCACTTCGGGTCGCTGAGCCAGCGAAAGTAAGTAAGTAAGTAAGAGTTTGAAGTGATCAATTGGGCACCACATTGTAATACGACGTACAATGCAAATACGTGCAATCGGAATCACAATCGCTTTCACTGCTTTTGTCTAACGAAAGAGTACAAAGGTGGAAAGAGATAGTGAATCACAAGCGGCTGTGCGTTAAACTGTAAGACCTTTGGTGTTAAAGTAAACGTTTCTAAGTATGTTTGAAAGTTTAATTGGACCTTTTGTTTTAGTTCGGGTTTAAACAAAAGGTTGAGTGCATGTCACGTACTATAAAAGTTACACTTGAATTTAAAATTAGTGCTCAAACCTTTGATCAATTATAACTGAAGATACACATTGCCGAACAAAATCCCCTTCAAAGAATGTCCGAACTTTTTTATTTGGTTGCATAACAAATAAAATCATTACCTACACAGAAATTTGAACCTAGTCTTTACTTCATTACAGTCGAATTTCGGTAGCGGCAAAACTCCACTTGACAGCTAAACTTGACAATTTCACGCAACGTTCTGAGAAAAAAGAAGGCCACTTTTATCAAAGTGGCGCTCATTTGGCTCGGACATTTTCGGGCGCGCGACTGTGGATCTACAGTTATAATTGATCAAAGACTCAAACTACATATTTGCTAATTTACAAAGTTTCAATTGAATTGATCCTATCTTATAGTAACATAAATGCAAAAATTTGTGAATGTGTGTTTGTCTCTCTTTCACGCTAATCTCTAATGAAACTTTGAAATATCATGCATTGAAATAGTGTTGCCTATCGATAGTCCAATTATTCTTATTATTCTCTTTATTTATATTTTTTCTCTTAGGTTACATTTTTACAATAATTATACAAAAAGTAAAATATAAAACTATACATACAAAACATAAAATCATTATAAAAACCTAACCTAGGGTGCCACCGGCAGCGAGGCGGGGCCTAAGCTAATTATTATTATTATTATTATCGTACGGCCTTTAAGGATAAAATTCCTGCGTTTCCTATAAAACTAAATCTAAATTATTAAGCCAGTCTATAGCCTCCCCAGAGCATCTGTTAAGCCCCCTGAAGCCGCCAGCAAAGCGTCGGTTGGGGCACTCCTCCACGATGTGGTAGGCTGTTTGCTGCGGAGCGCCGCAGTCACACGCTGGCGAGTCCATAAGGCCCCATTTGTGCATGCAGTAGTTGCAGCGGGCGACACCCGAGCGGATGCGGTTCAGCGTCGTCCAGTTCTTACGACTGGCTTTGAAGCCAGGTAGCCGGGCGGACGGGTTCTCCACAAGGTCACCCGCCGAGCATTCCTGGGACTGCCAGTCGGCTGACCAGGCAGACCGGATGTTGAAAGGTTGGCGGATGACGGGATCTGACCAGAGAGGCTTACGCGAGGAGAGTCGCTGCGGTATATGTCTGTCCAGGGTTCTAGTAATCGGCAGCCTGTGCGGGAGTTGAGTACCGATCGCTTTACCCCATTCTGCCGCCGCTGCCTGTGTACGCCGCAGGTGCGGAGGGGCTATGTTAGCCAGCATGGAGACCCAATCCAATATCGATAGACTAGTATCACCACGTGTCAATACTATCGATACTATCGATAATCGATAGTGATTTATGAGCAATACTATTGATAATGGCTTTGATCAATTATAACTGTAGATCCACAGTCGCGCGCCCGAAAATGTCCGAGCCAAATGAGCGCCACTTTGATAAAAGTGGCCTTCTTTTTTCTCAGTACGTTGCGTGAAATTGTCAAGTTTAGCTGTCAAGTGTCAACCGAAATTCGACTGTAATGAAGTAAAGACTAGGTTCAAATTTCTGTGTAGGTGATAATTTTAATTGTTATGCAAACAAATAAAAAAGTTCGGACATTTTTTGAAGGGGATTTTGTTCGGCAATGTGTATCTTCAGTTATAATTGATCAAAGGATAATGGCAATACTATCGATACTATCGATAGTTTTATGTCCAATACAATCGATATTATCGATAGTATTGCAAAATTAGGCAATAGTGACCGAAAAAAATCGATACTATCGATATTATCGATAGATTTGTACTATCGATTGTACAACACTATCGATACTATCGATAGTATCGATTGTATTCGGTCATTATTGCAATACTATCGATACTATCGATTGTATTGGACATAAAACTATCGATAGTATTGCCATTATCAACAGTATTGCTTATAAATCACTATCGATAATATCGATAGTATTGACATGTGCGATACTATCGATAGTAATATCGATATCTTGAATATTTTGCGAGGTCAACAATCGATAGTCAAACTATCGATAGTTCTGCAACACTGCATTGAAACGTTGGCTCATCAATATAAAGCCTTTTATGGCAACAATGAGTTGTATGCAGATTAATTCACTAATTATGCAAACGCTAACCTTGTGGCTAGTGGCATAGAGTTGTATAAATATTTTCACGGTTTAGTCAATTAGACCATTGGAAGTGATTAGGATTCGATTTGCAAGATATCAGTACAAAGTAACAAATGTTGCTAAATGCTAACTAAATAAGAATTGAACTAGTGAGAACACCTTTATTCTCATCTAAACTTTTAATCAGGTGAGATAGAGGCCGATGTCGGGTCAGTTTTATGTAAAATACATTGTCCATTGTAATATTATAAATGTGAAAGTGTGTTTGTTTGTCCTTCTTTCACGTCAAAACTGAGCGACGGAATGACATATTTTTTTTGTTTGGACATGGTGGAAGAGCTGGAGAGTGACATAGGCTACTTTTTACCACGGGAAAATATTTCATTCCCGTAGAAAAACACGTAATCTACTTCAGGGGCGAAGTTACAGGCATTTGCGCTGCTTAGTAAAAAATAAAAGCATGTGAAAATCATTGGAGCTCCATACCCACTAATAACCCACTTGCAATACTGCAAAGCACGTGCGGGTGGCATTCAAAGACAGCCTCAAAGTGAAAAGCGAATTACGCCCAAATAGCAGCCACAAATTTCAAAAGGCTTCGCATCCTGTGAGCGACACGTTTGGTAATACTTTTGCTGCACCTTACTTTCCATAACTCTCCTGGATGTCGTCGTGATGTGTGTGTCTTAGGCACATAATAGTTATTTATTTGACTCGTGCATAAAGCGGAGTGGTTTTATGAAACGAACCGAAGGTGAGTATCATAATAAGATCGCACGACCTATGTTCCTTGGAGAAAGTTGTTCAGTTTAAGCAACACTATCACTTGTTTTAAGTAAAGGATCATCGTTTGGTTCCACCCAGTATAAATACATACTTAAATACAAATATTAAGTAATATGGATACGCAAAAAAGTCCGTCTATTGAGAAACCTGACAATACTGCGTTTGGTTTCGTGCATTGTTTATAGCACATCCTTACACAGGGTGTAATCGTTAAGTGTGTCCAGGCGATTATTCCGTAACTATTACAGATATAAAAAAACTGTGAAACTGATATCGAAAGAACGTCACCTAATGAGCAAAATGACATCATTAACTTTTTAAAAATAAAAATATCCATAATTTTGACATCAAACACTCGCATACATAGAGCCCGTCATTGTGTCGCACAACAAGGGCGTCACTTTGAAAATTTTGTACGTACTAAGAAAGAAATATTATTCAAGTAAATATAGTTTTATTACTTTGTTGGGTTAAAAAACAGTTTCTTTAAATATCAAAACTGAACTTATAAATTATAAAATAACCTTTTAAAATAAGGAAACTAAAACTTTTCTACTAATCTCGTACTACATACTTTGATCAATTTTAACTGTAGATCTACAGTCGCGCGCCCGAAAATGTCCGAGCCAAATGAGCGCCACTTTGATAAAAGTGGCCTTCTTTTTTCTCAGTAGATTGCGTGAAATTGTCAAGTTTAGCTGTCAAGTGTCAACCGAAATTCGACTGTAATGATGTAAAGACTAGGTTCAAATTTCTGTGAAGGTGATGATTTTAATTGTTACGCAAACAAATAGAAAAGTTCGGACATTTTTTGAAGGGGATTTTGTTCGGCAATGTGTATCTTAAGTTATAATTGATCAAAGACTACATACGAGTAAATGTATAGAAGTGAAGAATGTGTATAGAAGTATTTGATGTCAAAATTATGGGTATTTTTCTTTTTATTTAAAAAAAAGTTAATGATGTCATTTTACTCATTAGGTACCTTTTTTCGATGTCAGTTCACAGTTTTTCGATATCTGTACCTAATAGTTATGGAATTATCGCCTGAACACACTTAACGATTAAATTAAAAGAATAAAGATTATATTATTATCTATCTATCTATCTGTCTGTCTAACGATTATACTCTGTATAGTTGTTAATCATTCAGTAGTTACCTTTCAGTTTTATCCTCTCGGAATTAACCCGCTGATGGGAAATGCTGGTCTAAGCCCCCGAATCCCCAAACAAAATATGGGTAAACAAAACCCCGAGTCAAACAAATCGGAGCGGTGATTTAATCTCACTCTTTGTACTGGGATCTGCATATCAAGGAGCTTGATAGATCCCTGTAAACTTGACCTACTTACGCTGTAAGCTGTAGGAATGATACCTAAAGTAAAGTCTGGGTGTAGCTAATTTTTCTTGTGTTGGTAAAAATAAACACGTACGTGCGTCTTACACAGCGTAAGAAACAAAGTTGTGTCTCTTGTGGACATAAAATTAGCGACATCGAGTCAGCAAATTAACATGTATTTAAGGCCGGCCGCATACACGCGGAATTTTCTTTGGTTTCCGTACGGAATGACGTGTGCGAGCGAGACAACGCTGTATACTTTCGTAGCCCTGTCCCTTTTGCACGCGTCATGTGGCCGGCCTAAATGGGCCAAAAATCTTAAGCCAGGTTTAGACCTGCAAGAAAAATCGTGCAAGATGAATTACATTGCGCGGCCGCAAAGCAAACTTGTTTGAAGTGGGCAATCGAACGCTGCAATGTAAAGCAACTTGCGCGATTTTTCTTGCTAGTCTAAACTGGGCTTTATGTCATTGTGTCAAGATAACATTGAGACTGTACTTTGTGACACCTATTATGTGTCGTTGGTGTTGAAAGGGTTAAAACATTTGGCTACTAGCTGTTACCCGCGACTCAGTCTGCAAAGAAGTCGTTTATCGCTATCTCACTGGAACTATGCCATTTTCCGGGATAAAAGCTATCCTATGTCCTTCCCAGTGTCTCAAACTACACTCACCGGCAAAAAATTTGGCTCAAGTCCACCTTTCATACAAACGAGGTCACTTTGGTGTCTTGGTTCTCCACTAGGCGGTGCTTTGGCTGTGATCTGATGATGGCTACTCCGAGCAATGATAAAGGACATTCAGAGTTCCTAAGATACCCACCTGATTGAATTTGCGTTTTACACGGAAATTATACACATTTAGAAAAACAGCTAAAATGGCAATAAAATTAATAAAAATCTCAGTCACACAAATTCTCTCGCTGTGGTGTAAACTGGTTGTTGAATCAGTTGTGTGTGTTAGAAACTCTGGATCCATCATCAGATCTCAAACGGGGCGCTACCCTGGTGTAGAAATAAGGCATCAAAGTAGCCTCGTTTGTATGAAAGGTGGACTGTGGGCCAAATTTTTTGCCGGTGAGTTTATCTCCATACCAAATTTCATCTAGATCGGTTCAGCGGTTTAAGCGTGAAGAGGTAAAAGACAGACAGACACACTTTCGCATTTATATATTATAATTAGTATGGATAGTATAATAATAAATATAATAATAATTAGTAGTCCCTTAACTTTTTCCTTGGCCACAGGAGAGGACAACAAAAAAATGTGTTTCACGCTTAAACTGTTTGAAATTTGGCACACACTTTGATTAATATTCTAACTTAATATCTATCAATCTTGTTTTTTATTGATCTACTTTTAACACATTATACGGAGGTTTTTTCTTCCTCTTGTGCATAGAGCACCCCTAGTGTGCGAATACACAACATGCCATATTCTTATTACCTATATTTTATCATAACAGAAAAATACAATAAAAACCGGCCAAGAGCGTGTCGGACACGCCCAAGATAGGGTTCCGTAGCCATTGCGAAAAAATCAAGTAATATTTTTCTAAGGATTTCGTATGTGTACGGAATCTTCCAAGTTTAGGTATCCTCAATACTTTGAAAAAAGCTCGTATTTCACAATCGATAATCTGGCTAAGTGAACTTTATTACGCGCGTATCAAAGTTCAGTTTTGTTTACATGCTGATTTGAGATACGGGCTTTTTCAAAGTAGTGACGGTTTGTTTTATACCTTAGGCTACTATTTACTCTTAAACAGCAAATAATTCCCAAGCAATCTTAGCCGCTATAATTTTCCTTGTAAATTTAATATATTTAAGGTCACCTGAGGTAAAACCCACTATGGGGTTATTGCGTTTATTTGAGTTATCTTTTAAGCAACGTGAGTTACAACAGCGCCTGCCATCTAGTGATAGACACTTTAACTACTTGGAGGACAACAAGTAACATAGAGGGCGTCTTGGTGACTCGTATTCAAGAAATCGGTAATTTTGAAATTTAGAACCTTAACAGAGCTACGCAGTGCGTGGGGTAAGTAAATAAAATGCATTTAAATCCTATTTTTTTTAGTTTTTTTGATGTTAAATTGTATTAAAGATGCCAAGCATTAGTTGGTTCACATATCTGAATTATAATTTGTATTCAAAATGCTTTTCTCTCAGAATTATTACCATTTAAAATTTTTTGAAGTTATTTATGAAATATTGCTAAATTTATGCGTTAGTATAATTGAGGTTATTGCGTCAGTATAACGCATTTGCCCCAATGTCAGTGGTCAATAACCTTTTTCTAGATAGTGTAACTTTGAGCGTTTTAACACATAAATAGATGACTGAATCCTGAAAGTTACTTATTAATTCTTTAGCAACATTAGTACCTGCTTATTTGATTTTTCATTAATTTTGAACATGAAACTACCGTGAGACTAACTCAAAAATCTTAAATAAAAAATGAAACTGCCTTAAAAACCACCCAGGAACTAAAAGCAAAAAAAAAATATAAAATCAAAATTGAACCGATTACAACAACCGACGAATTGAGAACCTCCTCCTTTTTTTGAAGTAGGTTAAAAAATGTTTGCAACACCTGTTATTTGGCTTTGCATAAATGCGTCTGCAAAATAAAGACGCATCTTACGTAATTATACTATTTTCGGCCTCAACTGATTATTCGCGGTTCGTGGTTCCTTTTATTAATAACACCTTCTAGAATATGGTATTACGAACATGCGCCATGAACTTTTAGAGGCCTCGTCACAATCGATACACAATTATTTAAAAAAGATACATTCCCCAAATTGAGGTAAAAGCGTCTAAAATCCCGGTTTTTAAAAAATGCTTATATATTTTTTAATACTAGTGCAGCAAAAAAGTTACTTCGACAAATTTAATGTTAAAGACTTGGATAAAGCACAGGCCCAAACAGTACTTCAAAATACTTGATGCATATTTCACAATTTGAGATTGAAAAAAGATCAAAAAAAACACGAAACAACACGTACGCAATTACCTCAGGTGACCTTACTACCATTTTGTTTTTTTTCAAATTTTTCCTCCCAACAGTTTAGATTTTAGAGGGGGGGGGGGGACGGTCGATTTTAATGAGAATTTTCACTTTAAAGTTGAATATTTCGCAAACAGGTCACTGAATACAAAAATCATGTCAGCAACCCCCCAATGGTTTTAAAAGACCTATCCAACGATATCCCACACTATAGGGTTAGTCGAGAAAAAAAAAATCTTTACGTCTATGAGAGGTACCCTAAAAAAAATATTTTTTTATTTTTTATTTTACCACTTTGTTGGCATGACTGATATGTATATTCATGCCAAATTACAGCTTTTTAGTACTAACAGTCTCTGAGCTTAGCCGCGGACGGACAGACAGACAGACAGACAGACATGGCGAAACTATAAGCCATATTTGTAACGTGAATTCTAAGGTCTCAAGTTACATTCACCAACTAACTATAGTCAGAGAGACAAAGAGACTTTAATTAAATTAAATAGATTCCCAGGGCGCCTTCTCCTGTTGATATGATTTCAAGAAAAACAACCAAAGTTTATGCTGTAAAATAAGGGTTATTTATTTCAAAATAACACAATAAAAATACATTAATCTGTACCAGTATTGGTGCTAAGCTTACTTACAAACTATGATGTCTTCTCCAGCATGGGAAGAGTATCTTTACTGTATTTAAATTTTTCTAATTCACATTATTAAGAAAAGCTCTAGGCTAAGTCTATGGATTTAATTTATTTAGATTATATATCAAGAAAATCAGTTAACGCCCTCAGTCAGGCACCTAGAAACATACGTCTCTACCCTGATCAGATTCAGTACATGATTTGAAATGAATTTATATTAAATGGTTAAAGAATTAGATCTTGAGAATATACCTGTATTGATGAACGTGATTACGTTCGTTTGGCACGCACTATATAGAGGGAAGTCCAGCTAAATATACGGAACCCATGACACGGCGCTATTTCCTTTGAAGGGGCTACACAAACGTAATTGTAGTATGATGTTGAGCTTAGTATTCATCCTGGGATGTTGTAGTTAAAAATTGCTTGAACTAAGGACGCATGCTGGGAGCTTCTTATCTAGACATCTCAAAATTAATTCATGTTGGGGCACAGAATATATAATAGTACTGACGTACAGAATGGAAACGGACCGCCCCGCACCGATTCGAATTACCCCACCCCTCAAGGCGCAGATAGCCGGAAACCGCCAGAAACCAGTCGGGTGCGCGACGCCATGCGTGTCGGCCGCGCGCACGGAGCAACTGGTCCGTGGCCGCACGGCACTAAACTTTTGCGAAATGGGAATATATTATGCAATGCATTGTATGGGTGTTTGGCATCAACCAAAGACAAGGAAAGGAGTTTTTTTCGATTTCCGAAGGACGAAAGAAGGTAGATAACCAACTTCAATTAGCAACATGTAACATTAGTAACTAGGGAAAGTAGGTTTAAAAGTTTGTTACCTATAATTTATAAATAGACTTATATTAGTAGGTAGGTATTAGTAAAATTAATTTGTTAATTATTTCCTATCAATATCTACAATTACATTCTTTAATTGTCTTTACAAAATGAATTAGGTATACACTCATTCACTTATTTTTAAACACTTAATTTAGACAAACGATAAGTTTAATTATAAGTACTACGATAATTAGATTACCTACTCATTTTATTCCACATTACAATGTTGCTCGCGCTCAACGAACGGCGCGGCATTCACTTTCCGCAGCTATCTCTTTCTATCTCTTTTTGCGATAGTCAGCCCTGTGCATCTTACGCACACATTGACGCGTGTACAGACGTCGTCGTGCTTGTGTGGATTCAGGAACGCGTGTTTTGTGCGTCGTGTCCGCCGTGTGGTTGGGGGCTGGGCCCTTACATCTCTGGATCTCTCCTTCATATCAGAAGAGTTAAATAAATAGAATAAATAAATAAATAAATAAATATCACGGGACAATTCACACCAATTATTATTATTATTATTATTATTTATTCTCAAAAAGGTACATAGTTCTAGTTACATCACTAATTTCGCCAAACTATAATGTTTATTGGCGAATACTACGCTCACTTCAACATCAGCTGTACCCTGCTTAATTAAAAAACTAAAGTATTTATATTATAGGTACATACATTATAATACATACGACCCCGAGCCATGAACCATGCACACATGAGCCCCGGACCGCATGCCATACAATTCTTGTTTCATACTTATACTATCATGCCTATTTTCATTCTACAACTACACTAATCTAACCAGGCAATCCATATCAATTTTAGTATTGCGAATCAAAATTTTCTAGCAAAAGCTTTTTTAATTTATTCCTAAACATTTGCAGACATTCACTTTCCGGAAAAATATTATTGAACAATCTTGGAGTGACATACATTCTCGTTCTTTTACCATAATAATTGTTAGCTTTAGGTTCAACATACATGTGACGCGACGTGTCTCTCAGGTTACATACATACGTCCTGCGAGTTTTGTGCTCAGTTTCCTGATATTGGTCTATTGCTATCAAATACTTAACCTGCTCATGCACTGGCAAAACATTTAATTTTTTAAATAGCCTTTTATAATCTCCATTACATGTCTCTCTCGTCTTTTTATCAACTAAAACCTTTAATAACCTAGTCTGAATACTTAACACCTAGTCCCAAAGTAAGCTTAGCAAAGCTTGTGTTATGGGTACTAGGCAACGGATAAACATACTTATATAGATAGATACATACTTAAATACATATTTAAACACCCAAGACCCGAGAACAAACATTCGTATTTTTCATACAAATATCTGCCCCGACACGGGAATCGAACCCGGGACCTCAAGCTTCATAGTCAGGGTCTCTAACCACTAGGCCATCTGGTCGTCTAAAGAGTTATTCCAATTATTATTTTTTTTAATTGTATCGAGTGGTTGGCTAGTGGGATGTGGTGCTGCTTTCGAGACAAGCTGAGGATTCACCTTTGAGATATTGCGTAGGTACTTTTCCAGTTCAAAACACACCATTTGTGTTTTTCATTTCATTTTTAGGGTTCCTAGTTTACTACGGAACCCTAAAAATTAAATGAAAAACACAAATGGTGTGTTTTGAACTGGAAAAGTACCTACGCAATATCTCAAAGGTGAGTTCGTGTCGGAGTTTGGAACAAGTAATTGAAAGCAATGTTTTTGACGGCTTGTTGCGTAGGAGTTTGCATATTTGAAAAGGATCGATTTCGTACTTAAAAAGTTTTAAAGCGATGCTTTGCACGCAGACTTTGATTGGCGATTCGAGAAATACATCGGGGCTATGTTCAAGAGACTGATCTTTGAAAGCAAAGCATATCGCTCAAAAATACCATTTGAAAGTGTCAAGTGGGCATTTTAATTATAAAGTGTGCCATTTACTTTTTAAATGAAGAAATAAAATATTGAAGTTTACATATTCAAAATCACGAGAACTACATATTAGGTCAGTTTCTTCTGGAAGCTTGTGCCCAGCAGTTGGATGTCTATATGATAGATAGATAGATAGATAGATAAAGACGTTTATTTGGTACTGCAAACACACACAATCAAGATTAACAAAAATACAAAAGTCAGTACAAACTTAAAAGTAAAACATTATATATTGTCTGTATGCGCTGCAGTAGTGCAAAAGGGCCATGGCTCAGTGGTCAACATTGCTACAAAATTATTGAAGTGAAACTTCTAATGCGACTTCTAACAAGGTCGCGTTAAACGTTTAACGCTACCATGGAGGGGGTATGAAAGCATTAGTATATGTACTGCCGAAGCAAGTAATCTCGCATTGTATACTAACGGATGTTAAAAACTTCGACAGTGCGATGCAGAACTCATACTGTCTGTGCAAATTTGTATGAGACTTGATAAAAGCGCCATCTAGTGAGTAATTTAAACACATAGTTGCATAAGTAAATTTAGTTCTTTAAGTTATTGCAATAAGGTTCATATTGATTGTATAAGAGCCTTTTTCATTTCCACATTACGAAGTTTCACTTCTTCCGCGCGGAGGAGCTGCACGCACGAGTTTTTTATTTTAATGAGCCTTACTGTGACGAACAAATATGAAGACACCTGCAAAACACCTGCGCAGAAATGACGATGATAACTAAATAATTATCTTTTATATAATCAAAATAGCATAATATGAGCCGGTGGAGCTCCGTCTCGCTTTAACATATTCGCGAAATAGACTAACTTTGATGAAAACCATCCAACTTATTCAGTATCAGCATAATTCTTGAAATTGAGTTTCAAATTATACTTTTGTTGGTATAAAACAACTAGCGTGCCGCGACTTCACTTGTTGCAACCATTTGGATCTGGATATTAAATTAAAATTCCAGCTTATCACTATATTCCAATGGGCGTTGTCAAAAATTTCCTAGCGATCTTCATTAACGTTTGTCTGAATAACAGCCAAGGAAAAACTCATGTTTTTACACCTTAGAAGTCGATATTTTGAGATTTTAGGGAAAGAGAGTGAGAGAGAAAGAGAGACCATTACTTACACAATATTGGATACACAGGAATAAAGTATAAATTGAGCCTTATTAAGCATAATGTCGCGGCAAGCCGCTGTGCTGTCTTTCGGTGGGACCCATATCAAACCCGAACAGAAAAAAAAGACAATGTGCCACCGATACTTAGCTATAAACCGGAAACGTATACACTTAATCAGTTTAACCGTATTTAAACCATCTACAATTTCTGATATTGCAATAAGAAAAAGAAGTGTTTTATTGTTGAACTGTGTATAAAGGAGTTATTTGTTATATATTCCGACACAACAGTTTGTCCAACACAAAGAAAAACTAAAAATTACTTGCACTAATAATTATATTTGATGCGGTGGCCTGTATACACATTAAATGCCTTCGACTGTATAGACGAGAAAAGTACCAGTCAGTCAAATACTCATATTGGTTGTAAAATTACCGTGAGAAAAATATATTTAAAATGGAATACACGATTGATTTGATAAAAGTCGGGCATACCTGGAATATAAATACGTGAGTGGCCCGTGTATTGAGTTGTTTTCTTAATTTACTTCGCTTGTAGTATACTAGTTGTGGTTCTGAAAATCATCGGTTTATGCGAACGAAAATCCACGAAGCGTTTAATGAGTGCGGTCAACTAGTGCTGTCAATCAAAAGTCGAACGTCGATAGTCTATCGATAACTGTTTCATTGCAAAAATATCGATACTTGAAGGAAACTAGAGAGTTTTCACTTTTCAGGGTAAAATAACGACTTTAACGTTCACTGCTGTAAATTATACAAGAACGAAGTGACGAACTACAATAGACAAAAATAATCTTACTAATATTATAAACGCGAAACTTTGTATGAGTGGATAAATGTATGGATGAATGAAATATCGATACCTTTAGGTTCATTTGGCGTAAAGGACAAAATGGCACTTTTCAGGAGAGCCAGAAAACAAAATTTTTTTTAGAAAAACTTTTGTAACTTTTTTCTTTGTTGACCTATATTTTCGATGTATATGAGAAAATTGCTTAGAATTCTTGTCTCTATGTAGTTATTTGGTACCTATTACGTTAAATATGAAACTTAAAAAGTTAGTGTCCTTTACACCACGGTAAAAAGCGTTATAAAGTCACATACGACCACACCATTTTAAGAAATTTAAGATAGTTGATTGGTTGATTGGCCGTAAAGGTCATTTTTGTCAAAAATAATGCAATTTTTAGGTGTATAGACCACCATAACATACTAAATTTATATTGTTTTCCTTAGATTTATGTCATTACAGGAATGTATTATGCGAAAATATTCATCATTTGTCGTAATTATTCGTTAGTAGTTACTTACCAATAATTTAGTAGTTGGTAGTAGCATAAAATATCATTAAGTACATGCAATAAACGTTTTACGCCTTGAAAATATTAAAATTACATCCATGGAATTTTATTATTATTGTAATAAAACAGGTAGGTTAATCAAGGTATGCAGTGAATGAAAGGATGGAGTCATTAGTCTGTAAGAAATCGCTGTAAAGTCAACTTTGGTATTCGCTAAATGCACTTTACTAGAGAAACGCTACACAATATAGGTTCAATCACAAAATTACTTTACCTACTAGGAATTTAATAACGTCATTTTCTTTGTGTAAGAACTAATTACCAGGTATGTTGTACCTACAGCTCTAACGTTACACAAAATCATCCAGTATAAATCAAAACAAATTCTAATAAACAAATCTCTCCGGATAAAACCGTACTAATTATTGTTTTGTAACTTGATAATATTAATAAACTGGTTCTCAGAAATGACTAACTAGCTTTAGGTAGACCTTAAATAAACGAGTTAGTATCAAGTAGGTAGTAAGAATAACGCAAAAATTCTTTAAAGCAACTCGTCAGAAGTTTTTTATTTCGTCAACTACAATGTCACTGTAGACGACTGCTGACGACTTGCCTCAAAAACACTACTCGATAATAATTCAATCGAACAGCGTTAGAAAATATTTCTATAATAATAACTGAACTAAACAAAACAATCATCCGATCTGCATGCGTATGCATCGGGGACTAGGTATAAGTCCGTACCGTCATAGACACATCACCTATCTTGCTCTTAAGGCCACCACAAACTGCAGCGCGGAGCATGCGCGCGACGCCGATGGAGCGTGCCTAGCGCGGTCTATAACACTAAACCATATATACGGTGACATACACCGGCAGTGTTGTGCAGCACGCTGGGAGACAACCGGCATGAGGAACTTTTTACCGCGCAAAACTGTCGCATGTTTTGTTACGACGCAAACTGTTATTAGTAAGGAAAGTACAATTATAATGAAAATAGAAGAACATCAAATGTTTAAACAACCTAAACCTATTAAAACTTGATTTAATTACGTTATGACATCATTACAGGAATGGAAAACTCTTTTACGCCTTTAATTTTATTCATCATGTTCACCAATTTACAAAAAAAAGAGTAGTAAAGCATTAAAAAGTCCTTTACGCTGCATCATAAATATACCTTGGCATTTATGTAAGTGCTTTAAACCACGTTTTATAATGCTAGGAAAAAATTATACGTCCTTTACGCCCATAGTTTAGCTACGTTATGAAGTAAATATAGTACGTAAATGAAGAACAGTAAAGGTCGTAAAGGACAGAATAATAAAAGAAAGCTCCAAATATAGGTCTTAAAGGGCAACGTGTATAAAATCAGGACTTTACGTCGTGGTCTATATTTCATAACGTCCTTTACATTCCATGTGATTTTGAGTGTGATATTTACACCCACTAAACAAAGCAGTTTTGATGTTGAGCTATGGAAAATTTTGGGGTGTAAAGGTCAAATTTTGCGAGATATCAAAATTCTAAGTATACAGATCGATAGAGCTTGAAATTCTGAACAAAACTGTATATATAACTCATTTTCGGCATTTTGTCCTTTACGCCAATTGAACCTAAAGGTATCGATATGCGGATGTTTTTAACTCTGTCATACTAAAATGGTTAGACGGATTCTGATTTAATTTGGCACACAGATAGTCGCAGAAAATTGGATACTTCTTGCGGGATAGCGATAAACGATTCATCGCAGACGGAATTGCGGGCAACGCCTAGTAGAGAATAATATTCAAAAATACAAAACATACACAGTTCCAAAAATGCCTAAGGGTGTTTAATATCAAAAATATAAACAAGAAATCTTAACGGGTATCGATACTATCGACAGCTCGCAACGAGACAATATTACTGATAGAGTGCAATATTATCGACTGTTTTAGACTATCTAAGAGCAGGCTGCATGGTCTAGGGTTAAAAAAATAAATCGTTAACCCTGAGTTACGAATGACTGATTATTACACACTAGGTTAGCGCTTAAATCGGAGTTATAATATGTTCTGGTCAGTGCAAGCCCGCCTATAATATTACACTTTTCATCATTATCATCATCATTTCAGACGAAAGACGTCCACTGCTGAACATAGGCCTCCCCCGAGGCTCGCCAAATAGATCGGTCAGTCTCAGAGGGCGATGGAGAGGGCTATTACTCGGAGTTTCTATGCGGGATCGCATCAGAAATCCGCGCAAGTACACTTTCGATAACTATCTACAAGTCAAAAAATCTAATCATTTCATTGTACTTCGTCAATATAATGCTATGACTTGCGCTATCGATAGTATTTGTAGACGAAAACTGTCGATTATTAAACTATCGATATTGTTGTAGCACTACGGTCACCATGTAGCACTGACCGACAGGATGTCGAATAAAAGCCTTATCAGTGGGGCTAATACGGACTGAATTCTTTAATCGTTTAAGCCCCAATAGTTTTCGTTTAAAGGCTTTCACGGCAGACCGGATCGCTGTCGGGGCAAGGCCGTTTGATTAGACTAGTACCCGTGTAAGTCTTTATTGAATTAATTAGAATTTTATCCTTAAAATCTTCAGTCACTCCCAATTGTTAGGAGAATTTAATTAATTTCTTTTACTAAAAGAAAGTAAGGCTTTTATTAGTTTAGGATTCTTGAAGATTCTAACATGCCAAACTTCCATAGCGCACAACTGGCCGCTTATAAAAATACAAAATTTAAAATTATTGGTTCATTTTTTTTTTCTGTTATTCGCTCTATTATTTGGCAAGGCATAAGCTAAAATTTGATGTTATAAATAAAAAAATGTGCTCAGTGATAACTTGTCATTTAACCGAGCTTTTTTTATTAACAAGGACTGCCACTATATTGCAGCTAAGTACTTTAAATATAATTTGTTCTGTTTTATCTTTGTAAAACCTAATCCATGTCTTGTTTAGGGTTCCGTAGTCAACTAGGAACCCTTATAGTTTCGCCATGTCTGTCCGTCTGTCTGTCTGTCTGTCTGTCCGCGGCTAAGCTCAAAGACTGTTAGTACTAGAAAACTGTAATTTGGCATGAATATATATATTAGTCACGCCGACAATGTGGTTAAATAAAAAAACTAAAAAAATTTTTTTTAGGGTACCTCCCATTGACGTAAAGTGGGGGTGATTTTTTTTTTCTCGACTAACCCTATAGTGTGGGGTATCGTTGGATAGGTCTTTTAAAACCATTGGGAGGCTGCTTACATGATTTTTATATTCAGTGATTTGTTTGCGAAATATTCAACTTTAAAGTGAAAATTTTCATTAAAATCGACGGTCCCCCCCCCCCCCTAAAATCTAAACTGTTGGGTGGAGAGATTAAAAAAAAATCAAAATGGTAGTAAAAATATTAAATTTACAAGGAAATTTATGGCGGCTAAGATTGCTTGGGAATTATTTGTAGTTTAAGAGTAAATAGTAGCCTAAGGTATTAAACATACCGTCACTACTTTGAAAAACTCGTATCTCAAATCAGCATGTAAACAAAACTGAACCTTGATACGCGCGTAATAAAGTTCACTTTGCCAGATTAACGATTTTGAGATACGAGCTTTTTTCACAGTATTGACGATACCTAACTTGGAAGATTCCGTACACATACGAAATCCTTAGAAAAATATTACTTGATTTTTTCGTAATGGCTACGGAACCCTATCTTGGGCGTGTCCGACACGCTCTTGGCCGGTTTTGTTTTCTTTCGTTGACCTAGACACTAATTTAATAAAACAACTGATAGACCGAACCGTTTTGCTTTTCGCAGTTGAAAAAAAAAACGTTTTAGCATTCAAAAATCCGCTACATGGGAGATACAATTTTTTTTGTTTGCGTCTCTCATGTGGACAAGTCTACATCAGCGTGTGAGATGCCTGGCCAACTTTCGGCTTTTTTTAAATAAATTAAGTTTGCTGACTCGCAGTCGCTAATGTAATGTCCACAGGAGAGACAACTTTTGTTTCTTACGGTGTGTATGACTCACGTAAACAAAATTTGCGACTTTAAAATTTGTTCCCCGATCTAAAAATTTCCTTGAACGGGTAAGTTCGGGGCGTTTGCCAGTGAGGCTTTTTATCATGGAACTTATGAATGGTACCGCAAGGAGCGCTCGAGCTGATGTATGGCAACATTACGGCACGGCCTGCTGCCTCGCGACGCGAGCGCGGCAGGTGAGAATCGGGTATCGTACTTTTAAAGATGATTTTTTTCTATCGATTTAATCTGAGCTATCTAAATTATTTGTATTCATCACCATCAGTCAGTCGATAGACGTTCACTGCGGGACGGAGGCCTCGCCAAAGGGTCGCCAAACAGGCTCTTGCGCCATTTTTTTTTGTTATAAAAAAGATGGCCAAAGCCACACGGCGGACACGACGCACAAAACACGCGTTCCTGAATCCACACAAGCACGACGACGTCTGTACACGCGTCAATGTGTGCGTAAGATACACAGGGCTGACTATCGCAAAAAGAGATAGAAAGAGATAACTGCGGAAAGTGAATGCCGCGCCGTTCGTTGAGCGCGAGCAACGTTGTAATGTAAAATAAAATGAGTAGGTAATCTAAGTATCGTAGTACTTATAATTAAACTTATCGTTTGTCTAAATTAAGTGTTTAAAAATAAGTGAATGAGTGTATACCTAATTCATTTTGTAAAGACAAATTAGAGAATGTAATTGTAGATATTGATCTATTGATAGGAAATAATTAACAAATTAATTTTACAAGAGGTCTATTTATACATTATAGGTAACAAACTTTTAAATCTAGTTACCTGCACTGTTCATGTTGCTAATTAAAGTTGGTTATCTACCTTCTTTCGTCCTTCGGAAATCGAAAAAAACTCCTTTCCTTATCTTTGGCTGTTGCCAAACACCCATACAATGCACAATATATTACCATTTCGCAAAAGTTTAGTGGCGTGCGGCCGACATGCATCGCGTTGCGCACCCGACTGGTGAACTGCGGCGACATGCAATCGGCGCCTTGGGGGGAGGGGTAACTCGAATCGGTGCGGGGCGGAGCGTGTCCATTCTGTACGTTAGTACTATTATATATTATGTGCCAAAGCGACCACTGGTCCAGCACGATTTAGTATTTTGCCATCCACATCCAACGCGTTCCCAAAACCTTAACCAGGTCGTCGCTCCATTGGAGGTCTTATGTTTTGTTTTGTCTATGTTCTTTGTATCCAGGTAAGATAAACACATCACCGCAATCATCGTTTAGAAATTATTGAAAAAACTGGTCAAACAGTACGTAATAATTTTCTACTGTTAGGAGTTATTGGCAGTAGTAGTGTTGAAGTTGATAATAAAATTTAAAAATCATAACATTAATTTTAAAACGAAAGCATGGTTCAAATCGTTTACTACTTCTACATTACAATCATAATAGCTAGCTGTTGCTTACGACTTCGTTTGTGAAGAATTTGCTTATTGCTATCCTGTGAACAATTTAATTTAATCCAGGTAAACTATCAAATTATATTTTCCATATGTCATCTAAGTCCATGGGATAGTTTTTGTGTGTTTTTGTAACATACGTCCAAACTTTTGCATTTTATAATTTACTTACGTAAATAATAACTTACTTAGTAGAAAGTATATAATATTAAGGTTCGGCCATACCGCTGCTTAAAATACGGAAACGTTACGGAATCGCAGTGACGTGCCGTAAACGTCAGAGTTTACCGCATGCTCTCCGTAGTAAAGTTGTGACGTTTACGGTGCGTCACTGCGATTCCGTAACGTCACCGTTTTTTAAGCGGCGGTTTGGTCGCACCTCTATTTAATCATTGACTCTTTTATCATAATCTAACAAATTTAACCCTAACACTATTTTAACCCTCGACGCAAAAAGACGGGTGTTATAAGCTTGACCGCTATGTGTGTGTGTGTGTCTGTCTGTGTGTAAAAACGTAACAAGCATAAAATTAAAAATAAGTAAGTGATTTAATAGAAAATTTAGATACACGGTGCCCATCCAGGGCAGTTCAGTTCCGCACAGTTGACTCAGCAGTTATAAATGAATAGGCAGCGCTGTTTGACCTAGGTGATGCAATATTTAATACGAAAGGAAACCATTTTAGGGTTCTTGCTGAGTTAGACAAAAAGTAGGTCATACTCGTACCTACCTGATTCAGATTTGAATAATGTCGAAGAAAGATTTCAGCGGGATTTCGGGATCTGATTAAATCATGCGAAGTGTGTGCAAATAAACGAAAGTATTTTGAAGAGATAATATAATTATACAGGGTGTTGTCAAAATAGTGATCCAAAAGTAGTGTTCCTTATTCAGTTAATGCTGGGCAACATAATGCACTAACTCATTTGTTTTAATTAGTCTTATTTAATTTGAGGGTTCCATACAATGAGTTTGTGATTTCATGGCAACAAAGTATGAACATCCCAAATTTTATCAGACTCATTTTAGCAATTGAGTTAATGCATTATATGTTGTCCAGCATTAACTGAGTAAGGAACACTACTTTTGGATCACCATTTTGATTACACCCTGTATAAATATTATGAATCGCAGTACTGTGGCTTGGCAATTGTTACTCACAAAATAATGTACTGTGTGACAGCTACTAACACCGTTGGCGGCTAGGCGACTGGTAGGTGAATATACTTAAGCTTTGGGCTTAAAACCACTAAATTTCATAATACCATTCACTAATATCCCTAATTTTCAAATTACCATGGGCTCATAATACCTACCTAAAAATACCTAAAATTTCAAATTTTAACATGAGACAATTTGAAATTTTAGGTATTTTTAGGTATTATGAGCCCATGGTAATTTGAAAATTAGGGGTATTAGTGAATAAGGTATTATGAAATTTAGTGGTTTTAAGCCCAAAGCATACTTAGCTACTGTCAAACGTAAATGTCGATGTAGAAACTTATGTAGTCTGTGACAGAACTAAAACCATGTTGTAAATTGTTATTATTAACAAAATTACGTTAATAATTACAAAAATTTTCAGTAATTAAGAAAAACCTAGTACAATCTAAAACATCAAAAAAAATTCTTGTTCACAAGTTTAAGACTAACATGGCCGATATTTTATCCTCAGATTTTAAAGCATCCAGCGTCCTGGAAATATTACTAACTCTCCCAAGTAACTTCTACTTAAAACAACTTACGAGAAACTCGAGGCATTATTGACTTTGCTGCAACTTGAAATACTAACCTGGCTGAGGCATCATTTTAAAATGCTTCAAAAACACAACTTAAGTACGTTTCGTATTCGTAACAAAAATTATTTTTAATACAAGTTTTTTTTTTGCTTATTGTACTTTTTTTAATGTAGTTACCTACGTTGTTATTCTAAATATATGTGGGCGAAATCTGACTAAGAAGATTTATAATAATAATAATAATCGAAGGATGGATGTGTTTCCGTAAGTGGCGAGTTGGCATTTTGAAGTTTAAAGTCCAGGAACACCTCTCCATCTTTAGCCGTTCACACCAATGTAAGTTGCCGCCTCGTTGCCCAGAGCGGGCAATAGTTTGAGGGGTCCATTTAGTGAACGGCGAGTCACCGCCTACCAAAAATTCAGTTTATGAGATATTGAAATGGTAGGTGTCCGTTATCCTACTCCATAGCCCGGTAATCCTGTCCACAACATCGCAATCCCATAGCCAATCCCATGCCGCTTCCTACCTGGCAATAGTTTGGCAACTGTGGAGGACTGTCCGCTAGCACATCCTCATGGTGTATTAGGGGATAGACCTCCATAGTTGCGCCTAGCTCATTTATATTATATGGTACCAAAGGCCTCTTCATGTTGGCTTCGGCCCCATGAATGCCTTTCAAATGACCGGGTCGCCATGGGCCCATGATCGGAAATCCGTACCAACATAATAATAATATTTATTTCGGATATTCTCCATTTATATTTATTAGAGACAAGTTATAATGAAGCTCAAAAGTAGGTGAGCCCCTTAGAACTTTGTCACTGTTTTTATTTACAATCCTGTATTTTGTCCTACTGCTGGGAAAAAGCAATGTCCACATTAATGTCTGGCCAGCCATTCGAGAACGTGTCTTGATCATTCCACCACTTCGCCTTGGTCTACTGCAGCACCGATAACCCTCTTGGGGCGTCCATTGAGTGCCCACATCTCTGGGCGCGTGCGGCAGACGGGGCCAGCGCATTCCTATTTGAGACTGGCAGTTGCCTTTCATGTCAAACATTTTCACCGTCCCAGTTTTGTTACTTATGTTTAATGTTTATCGCGATAAATACTAATATATTATGTCCAGCTACATTTCACCATGATTACGGTGGTAACAGTTACTAGGTACTTACTGCAATTTCAGGTATGATAAAATATTGAAATTGAATACCTGGATGACCTAGTCCCAAAGTAAGCTAAGCAAAGCTTGTATTATTACTAGGCAATGGATAAACATACTTATAAAGATAAATACATACTTAAATACATATTAAACACCCAAGACCCGAGAGCAAACATTCGTATTTTTCATACAAATATCTACTCCGACACGAGAATCGAACCCGGGACCTCGAGCTTCATAGTCAGGTTCTCTAACCACTAGACCATCTGGTCGACTAATGTTTATAATTATTGACTGCTTGGTTCGCTTTTGTCTTAGCATGCAACGAAAATTCCGGACCCTGGCCATAAATGTTTAAATTAACAGACCATGCGTTATTGCCGTTCATTCTAAGTCGAGAAACACAGGTCACGTTTTAACCGCAACAGTGTACTTAAACACTTAATGTCAGAACAATTAGTTGCCGATACAAATCGCTAGAGATGCTGCCAACTTTCAAGTAGTAATTGAGACGTCAACGCGGACAAATTTGAGAAGTTTTTGTGTCAAAAACATACATTTGAAGCACTAAGTCCTTTTATTTCTCACTTGTCGAGATTGGCATGAGCCGCGTGAACCCCGAGGAGACAACAAACTGATTTAACTTTGGCTGTAATAGTTTATGCGGCGGACCTAGTCGTGGGGGCATTGTGAATAACGATATTACCAAGGAAGTAAGTGCTGCTGAAGTTGTTATTTTGGAGTCGGAGTTTCTCTGCGGAATCGCATTAGAAATTTTGAAATCCGCACAAGAACTAAAGTCACCAACATAGCTCGAAGATTCACCAGGCTCACGTGGAAGTGGGCAGGGCACATCGCTCGTAGAACTGAAACACGATTGGGTCAAAAAGTTCTCGAGTGGCGTCCACGGACCGGAAGGCGCAGTCGGGTAGGCCTCTTACAAGGAACGACGACCTGTTTAAGGTTGCAGGAATGCGTTGAATGCGGATGGCGCAGGATTGATCTGTTTGCGAACCTTGGGAGAGACCTTTGTCCAGCAGTGGACGACTTTCGGCTGAAATGATGATAATGATGAATATTTTACTTACGTAAAACTCTTAATTGTACGTAAAACACTTAGTTGTCACTGCTGTTGCTTTGTTGTTGTCTGCTGTTCGTTACTGATTCATGCTCAAACGGCTGAATAGATTGATAATATACAGTTCTTAAACTTCCCTGTGTTTCTAGTAACCTGTGGCTTATCGACGCTAGTGGGAAAACCACACATTTTTTTCCACACATGATTATTCAAATTTTTTGCAGTTTTAAAGTTGTAATATCGTTTTCCTACATACAACCTGCTGGCTGTACCACAGTGCAGTCCCAGCGGAATAAGCACGGCAGGAGGCAAAGATTGCTACAAGTTTTTGAGACTTGCACAACTTAATCCGACTAAGTGACTTTGATAGATCACTTCGTATAATTTAAGCAACAATTGAAAAGTTGCTCGTGGCCGTAATTAGTCTATTTGTTTGATAAATGAACGGTAGACGAAATAAAGTCTAGTTTCGCGTAAACGTTTAGTAACCGCTGTAATTTAACGATTGTTGCTTGAGAAAGTTAGAAAGAAAATGGAAAAGGTAAATAGAGATAATGTTATTATATGCGTACCTATGTTAGCGGGAGACAGAAAAGCCATAATAGCTCTTGTTCGCACTCAACCAGAACATCATGGTTTCAAATCAGGGCTTCCACTTCTGATTTTTTCGGACTTGATTTGTTCTGATGAAGGACACCATCGTGGAGGAAAACTACATGCTTGGGAAGCAATTCAATAGCGTGCGTGAAGTTTAATAAACTAAAACAATCCGCACTGTGCCCTCGTGGGGACTAAGGACCAAGCTCTCTCGTACTGAGAGGAACCCTATGCCCAGCACTGGGATGTATAAAACCCAAAATGAAAATTACAAAATGATGAGATTGGTACGGCAATTATCCTAATACGCTAAAAACCTGTGTAGAGCAGGCTAGTGACACTCATAAACGAAAAGTTACTTCAAATCCCAATTACGAGTTGACAGTCAACCTTTAATAATGAAGTGGCACTATAAGAAGAAGAAGAAGGTGGTAAATTCCAATTCTATGGATTATTCGCGGTAGTTCCTTTGGCTGTTCCTTCGAAGTAACTGTTGCGGGTTTTTTCGTAATAGTTCGTTCACAAGAGATGAAGGAAAAACTGCATTTATTTTTCCCCTTTGTTCCTTTGCTAGAACTGAAGGTTCGACAAGGAAAAAAGGTGAAAAAATAAACGCAGTTCTTCCTTTATCTTTTGTGAAGGAACTAATGCGAAAAAACGCCATAGTTCCTTCGTTGGAACAGCCAAAGGAACTACCGCGAATAATCCAAATCTATGATGCGTTCGTAATGATACAATGTATGGACTTTTATGTGCTTGTATAGCAGTTGTGATAGCCTTGTGGTCAGTGCTGGAGTTACGACTACTGACACTCCGGGTAAGAATATTGTGGCGCTCACTTAAGGAAATCAAAATCGAGTGCCGGTTTAGCAGGGGAAGCTTCCCACTCCCACCGATCGCCCCTTGAAATTTGGCGTCCTGGGCCGTCGTCCCATCCCCCCCCCTTTCTGAATTTGTGTGCAAAATTATATGCACGCTTCTATGCGTTCAAGGCACTACGTCAAACAATACCAAACATTGCTAATTTAACAATGAAAAGAGCAATGTCTAACCAGCGCCAGATCCGTCTTCGTCACTAGCGGCAAGAGTCACACTTACTTGAACAATTTAATTTGGCCGCACTGTAAGCTGAAAAGCTGGAATTAATCAGATACTGTATGGCCTAAGTCTGTGAAGAAAGGCGTTTTTGGAAACTGGAAGGAAAAGTCATTGTGTAAGTATTTAAATAGCTTCGTTTGTCGATAGTTTTTGCCAGACAGGGTTCCAAATTATACACACAGACAGATTTTTACTGTTTTTTTTAGTTTTCATTACGCTATATATTTAATTCATCATAATCATCTTCATTTCAGCCGTAGGATGTCTACTGTTGGACATAGGCCTCCCTAATTGATACCCAATCATTACGGTTGGAAGCGTCTTGCATCCACCGTGAACCTGCGGCCTTCACAAAATCGTCCGTCCATCTCGTTGGTGGACGTCCCACGCTGTAGGTATATTTTAATTAGCAATTTAAAATTCGAGACTGAACGTGCACGGCTTACGGCTCTTTCATACGGCAACGTCCCGTTTTTTGCTGGTTCGGTTTTTTGCAGGATCCCGTTTAGTAGTATACGTGCTACTGTGGTAACATTCACACGAGCATTCGATTTGCGGTATCCTGCAAACCAAATGCTCGTTTGAATGTTACCACAGTAGCACGTACCTATAAGCACGTATGGCACCTAAAAATTAGTTAGTTGATCGTTTTTTTACTAAACAAACTTTTCTCAGTTTAAACGATATTAAACAGTGAAAGGTTTGTAAAATTGTGAACAAGCAAAATGGAAATGGTAGAAAAAGACCAGCGCTGGGAATCGAACCCTGGTCCTCAGCATTCTGTGCTGCGTGCTAAACCCCTACACCAGTGGGTCAGGAGTTTAGACACAATTTTTTCCAATGCATCGCACATCTCAGCTTGCTTAATCCCTTATTGCAGCGATACTAAATATAAAAATAAAATATATGGATTTCACGCGAAGACTGTAAAAGTCAAAATTTGGAGTTGAAAAAATAAAAAAATACAAAATGACTCCAAAAAAAAAACAATCTTAGATAGTAAATATTTAATAGGTAAGTACATATTTGAATTTTATCTTCAACTAGCTTCTGGTCGTGACTTCATCCCTATGGAAGCATATAAAATAAGCTGTTTCCCTATCCAGTGGTAATAAATAATGAGCCTTTACCTGCGGCTTCGATCGCTTAAGCCATTACATGTGACAGTTTAATTGATATTCCTGGATTTTATTGAATTCCATTGGAATTCCCAAAAAATAATTCGCTGTCTCCAATAACATTGTGTGAATATCACCCGTGCTGAATCAAAATCCGTGTTACATCCGTGGGAATATCGAGACAAAAATAGCGTATGTAATAATCCTAAGATTCAACATCTACGAGTACGTATCAAATTTTATCCAAATTTATCCGTTCACATACAACACATACATTTTCACGTCTATAATTTTATAAGGGAGTAGGGTCTTTGACGGATTTTCTTATGTAAAGTCAACCAACTTCGCCGCCACAAAATCAACGCCGGTCGCAAGACTGGCACTTCGCTGATTTAGGACCAATTCATGATATGTATGTGATATGTATATAATCTTGTTTTCATGAATAAATGTTTTCTTTGTTTCAACTTTAACAACAACCATGGAACCTTCTCTACATGACATTTGCGTCATTCGATAAGTCTGATGATGTCTTCTAACGGAAGCCCTCTCCTAACGGAGGTCGGCGATCATTAGAGCTATCTTTATTTTAGAGACTGCCACCCGAATGAAGGATCTCATTAGTCTCTTAAATAAATAAATAAATAAATATCACGGGACAATTCACACCAATTGACCTAGTCCCAAACTAAGCAAAGCTTGTACTATGGGTACTAGACAACGGATAAACATACTTATATAGACAAATACATACTTAAATACATATTAAACATCCAAGACTCGAGCACAAACATTCGTATTTTTCACACAAATATCTGCCCCGACCGGGAATCGAACCCGGGACCTCAAGCTTCGTAGTCAGGTTCTCTAACAACTAGGCTATCCGGCCGCCTAAAGGCCTGGTTAAAGTTTCTTAACCAGGAGGTACCTACCTTACGTCTTCTACCAGGTGGTCTGCGGCCTTGTATCTTCCCCTGGATAATAAGCTGAAGCAGACCATACTTGTCGTTACGCATTACATTTATGCCCCAAATACAACAGCTAAGTATTGATGTAGACAAAAAAAATTATATGCTCTAATAACATTCCATGGTAGCCCAGGAATCTGATTGGTTGTCTGCACATTGCAATCGAAATGCAAAAACAATAATTATACGCTTATGCCTTGAGACTTATCTAAGAATAGTTTGCACTACAGTCGGTGTTACCAGCTCCTAATTCCTTACTTCGCGCCGTTCCTGAATTATACAGAAGCAAGACACGGTTTTACGGCAACAATGCTTCGTGAATAATTCACTTAACAAGTTATTCTCGGTAATAAAAGGAGCATTTAACTTATCTATGATTGGAATCGCGCTTTAGTGCTAGTAAAGATACAAATTTTAGACAAGGCATTGTAAAGGGCTTTTATTTTGGTATTAATATTTGGGACACGTTTCAGATGAATGGGATATTAAAACAAAGGGACGATGATGGATAATCTTTGGTATTAATCAAAGGCGTTGACGTAGACGAAATATTTTTGATAGTCAGCTCAATATCGGCTTAATTGTATTTAAAATCTGGACCCTATTACACTACGCTGACTCACAAACCTCAAACCTCAAATAACGTCCACTACCTACTAATTTCACGGAGACCCTTTTGGGAAATACCGTATGTTACGAAACGCTACAATTGTAACGCAAGCTTAACATAATGTAGTTCATGTATAACCATATCTTCTTTCTTGCTTCTTATAAAAACAATGTATGTAAAAAAATGCTGTATTGAATACACAAAGATACATAAAGATGTATGTATGTAATTAAATAAGATTGAAGCTCTACTTGAAAAAAATATACCTTGTTCAGTTTCTTGACGGATTTTGACTTGGTCATTCTCTTCATCATTATGATCCCAGCCTTTATACGTCCCACTGCAGGGCACAGGCTTCCTATCAGAATGAGAGCGCTTGGGTCGTTGTTCTCACGGGGGCCCAGTGCTGATTAGGAACTTCACACACTCCATTGAATTTCTTCTTAGGTGTGATCAGGTTCCTTCACGATGTTTTACTTCACCGTGGTAAATTTTAAATATATTTTCATTATTTTGCCATGACCATACCACAAAATGTTATAAAATAAGTTTTTTGTAGGTATGAGAAAGTATCGACTTTGTCTTTTTGTAATATTATGTACTTGTAATTTTTGTGATACCGAGGGCAGATGTGCACCTTTTACATTCTAAGATATGCTTACACACGTACGTTGTACGTGGAATATGAGAAAAACAATGAACAAGTAATCCTTAGGATCGAGAATATCCTAAAATAACCCCTTCACTCGAGAACGTGTCAATTTCACAACGTAATAAACGTATTCTAACATATTAATATTCCAAAATAGTGAGTTGGGAAAGAAACGAGAGAAACACGTATGTTTTAATGTTTTAATGTTTTAATGTTTTAATGTTTATTTGGGCACAAACGGTACAATTATACTTATATCTAATATGCATACATCTAACATTAACCAATAAAGATGCCACCATTAGTTAACACATAAATACAAGTTGGGTGAATTGGTGTTTTTAGACTTATCTAACACAACATACACGACAATCTAATAAAATTCATGTTCATGAAAGAGAAAAAAAAAATACTTAAAGAGGACAAACTAAGTTAAGCCACCAAAAAAAAAAAAAAAAAACCTAACGATTAATTAAATCTAAGAGGGAAGCCTTAAATTTAAACAAGGAGGTGTTAAACAAATCAATTTCAAAAAAAGGATGAATTGTAACTATGGCATGCTCTACCAATAAAAGAATTACCTACATAATTGGTTCGGGCAAAGGGGACACGAAATAAGCAATTAGTACGACGACTATTAAGCCGAGGAACTCTAAAATCAATTTTACCAAGAAGGTAAGGGGAGTCAATAAATCCACTAATCAATTTAAACAAAAATAATTGGTCTCTCAATGTGCGTCGGTCTTCAAGGGAAACTATATTTGTGTCATCAAATTTTTGCCTAGAACGGGTAGCTCTGTAGTTTAATACATATACATATAGACATATAGTCTAAATTTAGATGAAGTGTTTTCTATTTATTATTAACTCAGGGACTTTATATATCCCTTTGCTATATTTAAGGCTGTATATTGTTAAGCTTATGGATTTAAACTCTTATTTTTTAATTAATACTTTATTAACTAGTCATTGGCCCGCGACGTCGAAGTTCCTAAGACGGTCCCATAAGGCTTATGGGAACGGAAGCGATACATGCCCTCGGTACCGCTCTGCTTTCAGAGCATGACATGAGTGCGTGTGAGCCAACTTTGGGGGCGGCAGGCGTAAGCGTTTGCCTTTGGAATCCAAAAGTTTAATGGTTACTTGACCTGAAATGTGTTTTTAACACAATCATTTTTAATTATTGTGACATTGGAACTGTATAAGGAACAGGAAACTATAATAGAAGTAGGACAGGAAAAGGGAAGAGCTAAGATAAGACAGGGTGTACGCCAGGGATGTCCACTTTCTCCTTTAATTTTCAACATTTTTATTGAAACTGCCATTAGAAAGTTGTTAGATTCTGGGAAGGGAGGTATCAAAATTAATGGAGAAAGTTTCCATTTCATACGGTTTGCTGATGACATCGCAGCTTTAGCAGAAAATTCCGCACAACTGGAACAACTTGTAACAGAAATGGACAACGTATTCAGACAATTTGGACTTAAAATTAATATTAAGAAAACAAAAACTATGATAACATCAAAGCATACCCAAGTCATAGATCAAATACATATAGGAAATTGTACCATTGAGCAGGTCAATAGTTTTAAATATTTAGGCAGCGTAATTACCTGTGACTCCAGATGCACCACGGATGTCAAAACAAGAATAGCCATGGCTAAGAAAGCATTCAATGATAAAAAACACATTTTTAAAGGCAAAATCTCAAGGAACATTCGGAAAAGATTTATTAAGACCTACATCTGGAGTATAGCATTATATGGGAGCGAGACTTGGACATTGACTCAGCGGGACCGAGACAGATTGAGTGCGTTTGAGATGTGGTGCTGGCGGAGAATGGAGGGGATTAGCTGGACTGAAAGGAGAACTAATGAGGAGGTTTTAGAGTTGGTGGAAGAGGAAAGGCGGCTGTTAAGGACGATTGAAAATAGGAGAGGGAATATGCTGGGGCATCTGATACGACATGACAGTTACATAAAAACTATTTTGGAAGGGCAAATAGAAGGCAGGCGAGGCAGGGGAAGACCGAGACGGTCATTTATAGACCAAGCCAAGGAAAAAGTCAATGTCATGTCGTATCAGGAGCTGAAAACGCTGGCAGAGAACCGAAAAGAGTGGCGTTTACTCCACCGACAAGAGCTAAGCTCTTAAATTAATGATGATGATGATGATGATGACATTGGAAGACATCTCCAATATTTTTATTTTTTCCTTTTTAATTTTTTTTTTGACGGTGGAAGCATTCTACACTTCCACTTAACGTAGATATAGTTAAGATGTAGGTATTGTTTTAGTTTTTTAACTAAGGGACCCAATACATCCCTGTATTGTTTTTTTATATAATTATTTTTTTTATTTACTTAATTCTATATTTGTATGATTTTTTTTAATTTGTAATTTATTATATTTTGATTTGAAAAGATGACTTTCTGCTAAGTTTCTTGCGGCGCATTCTTCTTGGCAATGATGGTCCTTACGAAAGCGCTGGTAGTTTAAAAAAATGACATGTAAAAGAGCCCTTTGCGGCCTACTTGCAGAATAAACGTTTTGATTTTGATTTTTGATTTTAAATGCTTCAAAAGTTTATTTTGAATCCTTTCCAGCAAATCTATGTAAATATTGTATCGGGGATTCCAGACAGTGGACGCGTACTCCAAAATGGGCCTAACCAAAGACTTAAAGAGAATGTTGATTGTACAAACATTTTCAAATTCCCTACTGACTCTCAAAATAAAAAATCGTATCGGGGCATTAAAAAAAAAAGTGTATCCATTTCGTAAAAAATATAAAAAGTATTTGTGACCGTTCTGTGACGAGCCAAATAATCTGTATGAAAAAAAACTTCTCAAAACTGACAAATAAAATTGGGACATTTTTTTATCATCAAAATCAACAGAGCTCTTGATTCTGAGTAAGATAACCCCAAAATTTCCTAATTTGAAAAAAAGATGAAAGAAACACTTTTTTAGGGTTCCGTACCCAAAGGGTAAAAACGGGACCCTATTACTGAGGCTCCGCTGCCCGTCCGTCTGTCCGTCCGTCTGTCTGTCCGTCCGTCTGTCACTAGGCTATATCTCATGAACCGTGATAGCTAGACAATTGAAATTTTCACAGATGATTTATTTTAGTTGCCGCTTTAACAACAACACTAAAAACCAGACTAAAATAATATTTAAGGGGAAGCCGTAGACGCTTGAAATATTCACAGAATATTTAGTTATTATATTCACTTTAAAAATAAAAAATAAATTAAAATAAAACAAATATTTATGGGAGGCTCCCGTACAAAAAACGTGTTTTTTTTTGCCGTTTTTAAAGATAATGGTACGGAACCCTTCGTGCGCGAGTCCGACTCGCACTTGGCCAGTTTTTTTTTTAAAAATGCCCATCTGTGTAATTTTATTCGTAGCACAATTAAATAAATATTACGATATCATAAAAGAAAGCATTCATAAGAGAGAAATTAAATATTGTTGATTCGGGAAAGAACCTGTCACACCTTCAGGACGAGACTGATCCAATCAGAATTATTGTCATTTCAAAATTAAACCTATTTTTCTTTTTCACAAAGTTTATTTTTGAAATGAGAACAATTCAGATTGAGTCAGTCTCGTTCTGAAGGTGCGCTGTTCAAATATTGAAAAAAAAAAATTCAGCATGCAGTTTAGAAACTTTTGAAATTTTAACCCTTTATTGCATTATAATGTAGATCTACGTCGTTTTTTTTTCTTTATTTTTCCCACACTCTATTCACTATCACATCATTACTTATATGTATTTAAATTTATTAGGAAATTGTACAAAAAATGATGCATTTAATGGTTAAAATTAGTGCGTCGTAAATTTGTCTGGGTCCCACGGGAACTGGCGCTGTCCTGAATAACATCAGCCTAAGTTAATAAAGAATAAAAGCTTTCTGTTAGTATAATAATAACCCCCCCCCCCCCCCCCACCCCCCACACACACACACACACACGCACGAAGACACTAACAAATAAACATTGTTTGTTTATTTGTAAGTATAGATTTCATCTATATTTTCATTATAATCATAATAGGTATCCAATACCCTGAAAATACGTAACATCAAGAAACATAATGTCTTAATTATCACACAATTCGCAGAAAGTCTGCGTCCGAAGGCCTTTTGAAATCCGACTAATAAGACAACAGCCTTATCATAAACATTCCTCACATGATTACGGCTCAACTAAAGCTAATAATAATAAGATCCCAATCCGCACTGGGCCCGCGTGGGTACTATGGCCCAAGCCCTCTCATTCTGAGAGGAGGCCTGTGCCCTGCAGTGGGGCGTATATAGGCTGGGATTATGATGATGATGATGATGAAAGCTAATAACTTGAACAATTATTTAATACAAATAATCCCCTTCCGATCTGAAAGAGGCAATATTTACAAAGTCAAAAAATGGACAAGCACGAATTTGACTTACGCACAGAAGGTTCGAAATAAAATATTAAACTGACCATTTGTGGGCTTTTGCACAAGGCTTGCATTCTCAAATAAACAGTTAATAATTGAATGAATAGCTCAGAATCTAATTTATCTATGTATATTTATACCTTTAGGACTGATTTTTCAATGTTCAGTTTACAGTGTTTTTAGTGGTAGAGCCATGTTGTAGCTAGCCGCTGCATCACGAATGGGCCGCCTCGTCCGGGGCAGTACCACCCTCTCACAGAACACCGGCGTGAGGCAACAGTAAGTACTCCTGCTGCGTTTCGTACGGTATTCTTTTGCCGTTATCTATAAAAACGGCAAAAGAATAACGGTTTTTATATGGGAGCCCCCCCCCCCCCTTAAATATTTGTTGTATTTTAATTTAATTATTTATTTTTAAAGTGGACCCGGGTATGTCCTAAAACTGCGGCCAGTAATACCGGAGGACGGGCAGCAGCGTCCCTAATATGTACGGTTTTTCCACTGCGGTCGCCAACCCGCCTGCCAAGCGTGGCGACTACGGCAAATACCCCCCTATGGCTGAGTCCAAAAGAAAACGGCCCCTAGTCTCCGGTAGCCCCGCTGTTCCAGGCTACAGTAGCGGCCTGGGTAGCGGCGGGGCAAGGGGTGCTAAGAATCCCCGGAAACGATCCGGCTACCATCACCAAGGATCCCTGGCCCTGGCAACGTATAACTGCCGTATACTGCGGGCGGATGATAGGTTAATGGAACTGGAGGAAGAATTGAGCAGGTTACGATGGGGGATAGTAGTAGGGTTATCAGAAGTCCGAAAAGAGGGGGAGGACACGATAATCCTGAACTCTGGTAACATGCTCTATTTCCGGAAGAGCGACCAACAGTCCCAGGGCGGTGTTGGCTTTATCGTCCACAAGTCCCTTGTAAACAACGTCGTGGAGATCGTGATTGTGTCGACCAGGGTAGCGTACCTTGTACTAAGATTGACTAAACGGTATTCGTTTAAGGTCGTACAGGTTTACGCTCCGACTTCGGCACACTCCGACGAAGAGGTGGAAACTATGTATGAGGATATCTCCAGAGCCATGCATAGCTCCGGAACTCACTTCACGGTTGTTATGGGGGACTTCAACGCAAAACTGGGCAAACGGGATGGTGAAGAGCTGCGAATGGGGTAATTTGGAGTAGGGCGTAGGAATCACCGGGGCCACCTACTGGCCGGCTTCAGAGCACAGAAAATGGACTTGGATGAGCTCTGACGGTGTAACAAGGAATGAGGTAGGCTTTATTATGTCGACGAGGAAGCAAATATTCAATGATGTCTCCGTGATCAGTGCGGTTAAAACCGGGAGTGATCACCGTATGGTACGAGGCACATTGAATATTCGGTTCAAGCTTGAAAGATCGCGACTGATAGAGTCTACGCTCCGCCTGGCATCAGCCCAGCTACAAAACCTCGAAACGTTTCATCTTGAACTTCAAAACCGTTTCGAATGCCTAGGAAGCGACATGGATGATTTACGCCAGTTTAATACTAATAGTATTGAAGTGGCGATAGAGCGCAACAGAGGCTCTAAGTTTTTGCACAGAATCTGTCTGTTGGGCAAAGCCAATTGCCAAAGTTAAAGACCGATGAAGGTAGGATCGTGACCTCTAAACCGGAGCTATTGTTAGAAGTTGAGAAGTTCTATGGACAGCTGTACACATCAACGAGGAAACCCGTCATGGATCTAGCTGAAGACCCGAGAGCTAGATTAATCCGGCACTATACCGAAGACATCCCGGACGTCAGCCTGTACGAGATTAGTACGGCTCTCAAGCAACTAAGGAATGGCAAGGCCCCTGGTGATGACGGAATAACAGCCGAACTTCTGAAGGCGGGTGGAAAACCGATCCTCAAAGCCTTTCAGAAACTATTCGATCCCGCCATCCGTGAAGGGAAAACACCAAAAGCATGGAACAGAAGTATAGTGGTGCTGTTCTTCAAAAAAGGCGATAATACCTTATTAAAGAATTATAGACCCATTTCACTTCTGAGCCATGTTTACAAGCTGTTTTCGAGAGTCATCACGAATCGTCTCGCGCGCAGGTTAGACGACTTCCAGCCTCCCGAACAAGCCGGATTTCGAAAAGGTTTTAGCACCGTGGACCACATACATGCGTTGCGGCAGGTTATACAGAAAACCGAGGAGTATAACCGCCCCCTTTGCCTGGCATTTGTAGACTACGAGAAGGCCTTCGATTCGATCGAGACTTGGGCTGTACTGCAGTCTCTCCAAAGGTGCCAAGTGGACTACCGGTACATCGAAGTGTTGAAGTGTCTGTATAATAACGACACAATGTCCGTCCGACTTCAGGACCAGATGTCGAAGCCCATTCTATTGCAGCGAGGAGTCAGACAAGGAGATGTTATCTCTCCGAAACTGTTCACCGCTGCACTAGAGGATGCGTTCAAGACTATGAACTGGGAAGGGCGTGGCATCAATGTAAATGGCGAATACTTCACTCACCTTCGGTTTGCCGACGACGTGGTGCTTATGGCTGAGACCTTGGAAGATCTCAGTGCGATGCTCGCTGACCTCGGAAGAGTCTCCGAGAGAGTTGTTCTTAAATTGAAGACGAAGGTCATGTCGAACGCCCATGTTGTACCAACTCCCATAGTAATCGGAGATACTTTGCTTTTGAAATAAGGAATGTCTATCAATCAACCTTTTAACTCTAACGACCTAAACCTAAGTACTATCTTAAATAAAATGGAATAAAATATTTATAAAACTTCGAACAGGAATGACTTATTATTTAGCGTCTAGTAAACACTATCGGTGAAAACTATGAACAAAATGAGTATTAGTTGGTAAAATAGCGATTATATTATGTGTTAAAGCTGGGGCCCCGTCCTCCGCCCCGGAGATAATCTCCCTGGCTATTTACCAGCAGCTGTGTCTCACGTACCATAGACCCTATGAGACTCCAACACAAAGACAGTAGAATTTACTTGTCATCAGTCGGTAAGTTGGGTATTAGTATAACAAAGGGAAAAGAGGGAACAAGAAATCAGGTTTTTTAGTGTTACTAGATTCTATTGGCCCTAAGCTGACCTTTCGTGTAGGTACAGGTGGTAAACTACTTTAATCTTTGATCATAATTTGGGTGTTTCTTTATACGTTTTGTTGCTTATAAAAATGTTTAAATTAATCCCTGATTTCTAATTTAATGGGACCTAAATAATACAAAATATTTACACCCAATAAAAATTAAAATGAAACGACAAGAAGTAATAAAATAACAATAATCTCATATGATAAGTATTTCAATAGCACTAGTACTAATATCAGTCAATGATTCAGTAATCTGTCAATAGCTGAAACACTGATATTGGTAATAAAGTAGAATCCAACCCAGAAACTAAACAATGTCTATTAAATAAATGTAGTTTTAGTTAATCCTCCCTTTGTTAGGTAAAGACAACTACGGATCGCTTTTGTCGTATCCTAATTTAATTATCTGGGAATTAATTAGTACACATTTGCTATTAATAATCAATCTCAGCGAATGACAGTTTCCGAATCTTAATAGGAACAATTTATGGTTTAATAGTTAGTAAAATGACCCTCCTTTAAGTGAAAATCGGGCAGTTAGATTATTTTTCTAACAATTATCAAATTAAAGTCTAGCTTTAAGTTAAAACAATAGCAAATATTTACGACGAGTAAACCCTATCAAACAGCCTATCAAATCCTAAATTTCTAGCTAATCTAGACTATTCTAATACATATACCAATCTTACCTTGAGGCGAACCTCACAGTTTTCCGAAGTGCAATGGAAAACTCCTAGACTAACCTGAGGGATCGAGGCGGCAACCTCTGTCTAACTAAATTACCTAACCTAGGCCACCCTAAGAATCTCACTCGCTGAAGTCAGGGATGCTTATGAGATTCAGCAAAGGCATACGAAGGGGGAATATATAAATATGTAAATAGGGGACCAGCGCCACCAGTCTCACACGCACTGACCCAGCAGCAGATACGTGAAGTCTGGGTACACGCTAGGAGGAAGTAGCTCGACTGCCAATTGCTTAAGGCAAAGGAAGTCGAACGCCAGGTCGATCCTCAACGCCTGATCCCGTCCTTTCGGACGTTAAATCTCCAAATCGTCGTTGGCACCGTTAGGATCCGGACTTGGAGACCGAGTACCTCGACTCGTAGGGTCCCTACTTTAAGCAGATAAAAACCTAACAATATAGCGTATTCTATAGTCACAAATTCAGGATTAATTATTGGCAACAGGAAAAAGGATAGACACTGGAGAGTCGCCCCGAGCTGCCTAGGTAGGATTGGTTCCAAAGAGTAGCCTCGGCAAACCAAAGGTTAAAAAGGAGAAAATCAGGTGAATTTATGAGCACAGAACACGAAATAATCTACCACTGTTTACAAAGTTACTACGGAGTTAATTCACAATGAACAAATAAACTGTGAGCCGGTCTCACTTAATTTACACCAAACTTCTGCTTAAAGAACCCGCGTATTCGAGCGATCGAGAACGACTGACTTCTGTCCCTATGCCTCCTGCCCTATTCTCAAATCCCACGCTACAATTCCCGAAATCCAATCCTTCAAAGCAATTCTTGAAACCTTAAACTAACGCAATCCATCACAGTAATTATCCGAGATAGACAATAAGCCAATTGTTTGAAACGAAACAATAAAAGGCACCGCATCAGATTAGTTTACACTTACAAACGCATAAAATATGTTGATTTATTTGTATGTTAGTAACAAGGTTTTGCCCGTGACTTCGTCCGTGCTGAATTAAATAAAATTATACGAGTTAATCAACTCATAGAAATATAATTATATTCATATTTATTTTATTTCATATTTAAAGTATAATTATATTCGTGAATTTGACCAATGTCAAGGCTTGACTTGGTACAAGACTCGGCTGGGCAACGTTCGGGAAGCTCCACAATATCTTGTCATCCGATATACCGCAGTGTCTCAAGTCAAAAGTCTTTGACCAGTGTGTGTTGCCAGTGATGACTTATGGCACTGAAGGGAACCTATCGATGTTTAGAAAATTATATTTCCGAAGGTTTAGAATCCCGAAAACTTCATTTGTCCGAAAGCGTTTTTTGCTGAAACTGTAAATATTTCAGGATTTATTTGAGGACCATCGTGTAGAACCCTTTAGGTTAGGTTAGGGTTGTTTTATAAAAATCCTGAGATATTTACAGTTTCAGAAAAAAAAAGCATTCGGATAAATGAAGCATTCGGGATTTTAAATATTCGGAAAAAAATATTTCTAAATTTTGATAGGTAACCGGCACTGAGACGTGGCCGCTAACTATGGGTCTTATAAGGAAGCTCAAGGTCACTCAGAGGGCGATGGAGAAGGCTATGCTTGGAGTTTTTCTGCGGGATCGCATCAGAAATGATGAAATCCGCGCAAGAACTAAAGTCACGGACATAGCTCGAAGAATCGCTAGACTTAAGTGGCAGTGGGCAGGGCACATCGCCCGTAGAACTGACGGCCGATGGGGCCGAAAGGTGCTCGAGTGGCGTCCGTGGACTGGAAGACGCAGTGTAGGTAGGCCTCCAACAAGATGGAGCGACGACCTGGTGAAGGCAGCGGGAACGCATTGGATGCGGATGGCGCAGGGATGATCTGTTTGGCGAGCCTTGGGGGAGGCCTATGTTCAGTAGTGGACGTCTTTCGGCTGAAATGATGAAAAAAATGATGATTTGATGCCTAAATTGAATAAAGAATTTTGACTTTGACTTTGACTTTGATTTTTAAAGTGAATATATAACTAAATATTCTGTGAATATTGCAAGCGTCTACCTGTTTGCCTTTATCAATACCGAGCAAAAACGAGCAAAAAAATCACGTTTGTTTTATGGGAGCCCCCTTAAATATTTATTTTATTCTGGTTTTTAGACGGACGGACAGACAGACGAACAGACGGACGGACAGCGGAGCCTCAGTAATAGGGTTCCGTTTTTATCCTTTGGGTACGGACCCCTAAAAGGTGACGAAAACTATCGTGATTCAGAGTGCGTTAGACATTATGGCTTCTAGTCTTTGCTCAATCTTATTGGAGGCCTAGTTACCTTTACTAGACACCTTATAATGTCCCGTATTTTTTAAAAGCGGAACCCTAAAACAGCCGACAGACACACGTGAAGTTTCCCCCACACTTGAAGCTAATGGCACTTAGTTGTATTTTCTTTTACTTAAGTACTTACGTAAGATACCTACTTATATTTTTCTTTCGAGTGTTCATTTCGCTGTAAGAGGTATGCTTTGTGGTTAATATTTCAAATATATTTTAGACCACCGAATTAAATAATCGAATAATTTTAATGTCACTCAAGCTTAAGGTTGCGTTTCCACCAGAGATGTGCGAGGATGTGTTGCGAGGGATATGTCTGTCATGAACCAATAGAAACACTTCATTCACTTAGGACCTTTTAAATGAAGTGTTTCTATTGGTTCATGACAGACACATCCCTCGCAACGCATCCTCGCACAGCTCCGGTGGATACGCAGCCTTAAGCGTGAAGGCACCCTTCCACCAGAGATGTGCTACGCTACGTTGCTATGGATGTGTCTGATATCCACCAATCATGTTCATTGGTCCACATAGCACAGCACTGGTGGCAACGGGATCAACTAAGCTCTGATTTTTATATGAAAAGATGCGTGCCCTGGATGCGTGCTATGGATGTGTGCTACGGATGCGTGCTATGGATGGTCACGAGTCGTGTAGCAATGTCCCCCCTCACCGCGCTGTCGCTCCGCGCGCCCCTGTCGATACATCGCATAGCTCGAGCTGCGCATCTTCTTCGCATAGCTGCCTCGCGGTTGCTCATCTACATAGCGCATCTTCCTCGCACATACATAGCTTAGCATTGGTGAAAACGGTCACACAGTTTCGTAGCGTAGCTTTCACATCTTCGCAGCATAGCTACATACCACATCTCTGGTGGAAAAGGCACCCTGAGACGGCTATGCTGAAAAGTTACAATTTCATTGCAAAAGTTCACTATGTGACCAAACGAAGTTGTTCGGTTTTCAACCTTGATAGGAAAATACACCTCTCAGTGTATCCTTCAGAAATACTCTTCTTACCTGTCAAGGTGACAGTTATAAAGCTCTCGTGAAGTCGGTCGGTACGCGCCGAGTGCTTGTGCGCATAATTGAATATTAAAAGAGCGGGATTTCGGGCTATATCGGACATAAAACATACACACACCCATACACCAACTCAAAAGTGGATCGAGCTGAAGAGCGCCGTGGAAGCAAGCAGGGCCCTGCGAGAAGCGACGCAGTGAAAGCCAGGTACACTTTCTTCACAGTATTATATCTATGTATTTATCCCTGTCCAACTCTGCCTAGCGCAGATCCATACAGAAGTTATTTGCTGTGTGTAAGTTTTTATTAGTAAAATTATTGAACGCCCTGTCAGGGTGTCCATGGGTCCTAATACACTGTGTTTTTTCCGTATATTTTAATATATTACTTAGTTTACGTACTCTGAAACTACCAAGTAAATCGTTTTTTGCTCTAACCGAAAAACCGGCGAAGTGGGAGTCCGTTCCGTACTATTATCTATAACTACGGAACCCTAAAAACGCCAAAAATCACGTTTGTTTTATGGGAGCACCCCTTAAATATTTGTTTTATTTTAAATTGGTTATTTACTTTTAAAGTGGATATATGTATAACTAAACATTCTGTGAATATTTCAAGCGTCTACCTGTTGCCGTTTTCAATATCGAGCAAAACCGAGCAAAAAAATCACGTTTGTTTTATGGGAGCCCCCCTAAATATTTATTTTATTCTATTTTTTAGTATTTGTTATTATAGCGGCAACCGAAATACATCATCTGTGAAAATTTCAACTGTCTAGCTATCACGGTTCATGGAGATACAGCCTGGTGACAGACGGACATACGGACGGACAGCGAAGTCTCAGCAATAGGGTCCCATTTTTACCCTTTGGGTACGGAACCCTAATATATGTTGACATGTAAAATATGCACTAATACATGTGATGCACGACGGGTAGCGGAGAAGCGAGATAAAGAATTGGAAGTTCATTGATATTGTGATTTAATTCTACGTAGTAGATTTATGGTATTGATAGATGTTTGGAGCCGTCTCAGACAGTTGGATGATCATTTCCTCCTTTCATACCTCGGTTTTCTCAAGATATTGTGAATCTGGAAGCAGTCAACAGGTAAAGGGCGCCCTGGGGAGTTGATTCCATTTTTCTCCGATACACTTTCGATACGAGAACTGGAATTTTCCCGGAAAAATATCGCAAATATTTGTCACAAATAGGCGTGAAAAATAAATGACATACGAAATGACAGAGGAGTAACTGTGCTTTATGTTTTTATTAAATAACGTACATAAATTATGTTGCGGATAAAATGTTGATTTACAAACTATGAATGTAATTTTGTGGCAAGAACATAAACGTACAGCGGGTCGTCCATTTAGATGGATTAGTACTGGTAGTTTTGAAACTATAAGACATAGAAAGATCTGTTCTGTTGAACTATGTCATCGATTTTAGTGACTATAAAAAGTTCATTCATCGATTGAAAAAAATCTCCTACTCGGTTCGGGAATCGAATCGTAGAAAAAACTTACATTCCAGTCCCGATGCCTGTCTTCTGGTAACCAAATCTTGAAATTTGTTATACGTTATGAACTTTAGGTGGCAATGCAAGTACCTATAGTTAACAAAACGTACAGTCAGATTTTTTATTGAAAACGATTTTTTTCAAAATTTTTTTATTTTTTTCTAAACTATGAATGTTGTTTTTCTATGTGTTATAAATTTAAGAGATAGCCTGCTGACCTGTATAAAATGGCCACTAGTGTATTAAAAAAAAAGTTTCCAAATTATACACAAAAAATAGTTTAAATACTAATATTGATATTAAAAGTTTTTTTTATTTAATAAAAAAGATAATCTGTACATTACTAACCCAATAAGTACAAAGTATTTTAAAGACAATTAGATTCAAAAGTAAGTAATATTTTTGAAACATAAAAGTAAATAATAATGGGTGAATCAACTTTTTTGTGTTGTTTTCTCTGTCCCCGGTTGTCAAAGTGACACTTCATACTGTTTCATAGAAAAACGCTTAAATAGGTTGTCCGAGGGACAAAATTTGTGTAATCATAGCAACGGGTGGCACTAAAAATTTGATTTACCCTAATACGTCTTACACTTGAGCAGCGGTTTTTTCTACACTACAATAAAAACAAAATAATAATTAATCTAACCACTCATTAATACAAATCAAATAAACTTTTGGGTGCATTATAAAAAACAAAAATTTGTGCGTCTAATCATATTTCATTACGATACGTAATTAAATGATAGAATTAACATTTATGTGGCCCTAGCGTTCAGTTCAAATAATAGTAGTATAATAGTTTTAGAAAATAAGTTGATTTAGTAATATAGTCGACCAATATTGCTTTGCCACCCCAATGCGGCAATTCGTTCGCCTAATGCGGTCGCCGAACTTGTTTCGAACTACTTCGGCGAACGAACGTCGTCTTCACATTAGTCTGCGGTGGCCATAACTAGATGGTGGCAGCTGCCGCTCGCCGAATGCGGCGGAATGTGGGATGCGGTGGTCGAATTAATGTAATTACCGCATTACGTTCAATATCATTTGTAGAGATTAAAAAATCAACGGCTAATTTCGCGTACGGTCGGTTCCCTAACTTAAGTATCCACTTTTTCATACAAGTTGTATAGAAAAGTTGGATACTTATGTTAGGACACCGACTGTACATGTCAATATGACAACCAACTTTATTGTTTCATTAACAGCCATAAAAATGGTGAAGTATTACTTGGTCGACCATACATGTCATGTCGATAACTATAAATATAATACTCATGAACTAAAACAATTACTTTGCTCACCCGCGACCTTACAATAGTTACGTTTATGCAAGAAATGTGTGTTCATGCAGTTCCTCCACCTCCACACTGTACGAACACACACAAATCACATAAACACAACTATCACCACCACCAAGCTACACTGACGCGTTTCGAACTCAACCAGAGCTCATCCTCGGAGTTACCACAACCGTATGCTACGCTACCAAATGTTAAACTCACATGTGTTGTTTAACATTTGGTAGCATAGCATAGCATACGGTTGTGGTAACTCCGAGGATGAGCTCTGGTTGAGTTCGAAACGCGTCAGTGTAGCTTGGTGGTGGTGATAGTTGTGTTTATGTGATTTGTGTGTGTTCGTACAGTGTGGAGGTGGAGGAACTGCATGAACACACATTTCTTGCATAAACGTAACTATTGTAAGGTCGCGGGTGAGCAAAGTAATTGTTTTAGTTCATTAATATGGACCTCCGCAAAGTAACGCCTGATTCAATAAATTATATAATACTCACTCTAGAAATAGGAAACAGTGGATTGTACATTAATCACGTGATGTTTTTAGTAATCTTTAACCCCCTCCATGTTGATACGTGGTGAGATTTATGAACCTGAGTGATTTGGTTGGTACATTGGCTGTCACGGCGGGCGGAGATCGTTGCTTGGCAATGTAACAAACAAATAAAAGGGGTTAACTAACCACATTTCTCTCTCTCCTGTGATATTTCGTGATTTTTCCAAAACCATTCCCGCCCCCCCCTTTCGAATATCACGTGATTAATAACAATGTACAATTAACGTGACGTTGCACCCATAAAGGGTGAATTCCCTGTGATTATTATCATGTTTTGTATACTAATGTCACCACAATACTTTGTAGTTAACGATGTATATACTTATGATCTTTAGGACCTCTGTCACTACTCTTCGATAAGTTCCTGCATTTTTTTCTGATTTATATTTGTGATACCTACATGTCACACAAATACTTACCACGGAACATATGAGAGAATGGTGAAAAAAGCCTTTATGATAATGTAATTTAAGATTAAAACTAGTTCAGATGGCGATAATCGTGTGGAGCTCTTCTTAACCGACTTCAAAAAAAGGAGATTCTCAAAATGGCTTATTTTAAGCATGAATACCTCTTCAATATAGATTTACAATGTTCTATTTGAAACATAGTCACGAGCGGCAGTTTATAGTAAAGCCAGTGAGAACCAGCTTTAGTTTTTTTTTTGTATTTTTGGGTCATTTTACAAGGAAACGACTCGTGGCGCATATGCACATGTTCATTGCGTCGCGGTGTGAACCGTCCCGAAATATTTAAGGATATATCCTTAGAAGTGCCTATTTCACCACGCTCCGATAAGTTTATTTTATGTGACATATCTACGATGCCGTCCCTTTTCATTATGTTTGCAAAAACAGAGACGGCATTACAGGTTATCTGTCACATAAAATATTCTGAGCTTACGAGAGAATGATGAATCATATAAAACATTTTGTTTTTAATATTTCACTTAATAGTATGTATATACGTATCGTACAAAATATCATGAGATTACAGGATGTTATGAATGAATCTGTTTTCGCTGTATCTGGACTAACTTAAGTTACTTGGCCTGACAAGATCCAATACTTTTTGCTTAATATAAATATCACGATTCTAGGTTTAGCTGTTTCAACCTTTTTTTCATATTCACGAAATATCGTTGAACTGACAATGTTTTACCTTGCTTTTAGTCTATCCACGGTGCACTACAGTTATGTCTGTGCGATTCATATATTTACGAGCAGAACACACACAGGTCCAACTATCGCAAACACCACAGTTTCAGCACATCCATCAGTTTTCAAACTCCCGACGATTTAATTTGCAAAGCTTAAAACCCCGAGCACACATCCATCGTCAAACAAAACGAATGTTGAACTCAAGAAGGTAGCGAAGAAGCAAGTTCAAAATGTCACCTTTGCTTCTGAATCAATCAATTATTCGAAATATCGTTTGTAACTTTATAACAAAACTAGATGTGGCTGTTAAGTCTGGTTATTATACTCGTAGGTAACTAATATGTTGTCAAAATAGCCACAGAACATAGCAGCGGGGTTTGGTCCGCTTTGTTTCAAATTAGCTGTTGCTAACGACTTTGTCTTCGAAGGATTCGTTCATCACTATCCCACGGGCACTATGCAATTTTCCAGGATAAAGACTACTCTATATCTTTCTATGGGACTTCAACTATTTTCATACCAAATTTCATCTAAATCTGTTCAGACCATATTGAGTGACAATCATTCAACAAACTTTCTGATTTTTAACTTTAGTAGGGTAAGATTGACTTATTGAATCGTAACGTAAGGGATGAGCTTTGCTATTTGCTACTTTTGAGTCCAGCACTTAGAGCCAATTTGGGTATTCTCTGTTAAGTTGCTGATATTTGACGTGACAGTTCGTTTGCATTTGTCAGACGGTGATGCAACTGGCTCTAAAGCTCAGTTTAGACTAGCAAGAAAAACCGTGCAAGTTATACTACATTGCGGCGCTCGATTGTCCATTCAAACTCGTTCTCTTTACGGCTGCGCAATGTATAGCTAAACCGTTTAAATGAGTCCTCGCTCGCGCGGTACAGGGGCTGGGGGGTATGACGACACAGGGGCCGAGAGAGGTGCGGGCGGCGGGCGAGAACTCATTTAAACGGTTTGCCTATAATGAAATGCACGATTTTTCTGGCAGATCTAAACTGGTTTAAGCATCTTTATTTCGTGAGATTTTTAGGTTGAAACACCTAAAATTTTCCATTTTACAAGACGAGTTTCTCCTTGTCAATCTTGACAGGGTACACGAAAGAGATGTCCGCAGCAGGCAGCTCGGGCTCTCGTGTTTCTATCTCCCTCTCCAGGTGGATAGCATAGATGTAGTAGACAAGGATGAAGTAGGCTGCCAGACCTGGAACAAAGTCATCTTTTATATGAATTATGCAAAAGAAAATGGCGAACTTATCTAGTCTAGTCTTATTTACACGGTGCTGAAAAATTACAGGGGTGTGAAACTAACTTAACCGTCTACTAAAACTTATATAATACTAATCCTGCAATTACTAGGTACTACGGTACTATACCTGTCCTATTTTTTTATCAATTCAAAAGTAGTATTCAAAAGTTTAATTAATAAAAATAGACATCCATTTTGATTTGGTTAGGTATTCTGTGTTCTCCTAAAAACAGTCGGCCGCCTTACTTGAAATAATTAAAGTATTACACAGCAACACACAGTGGCATCTTGGTTTAGAGCGTTGTTTTAGATAAAAACGGCCAAGTGCGAATCGGACTCGCGCACGAAGGGTTCCGTACCATTATCTATAAATACGGCAAAAAATACACGTTTGTTATATGGGAGCCATCATTTAGCACTTATTTGTTGTTATAGCGGCAACCAAAATACATCATCTGTAAAAATTTCAGCTGTCTAGCTATCACGGTGCGTGAGATACAGCCTGGTGACAGAAGGACAAACGGACGGACGGACAGCGAAGTCTCCCGTTTTTACCCTTTGGGTTCGAAACCCTAATAAGCAGCATATATCCATGGAACGAGTATGACCAGGCATAACGACTTGATCACTATTACGTCTCAGATATGAAACTAAGGGGCTGTTTCACCACTTTTTTTAAAGTTCGGATTAGCTTGATCATAACCTTATTTGTCACATGGAATAAAAATTTCTGTTTCACCAGTCTTGATTAGCGCTAAGTGACGGACAAACTATTTCTTAATTTGACCATCAGATCAGGTGGCATTTAGCATTTTTATCCGTCACATATCTTTTTAATTAGTTAGTTTATTTTTTTGTGGCCATGGTTGGAGAGCCCTTCAGCCGGTTTCAGAAAAATAAATCAAAGTATTTTTTATTTTTTAAAGAAAGAAGTCATGCTAAATAGCAAACGAGAATTTAAATATCAAGATTTGAATAAAAAATATAGGTACGCTTTTAGTATTTAAAAATAAATCAAAAATTTCGTAATATTTTATAATTACAGACTTTTTTCAGTGGCACAATCGTTTGTTCTACCTGAACTTGTACATCGCCATTAAAAAAAAAGTTAATCTGTCAAAGGGTTTGGCGCCACTTTTCGATTCGTTTTACGTGATTTTTCTTTGTTATTGTTAACCAAAGTATCGTAAATAAATACCGTTTTTGGATTAATTATAATGTTACACATTTGTTTATGCAAAAAAATAGATGTGTTTAAAAATTACATAGTTTACGATTTATTTTGCTTTAATAATGAGCGACTCTTTGAACGAAAATATGCGAACAGGAACCCGTGGTCGTGAAATGGGACGTTGCTATTCCGACTTTTTGTTATACCGACGATTAGTTAAGTGGTACTTAGTTTGCACAGGACCGGAGTGGTGAAACTGAAAAAAAGTGGCCGACAGATTTGTGCAGTACTTAGTTTATTCATTGGTTACGTAACCAGTAGTTTGACAATAAGGTGGTGAAACAGCCCCTAAAGCTCATATAGCTTCATCAAATGGGGTCCGCTTTCAATCAAACAGTAAACAGCAATTTTGATTCGTAACTGGACATTCCGTGTCATCAGCATTGTGTGCACGTTACTTCAATATGCGACTCTACGTGGCGGTTTTAAGGTCCAGGGTTGAGGTTACGAAGTTAATTGGTATGCCGTGGTGTATAAACCTGCAGTTATTGTCAACCTTTAGTTGGTAATACAATATGACTGCGACAGACTAGAGACAAAATTGTAATGTACTTAAACATGAATAGGTAAAGTAAAATTTTGATTAAACTTTTTATATATACATACAAAAAACCGTGGTGACCTAGTGGTTTGACCTTAGGCCTCTCGAGCAGAGGGTCGTGGGTTCAAATCCCACCTCTGAGTTTTTCGGAATTTATGTGCAAAATTACATTTGAAATTTAGCATGAGCTTTACGGTGAAGGAAAACTTCGTGAGGAAATCTGGATACACCTGCGAAGAAATTCAGTGGTGTGCGTGAAGTTCCCAATCCGCACTGGGCACGCGTGGGAACTACGGCCCAAGCCCTCTCATTCTGAGGGGAGGCCTGTGCCCTGCAGTGGGACGTATATAGGCTGGGGTGATGATGATGGTGAGGTAACATTTGTAAAATTTTGATTAGACTTTTATATATCTATACATCGGCATAAAATATAAATATAAATTAAGTACCTAGGTTTGATTCAGAGTGACCCTAATTCCTTAGAGTACTATAGTTACTACACTCTTCGAATTTGGAACCAAAGCAAGTAAATGTAACAATAAAAAAAAAATTTAGGAGTTTTAGTAATTTTTGGTAATAAAAAAACGGGATTTATATATTCAAGAGTTGATAACGATGATGATGATAAAGAATATTTGGAAGGTCCCGCTGCCGGATTTTCGTTTTATTCGATGAAAATTGATGAAGAAGCTTTACCACTAATTTGGATTTTGCGCGGAAGAAGTCGCAGGAAAAACTGGTCATAGATAAACAAAACAAAATTCAAGGAAGCAAAGGAACATAGTTTTTTACAATGTACTTTCCCAGTACGTCTAGTGTGTACATACTTCTGTTATTTGAGATAGAGAAACACGAATCGGTATAATATTGCGTAATACTAACAATGTGGGAAGTTTATGACCACGTCCATTAAACGTGCTTAGCAGGGAGTGGGAAATTGAAAAAGATACAAACATAGAAACTACATTTCATTTTATTACGATTCTCATACTGTGAAAAGCTAGACTTCAACGTTTTTAAAATACAAAGTAAACGGATCAGCTCTGCTAGAGCTATGCTATTCCATGTGTAGTACCTACATTACTTACAGTGCAATTTTTTTTTGTTAAAGACTTAAATAATTGTGTTTTTCTGCTGCTTTTTAAATTAAAAAGTAAGAATGACTTGCACCAAGTTCGTTTTAGATAATATCAAATCAGCCGTCAAATCTCCATCCAGTAAATTTTTGGTTGGAAAATTATTTAAAGTCAAAGTATTTATATGCTAGAACTAGTCTATACTTAGTATTTTTACAGGAGTGACACTTAAAAAAAAAAAGAAAGAACATCACATTTCACCAGTGGTTCCATATTCAATTTAAATATCTAACCGCTAAATATTTAACCGCTGATTTGACGATTGTTTCGAGATTTTTTATTAAGCTTTTATTCAACTTGCAACGTTGTAGGTATGTTAGTTGTGGTTTAAAAATTTGCAAAACAATTTCTTGGCCACTTCCTGGTATCACCTAAAACTTGTACTTAATGAACTGAAACAATTACTTTGCTCACCCGCGCGCACGATTGCTTTGCGTTACGTTGTTTTAGTTCATTGTTATGAACCTCCGCAAAGTACCTAACGCCTGATTATTTTTTATCATATTAATCAATTATTTATCATACTTAATTAAGTTTGGTGACTGTCACTAATCTGGTAGTGAAATTCTGGTGGTCCAGGTCCGGCCAAGACCGTCTCTGGAGGACGTAAAGCTTCAACTATTAATGGCACTGATTTGAAACTTGGTACGGATGATATCTACATACATATTATTATTAACAAAAAGCATAGTCAGTAAAAAAGTTTTTTGTACAGGTGACTCTCAGTTAGGTAACTCATTCAGGTCAAAAAACCCCAACGTTATGGTAGTAACTTGGTGAGCTCACACGAAACCTTTGGTATGCGTAAGCACTCATCAGTGCCAAATTTATAGTTTTCTTTTTGTATATTTATTTTATTCAGTACATTTTACATTTACGAACAAATCAGCAACGTTTGAGTGCAGATTGTTTACTTAAAACAACATGCGAAAGAAAGTCCAACCAAAACTTTAAAAAAGTAATTGCAATAATACCACAGAGTAACATTACCTACTAATATTTATTTCTCCTCCCATTCTTGACGAATCGAATTGAACCCAACATTTCCAATAAAAGAACAACTTTAAATGTACAATAACTCTCGGATACAAAATTTGTGTGCCGTTTGATCGGAAAATCGTAGTGTATACGTAAATATTCCCGGCCAACCGTGAAAAATGCCAAAGGTGAGATTTTGACGAGTTGCTGGCAAACAGAAAAAAACCGCCAAAGTACGAGCCAGACACGTACATGAAGGGTTCCGTGTCTCGGTACAATAATTTAAAAACATTTCAGTAAAAAACAAGGTAGATATGGAATTTTAAAGATTGAGTTAAAAATACTAAAAAAAACACGTTTCTTGTATGACGACCTTCTTTAATTTTAACTTTGTTTTATTTTCAGTATTTAATTTTGTTGTTATAGCGGCTACAGTATTTAAAACATAATCGGTCAAAAATTTCAAGTATTTAGTTAATGCTATTATAAAGTTTGAGTAAAAAATCCTGAAAAAACACGTTTCTTGTATGACGACCCCTTAGATTATTTATACACTAGATACTCGTAGAGTGTCAGTAGCAAACATTGCGATAAAAAACGTCCAAAAATCCGTTTGACAGCTTCATCTTCCGATCGCGTTACGTCATTCAAACTGACAAACATATAAGCCAACAGTTGGATTATATTTTTTCACAAATCATTACGGTTGGAAGCGACTTGCATCGACCCTGAACCTGCGGCCTTCACCAAATCATCCATCCATCTCGTTGGTGGACGTCCCACGCTGCTACGATACCCTAAAAATGGTGTTGTACTAAGCTTTGATCCAACCTTGCACGAAAATATTTTTACATGGACAGCTGAAAGCGGGCAAGTCCTGTAAATTGGTTCCTGGAATTGATTTGGTCGACTTTTTAACTGGATTGTCACAAGGTTTTGCGAAACAAAACTACGTCAACTACATTAGTACCAACTGATGAGTTGCGTGGTTCTTCACTATAGGCCTGATAAATAGGCTCAGAGTCGCTGATCGAGCTATGGAGAGAGGCTATGCTCAGGGTTTCTCTACGGGATCGAATCAGCAATGAGGAGATCCGTAGAAGAACAAGGGTCACCGACATAGTCAAACGGATTAGCTCGTTGCAATGGCAATGGGCAGGCCATATAGCACGCAGAACAGAATCGTGGGGGCCGAAAATTTCTCGAATGGAGAACACGGACTGGCAAGCGCAGCGTGGGACGTCCACCAACGAGATGGGCGGACGATTTAGCAAAGGCCACAGGTTCAAGGTGGATGCAAGCCACTTCCAACCGGACGATTGGGTATAAATGAGGGAGGCCTACGTCCTACGGCGGTGTTATTAAATAGATATTAAACATCCAAGACTCGAGTACGGACATTTGTATTTTTCACACAAATATCTGCCCCTACCGGGAATCGAACCCGGAACCTCAAGCTTCCTAGTCAGGTTCTCTAATCACTGGGCCATCCGTTCGTCTAACTGCTAATAAGCTTATAAGTATAGCTTACCAAGATCCAAGCTATGGATGATGATGGATTGGGTGCTGGAGCTAGCAGTCATGACGAGGTAGACGAAGCCAGCCAAGGAGAGGAGCAGACGGACTGTTGCGAATCCAATGTACACACGGATGGGACCGGGACTTTTCTACAAAAAATGCGCTTTGTTTTAAAATTGATCCGGAGTGTTGCAGCAGATAAATTATAAGGTGGGCTGATACACGGATATGTTACCTGTTCTCACCATACACAATCGGATCTGCCCGCCAGGCACGTCTGTTGGGCAGACCCGGCGGGCATATTCGTGCATATATGGCTAGCTAATAATTAGGAATGAAAATCGTGAAAGTTTAAAAGATTATAGAGGAAAAATGTCTTTGGATTTAATAACAAACCTTATGCAGTCCCACAAGGCAAGCTACGTTGATCATGAGCCACGCAATATTGGCGCAGAGCACCACCATCAGAAGTATGCCGACTTGGTTGAGGAAGGGCCTCTCGACAGTCTCGATGTCCGGCACCTGTTCGGACACCATCCTGGGACGGTCGGAGTCGAAGTGGTCGAATCCATGTGTCGTGATGCCGATGTAGGTTGTCAAGGTCAGGAGTGCGAGGGTGTGGTAAGTGTTGAAGACCTGGAAGAGATGCGTGATGATGTCAATGTATTTTTTATTAGTCCTAGAATCGCCAGACTTAAGTGGCAGTGGGCAGGGTACATCGCTCGTAGAATTAACGGCCGACGGGGCTGAATGGTTCTCGAGTGGCGTCCGAGGACCGGAAGACGCAGTGTAGGTAGGCCTCCAACAAGATGGAGTGACGATCTGGTTAAGGTTGCTGGAACGCGTTGGATGCGGATGGCGCGGGGCCGGTCTGTTTGGCGAGCCTTGGGGGAGACCTATGTTCAGCAGTGGACGTCTTTCGGCTGAAATGATGATGATGATTGGCCCTAGAATTGTATTTACTTATACTTTTGTTTTAGAAATAATGTGTGTCAGTAGTGGTTTGACCTCTGGCCTCTCTTGCAGAGAGTCGTTGGTTCAATCCAGGGGCTTTCAGAATTTACGTGCGTACCTTAATTACGTTAGAAATTTACCATGAGATTTATTGTGAAGGAAACGTCGTGAGAAAACCTGCGGAGAAATTGAATGATGTGTGTGAAGTTCCCAATACGCACTGGGCCCGCGTGGGAGCTACGGCTGAAGCTCTCATTCTGAAAGGAGGCCTATGCTCTGCAGTGGGACGTATATAGGCTAAAACCATGATGATGATGAACGAGATAATATAATGTGGACCAAAAAATGCAATTTTTGAAGTAAAACTTCTTTAGCCACGCTTGACTTGGGAGTAAGCTGGTGAATGCGTTACAAGCGAACGCGGGGTAAGGGGTGTCGGGGGGGAGGGGATGTAGGGGCAAGAGAGAGCAGTGAACGCCAGGCGCCAGGATGTACGTACAATCTTAGTACTAGTGCTTGGGTAATTTTTAAGTGTTGCGAGTGCGGGGTGCGGGGGGGGGAGTATTAAAGGGGGATGAAAATTTCATTGATTTTGCCGTAGAATGCACAGTTTTCAAGATATTTGACAAAAACACCGGTTCTCGTCCGATCACCGAGGTTAAGCAACGTCGGGCGCGGTCAGTACTTGGATGGGTGACCACCTGGTATCATTTTTTTTTTTTTGTAGCGTTTGTACTAAAACTACCTAATATATTTACATCATATAGATGGAGCTGAAGAAGTTTTACTTCAGGCGTGTTATCTTCATGTGTGTAAAGCACACTCGGTATTTTTTTTCAAACAAATTGGAGCACGCTGATGTCCGGTTAGTGGACAGCTATGGACTGATGATGATGATTTCTCACCAAATTCAGGTATCCGAGTATAAAGCAGCCCAGGCGGAGCGGGATGCAGCAGCAGCATTTTGTAAACAACGAGTCGGTCCGTGACTGCGACGTCGTGGAAATTCTAGAAAATTAAATAAAAATTAGCTTTTGATTGAATTTTACGAGTAACTCACTCTTTTTCGTGCAGAAGGCCTTTTGTTACTTTACGTACAGTCAGGCAGTTTGATTCTTAGGCCATCATCGAACTTTATCTTAAGTAGTAAATAATTTATTTCAATACACAGCGCTCGTAGAATTGACGGCCGATGGGACCGAAACGTTCTCGAGTGGCGTCCACGGAACGGACCGGAAGACGCAGTGTAGGTAGGCCTCCACAAGATAGAACGACAGCTTGGTTAAAGTTGCGGGAATGCGTTGGATGCGGATGGCGCAGGACCGATCTGACTGGCGAGCCTCGGGGGAGGCCTATGTTCAGCAGTGGACGTCTTTCGGCTGAAATGATGATGATGATGATGATGATGAGGAAAAGTTGACTTTTGCTTTGGCGTTTGTACCTACTAAATTTAGCATGATGGGCCTTACGATGATAAGCTGAGGATAGTTATGAAGCCAAAAAAACCCTATCAATTATTAGGTAAATACCAAAATAACTCGGTTTTTGCGATACATAAAACCTCTTAATGTTGTCTTGTCTTGTTTGTATCGCTATTGCTTGTTTGTGTCGTTTTTTCCTCGTAAGCTTCAAGAACGGAGGATACGGTCATTACAGCGAACACGACAGTGTCGTGTTCCTCGAGTAAGTCACGGACAACTCGCGCTCGTGTTGAATTTTAATGACACTTACAATAATATCTTTGAAGTGTTAATGCCGAACTCAGAGGCGTTAATTTACTGAGTATACACCGTGCTATTTTTGACTTCCTTTAAGTTTAAGAGAACATTCAACAGGTCACATAAAGTTAATTTGATTGAGATACTCACTACCTAACTCTTAGTGTTATTTTTTTTATGTTTGAGTGGCCAGACAAACAAACTAGTGGGTCACCTGATATTAAATGATCATTGATCACCACTGTCCATAGACACCCGCAGCGCTTTTCGCGATGCCAGTGCGTTGTCGGCCCTGCAGAAAATTATACACTCGCCTCTTAAAGGCACCCAGGTGAAATAATCAAGAATTGAATATAATTATGCGGGATCGATCTGTTTGCCGAACCCTGGGGGAGGCTATGTTCAGTAGTGGACATCTTCCCGCTGAAATGAAGATGATGATGCCTACTCCCAAAAGCTTGCCGAGCTGTTTGAATAAGTGCAGCTGTGTTCAACAAAACCAGAATTGCAACCTAGAATTCTTAAGGAAAGTATTCAGTGCATGAAGGCAGTTACGAGTAGTGTCTATGTAGTCTTGGCTGCTAATGATAAAGATCATTATTTAATGTGAGTTGCCTTCTCTTATCTGGATTTTTCTCAAATTAACTTTTAATTAATTTTGAATCAACACCGGTAAAACCATTACCGAAAACCCTACACAAATCTGCTTATCACTTAATGTTTATGCTGTCAAACATTAATTTAAAAATACCTACTACAATCCTATTAATATTACAAATGAAAAAATTGTTAATTAGTCTAAGTTAAAATTGATGTGACTTCGCGTCTTTGGCCCCTCTGGCGACTCATTAAAAAAAAAAAAAATTGATGTGTTCAAATACCGTCATTGGCCTAGGTCTTTTTTTTATGGTGCGGAAAATGCGCCTCGTGCATTCGTCTCTATTCGGGGAAACAGAGGGTATGTGGGGCTCTCCCACAAGGGGCCTACCCACTAAAAACCACACGGACCCTCGTTGCCATTGTGAACGCCACGGGAGCATAAAAGACACCGCGACGCACACTAGCCGCCCCGGGATGGGGCTCCTCTGTCGACACCGTGCAATGCGGGCTCGGCTGACTGGCCTAGGTCTGCGACAACCTGTTTCAAGCTCACGCAAGGCAATCCAAACACCCCAGGGCCGGATCAACAATGTTGGCCCCAGGAAATGTAGTTTTTGAGGCCGCCTTTCAGCGAATACAGTTTCCGGGGCCCCTTTCAGCCAAATATCAGCCGTATTTTTTAGGGCTCCATAGCCAAATGGCAGAAAACAAACCCTTAGTAATGATCTTTTAATAAATTTGAGCAAAACTGAGTTTATGCAATTTCACTCAGCTAAGTCCAAGCCCCCTGAGATGAACATTACATTTGAAGAGATCGCATTAAAGGAAGCTAGTAGTGTCAGATTTTTGGGTTTTAATATAGACCCCCACTTAAACTGGAAGGGACATATCGACTCTATATGTTTCAGATTGGATCGTTTCGTTTACGCATTGCGAAAACTTAGACAATGTGTGTCCATTGCGGCTGCACTTACAGCTTACCATGGGCATGTATCATCGATTATTAGTTATGGCTTAATTTTATGGGGTAACTCTGTGAACTTTGGTAGGGTTTTCTTATTGCAGAAGAGATGTGTACGTGCAATTACAAACTCTTGGATAGGGTGCAGCTGTAGGCCCATTTTCAAAAAATTAAATATTTTGCCACTAGCCTGTATGTATATTTATAAAATCTGTAATTTTGTTAAGAAATTCCCTAAATATTTTAAAAAGCGATCAGATCAGCATACAAGAGGTTTAAGAGGGCAATATAAATATCTATTATGTCAGCCACGCTGTAGAAACAGCATTTATAAAAGGAATAGTTATAATATGTGCATTCAGGTTTTTAATAACTTACCTGACCAAATTAAAACGCTTGAAAAAAATGAATTCAGACTAACATTAAGAAGTTGGCTCCTTGAACAGTGTTTTTACAGTGTTAAAGAATTTATAAATTATAGCAAATATAGACACAGCAGATAAAGAGCAAGCTGTGCACAGCAGTGTTTAGACCATATTGATATATTTACGATGCTTGAACCACAAAACATTTATAATTGATTTGATTTGATAATAATAATAATAATAACAATAATGGACACTAGATAATGTAATTTAATGAATAATGTAATGAATTATTAATGAAACCAAGAATAATAATTTTGACATATTTATACTTAGATAAAAATATTGCATGAAACATTTTAGTAGGTACCTAATTTTTATATTTGCATGCTGTATGAATGCAGCGAAAAAGATGGAACAATATAACTAACATAATAATAAGACATGTAACTAACCCTTTTTCTGCAAATAAAGAATATCTTATCTTATCTTATCTTATGGATTCGTCATGTCTGTCTGTCTGTCTGTCCGTCCGTATGTCACAGCCACTTTTTTCCGAAACTATAAGAACTATTCTGTTGAAACTTGGTAAGTAGATTTGTATTCTGTGAACCGCATTAAGATTTTCACACAAAAATAGAAAAAAAAAACATAAATTTTGGGGGTTCCCCATACTTAGAACTGAAACTCAAAAATTTTTTTTTCATCAAACCTGGGGTATCTATGGATAAGTCTTCAAAAAGGATATTGAGGTTTCTAATATCATTTTTTTTCTAAACTGAATAGTTTGCGTGATACTTCCAAATTGGTAAAATGTGTGTCCCCCCCCTGTATCGTCTAAAATAAGAGAATGATAAAACTAAAAAAAATATATGATGTACATTGCCATGTAAACTTCCACCGAAAATTGGTTTGAACGAGATCTAGTTAGTAGTTTTTTTTAATACGTCATAAATCGTAAACCGCAATTTTTTGTAGATAATGGTACGGAACCCTTCGTGCGTGAGTCCGACTCGCACTTGGCCGGTTTTTAAGAAGTCAAATCAAATCAACTGGTAGCATGCATCAAAAAATAGCAAGAATACTTATTGTCATCGAGGATACAAATTGTTCCAATTAAATTTTCACTCCGAAACCTTTTTAATTTCAATGTTGCGCGCGCGAGGCCCTTTGGCGATGCGGGGCCCGGCAGTTGCCTTGCCTACTCTGCCTAATGTTTAATTCAGCCCCGCTTGTGCTTTTGTGAAGGGTTAGCGAAGCTTGGCAAGCGTGTAACTGTAGCATTATTAGGTTCACATCCGAGTATTGTAAACCGAAGCTACCGAACAACGGGTAACCGATAGTGTCTTTGCCGACCTCGACATTAGCGGAATCATCGATAGTATCAAAGAAGCTATATTTTTAGAAATTGAATAGTTTAATTGAATTACGTTGTAACTGTTATGTAATCTGTGGCGGTGTCAAGTGTTATTTATTAATTACAACAACCTGTAGCTATCATTTATTACGTTATGTGAGGATGTTATAAAACGTAATGTTTATAAAATATTGCATTGTCTTTGGATGTTATCAAACAATGCGTCAATGCAATGTTATGAAAGGAATGTCTAGTTATGTGAGTAACAACCACTTAGTAACAACTTATGAATTTAACGGATTGACAAATAAGTTCCGCATAGTCAGCTTTTACAACGCTAGCGATTGTAGGATCTTTATCATCTCAGCCGTAGGACGTTTACTTCTGGAATGGCCTTCATTGATATCCAACCATTGCGGTTGGAAGCGGCTTGTATCCACCGTGAACCTGGGGCCTTAACTAGATCAACCGTCCATCTCGTTGGTGGAAGTCCCACACCGTTTGCCGATCCGTGGTCTCCGTTCCAGAGGCACGTAAAACATCACTTTTAGTACCGATTCCTTTTCGAAAAAATCCTTATGGCAACAATAAAATAGTTTAAATTATCCTGTCCTAGATTATTATCATTCATCACCCTGCTTTTCGGGGCAAGAAATTCTATGATGTGTGAAGTTTCAAATACCCATTGGAGAGGCATTCCGCAGGAAGACTATACACCCAGCTCATTTTGGCAGAAGACCTGCGCCCAGAGGCCGTATTGTCTAACACTTCTGTCGCTTGCCTTCACTTTCACCGTCTCTTTCTGTCATCCTTTTATACCGTTGGAGAGAAAGAGATAGTGATTGCGAAGGCAAGCGTCAGAAACGTTAGACAATAAGCCTGCAGGAGGCCGTAGATGATAACGATAGTGCAGTTATATCTAAACACGACTCCAATCTTTTCAATTGGTAGTGGCGCCATAAATAAGTTCCATGACTCGTGACATCATTGTGCAAAATTAAAAACAATTATCAATAGGCGAGACGGCCAATGTTATCAAGATCGACCTCTCGCAATTATGTCCCAGTAATTAAATAAATAAACAATAGGCACAATAACCGTGACCTCTCCACTGATTCTGGAGACGTGACGACCATCCATACACCCACAGTAAATGATAATGGATAGTTCACCACCATTAAAGTTAACTACCATACTACACACATTGTGCCATGTAGCTAATATACCTGAGTTGATTCTCATTCGCTCACTTAAATTGGAGAGTTGTATATACCTGTTATTAGTGTTACATATAGATTAAGAACCGTTATAACTATTCACTGTAATTTCCGTGTAAACACTGTTGGTGTATCAATTAATAAATAAATAAATTGGGTCTTTGAAGGTAATCACGGTTTTCTCGAACCCACGACCCTCTGTTTGAGAGTCAGATCAAACCACTACGCCACCACGGCTTCTAATGCCTAAAGTATAAATAAGTTTAATTTTTTAATACAGGCATATTTACTGACTGAACTTTTTCTTGACTTTAAGTGCATTGTTATCCAGAGTCTACTTAGACATATATCTGAACCGAATTTCAAGTTAATCCGATCACTACAAATGGTTAAACTTAACTTACTGATTAGCAGATAATTTACATACGAATATTCCAAGTTAAATAATAGCGATAAAATACGAAGTACTATAAAAAAACACTGCCACAAAGCAATATTTCTAAACATAATTTGTAAATACTTATCTAATTTACAATTCTATTTACTTATAATTTTCCTTAAGGAAACGGAGAGATTTTCCTTGAAATTCGTTGTTTTATGAATCACGTAAATCTATTTAATTAAACCCGATGTCAGCAATTATCAAGTTTTAACTACCTAATTTTAATTAATTACAATCTTGGCTTAACTAAAGTTCGGAATTAGTTAACTAGTTTTAAGGAAATTTGATATCTAATTTGTTGCGAGTATTTCGCTTAGGGGTTTACAGAAATATGAGGGGTAGCGGGCCCACTTGTGGGTCCGAATTGAGGACGGCGTCTCGCCCTTGGGCGGACGACTTTGACGTAGGCGAACCCGAACTGAGTACCTGCTCTGCCACGGCGGACAGGGAAAGGCGAGGGGGAGCCTGGTGGGCGGAAGCGACCGTGCCCTCGGTACCGCTCTGCTTTCAGAGCAGGACACGAGGGCGCGGGAGCTAACGTGAGGGCACGTAACCCCGGCTTGCGGGAACGTGGGCATCTGCGGAAGCCACGAGGAGTAAAACCTCTTTAAACAATCCTTAACCAGCGGGGGAGGCCGGGGAGTGCCGAGCCCGCATTGCACGGTGTCGACAGAGGAGCCCCATCCCGGGGCGGCCAGTGGGCGTTGCGGTGACACATTTTCCGTATGGTTTTTAGTGGTTAGGCCCCTTGGGGAGAGCCCCACATACCTCCGTTTCCCCGAACGGAGACGATGCATAAGGTGCATTTTCCACACCAAAAAAAAAAGGGGTTTAGAGAAATAATGAAAAAAGACAAAATTCATATACGTCAATCTAAGTATACAAATCTGAACACGCATTTACGTAATTGACAATATGCTCTTGTTTACCTGTACATATTTTTGAGCATCTAGTCAGCTATGATGCCTATGATTACCTTTTCACGCTGAAACCATGACCTATCCGTAGTCACACCAATTTGCTACACTGGCGTGACTATGGTTCATTTTATTTATCCGTAGTCACACCACTATAGACCAAAGTACCCTTTTGGGGGTAGCTGCAATAGAGAGATCTCTCTCCAGGCAGATGTTATGCCTGGGGACCGAAGTCCAATGGATGAATGTTGGAAGTTGTATTTATGCAGCCGAGTTGAGAAACTTCGATAGCGTGATGTAGGATTGCAGTAGTTAGTTCCTTATGTGATGACTAGATGGCGCTAGTAGTCGCCACATCAGCCCCCCTTTTAGACCGGAGGTCGATACGAATTGCAGTGGAGTGCAGTCTGTGCGTCATGTGGGCGCTTGCAAGGGCCAGTCGCTCAGAGCCTCGTCGGCGAGCATTGTTGTTCCTCTGCTACTTGTAATGCATGCCTGTTGCAGTGATTGCTCGGAGCCTTGTTGGCGAGCGTTGGTTGATTGATAGGCAAGTGGAAGTAGTGGGAGGAGAATTTGCGAACTGTAGACACCAAGCAGATAATAGATACATGCTAATGGTGCACAGTGCGGTGAGTATGGCTTGCTGTGAGACTGCGTCGTCTTGTGTCTGAAGGTTGCGATTTTGTCCAATGTCGTGGGTCACCAATTTGGGGGTAGTTTGCAATAGAGAGATCTCTCTCCAGGCAGATGTTATGCCTGGGGACCGAAGTCCAATGGATGAATGTTGGAAGTTGTATTTATGCAGCCGAGTTGAGAAACTTCGATAGCGTGATGTAGGATTGCAGTAGTTAGTTCCTTATGTGATGACTAGATGGCGCTAGTAGTCGCCACACCCTTGACAAATTATAAATATTTAATTTAAACCAATTTGAGCGGGGCTCCTATTTCTGGACGGTTTGCCCTTCGGGCAGAAGATACTACCTAACTAACTTAACTTAGCTGTTTTCTGGACTAAATTATGGTTGGGGTTGCATTGGTGTGCACATGGGTCGGGTAAAACAACCGTAGTCACACCAGTGTGACTACAGATAAATAATATAAACCATAGTCACACCAGTGTAGTAAATTGGTGTGACTACGGATCGGTCACGGCTCCGCTTATCTCCTTTAAATGAAAATTGGTACGGAGATAGTTTGATATCCTGGAAAGGACATAGGATTGTTTCTATCCCAAAAAATTTAATAGTTCCCGCGGGATTGCGATAAACGCATTCTTCGTAGACGGAGTCGCGGGTAATTTGACCCCACTCAGTATAATGTCAAAAGCCGCCACGCTATTTTTTAGTGGGACCCATGTAAATAACTAAACACATAATATAAAATAAAATAATAAAAACAAAATGATAGAAGACACACAAACACACACAAAATAGAATAGAAGACTCTCACTAATTAATGCTACAATATGCTTGTCTGTATTTAGCTGGTTGGTTGTTTTAGGAGGCTGAGGCGCTCGCGATCACATTTACCATCTCTTTCTACTGTCATCTAATACCGTATGACAGAAAGAAACGATGAAAACGATTGTGATTCCAAGTGCTTTAGACGGTCACGCATCTGAATATTTCCATAAAGAATCTCGCGAGTATTAAACAATCGTTTGTTTAACAAAAGAACACAGACTTCATTATTATGGCCATTGAATATTCTTAGTGTCATTTCGTTTTAACCTTTGCTTCTAATAATTCATTTTGAGTTCATTGAAGCGTTTTTGGAATGGAATTATATTCACACCGATTTTCAATTCAGTGAGGGAATTTATAAAAGCGTGTTGATTCGTTAAAAATCTAATTTTCTCTTTTAGCGCGTTATCCTTTTCGCTTTTGTTTGCTTTCTTTTCTAAAAGAAGTTATTTATAACGTTTATTATTTACTAGCTCGTGAGGCATTAGATCGGAGAGTTGATTTGAAATATCAGGTTTTCGTTAAAATAAATGGCGTGTGTGAAGTTCCTAATCCGCACTGGGCTTTCATGGGAACTACGGCATAATTATTTTGCACGGGTGTTCTTCACACGACGTAAATAAAGATAGTGATGAAATGTTTACAAATTCTCTTGGGAATATAATCATTACCATCCCAGCCTATATACGTCCCACCCCTGGGTACAGGGCTCCTCTCACAATGAGAGTTTTGGGTACATAAGTACCCTTTCTTTTTTGAGATTCTATCAGATTATTTTGTTGGTCAATTATATATTTTGTAAGCATTTTAGCACGCCATTATAGCTAGATATAAAATTTTAAATATGCGTTTGCTTAAGGCTGCGTATCCACCGGAGCTGTGCGAGGATGCGTTGCGAGGGATGAACCAATAGAAACACTTAATTTAAAAGGTCCTAAGTATATGAAGTGTTTCTATTGGCTCATGACAAACACATCCCTCGCAACGCATCCTCGCACAGTTCCGGTGGAAACGCAGCCTAATTGGAAATATTTTTATCACGGCCATGGCTAATTATAATCAACGTATCGCACTCGAAGATTTAACTTAATTGCAGTGTATTTTTAACTGCGCGAAAAAATATTCGTTAATTCATGATGATTAATTGACGTCTCTAGAGAAACAGTTTGTAGTAATGACTGCTTCATAAAACATACTACTAAACACATAAAATATTACTAGCTGTTGCCCGCGACTCCGTCTGAGAAGAAAAGGGGGTATAAAAAATAGCCTACGGCCGACCTATTCTCGGCCTAAAAAATTTGATAAAAACTGATCAAGCCGTTTCGGAGGGTTTCGATAACAATCACCGTGACACGAGATTTTTATATATTAGAAGAAGATTATTTATGCATATTGTGTCCTTAAAATACCATCTGTCTATCCATCCATTAATATAGGGTGACATCGGAGGCGTAATCAGAAGTATACTAACTTAATTAAGCATCAAAGTGGGATCATAATAAAATAGATAGGTAATGTAGGTGATTATAATGTAGTTATTATACTTAATCACAACAATGTTCAAAATTAAATAATAATATAGTGCCAACAGTGTTACCCCACAGAAAAAAAGTGGTGCAAATATACTTAACGAGATTACGTGCCTCAAAACTGCAGAAGGGTCTAACCACATAAAAACTTGATAGGTCAGGTAAAACTAATATTAAGGCATATTGGGCCATAATTTCAATGTAATAAAACCTGGACCAAGTTAGACCCAATGTCAAAAGTTATCATTTAGTGCGAAAGTAAGACTTTACAGTACGAATGTCGAAATGTCTAGTACCAGTTCGGTTCGCTTCTAGAGTTAATGCACTGAATTTTCCTTGAAATGTTGCGTTAATAAAATATCGTTCAAGACTTAGGTGTTACCCTGTATAAGAAAACCATTCAAGGAAAACCAGCAAAGATAATGAGCACAAGTTAATAAGTACATGGATGTACGAACTTTTTTCATGGTACTCAGTCACAGTATAAAAACCAATCGGCCAGCTAACAAAACACACACATTCAAAGTTTCATTACACACCTGCTTACAAGTAAACTATATCAAACAATAGATCCATGGAAAAAACAGCCACTTACGTATCATACGGAGCTGTCATTGTCACAAAAGCCGTTAAAATTAAGATTAAGAAGAATTTGAAAATTTAAAATTCGAATTCGTAATTGGAACGCGTAGCTTGAGCGCGGCGCGGTAGTGAACTGCGGAGTTGCGCGAGCGCCACAGAGCGTTAAACTGTGTGACGTAAGACGTACTGGCCAGTATGAATTAAACTCATATCACGTTGATGTTTATTTTTTATTTTGTTGCCGCGTGGTAAGATTTGAATTGACTTGGAATCGGTTATGTGTTGTTCTCTTTTTGTATTTTAGTGTGCGTGGTATTTATGTGATTGTTGTAACTAGTTTTGGTGCATTTTCGCTGACATTGCATTTATCTATCATATTTGCTTCGTTCGATCAAATATTTGAATTAGGTCAAATTAATACGATAGCAATAAGGTCGTCGCTCCATCTTTTTGGAGGCCTACCTACACTGCGTCTTCCGGTCCGTGGACGCCACTCGAGAACATTTTAGCCCCATCGGCCATCAGTTCTAGTTCTGGTTAAGGTTGCGGGATCGCGTTGGATGCGTCTGGCACGAGACCGATCTGTTTAGCGAGCCTTGGGAGAGGCCTATGTTCAACAGTGGACGTCTTTCGGCGGAAATGATGACGATGATGAATAATACTTAAGTTCTACTTAATTTTCAGAACAGGCTCTCTGATTTCTCAAGTATTGCGAAAAGGTACCTATTGCCTGGAACTTTGTTTATCGTCATTTGACACGCTTACTCAATTTTCGCATTACAACATTAATTATAGGAAAGGTAACTTATTTATTAATATTTTCCTTATCGACATACAAAATTCCAACTTTATTGCACAATAAATAGTCAGAGTTTTAGTAACTGCAAGTCTCAGAATACACCAGTCGTGCACCGCACTCTGATGAGCGAGCGAGACAGTGAATACAAATAATGTTTATACTTATGTGGCTTCTCTTAATTACGACTATGGCACAGCGTATACATTCGATCAGACTTACACGCTTACACCTACATACGGCTCACTGCGCAGGCCTCCTCTCAGGATGGCTTGGTCTGTAGTTCCCATACTTGGGCCTAAACGAATTGGGAACTTTACGCAGACTATTAAACTGCTTGGCCTTATTAATCTCTAATAAACATAGACTTAAAAATAGGCAAGGACTTAGCTCGCTTTAAGCTTACAAGTTCCATAATCGTACAGTCAATTCTACAATCCTACATAAACATAAAAAAAATGTGGAATTAGAAAAATCAGTGAGTAATGATAAAGTTCTGAGAGCCACTTATGGAAGTGAGGTAACTAAAGCGCTCTTTGAGGTAGCAAGGAGTTGCAGGGTTAAATAAAAATTACATAAAGAAGGATGAGAATGTAAGAATTTCGGCAAAAATAGATTGAAAGCCGCTTGAGGTAATCTAATTTAATTACCTTACTTTTCCTATAAAAAAAAAATTGTGTTTTGTATTAGAGAAAGAAGGTAATCTGTAGTTTATTGATATAGACTTACGCAAAGTAACGCATACATATCAATCAATCACGACAATAGTACATTACTGCAGAGGCCGCGAAATAGCGGATTGCTTATAGATTTGTTTAATGGCTGAACGCCATGATGCCGTGTCACTCCGCGTGGAATGGAAATTAAAAAAGATCACTTTGCTTTGAAATGTTGTATGAAATTCCATTATTGACCTCTCGTCTAGCCGCACCTGCAACGTAATACTTCGCGGCCTGTTATAACGAACTTAACATCAATATTTCATTGCATGTTTGAGAAAATAATATTATTGCATTACTTTTCTCCGCTACTAAATTTTGTGTTTGATGTTTTGTGGCAGAGAAGCAAGGAATAATAATGTAGTTCGGCTCAAGACGGTTTCGTCCACAATCCCATTTCGTCACCTTCTTAAAAAATCCTCATTGTCATAATAGTCTACTATTCTGATTCGCCAACATTCCTATATCGTCACTTTCCTATCTTGTCCGCATTCCCACGTGGGCCACATTAGGTATCAAGTCTTATTTCAACTACAGTGCTAACTCGTCAACATTCCTATTTATACCAAGCAGAACTGTGGTCGACAAAAGAAAGTGAACGATTTGACACTGGTGGTCCAAATAGGAATGTAAACAAAATGCAATGGGATATTGACGATATCAGAAAGTAGACGTAGAATGTAACGATTTAGGAATTGTAGGCTGACAACATGGCACTGTGGACGTTTTAAGAAGGTGACGAAATGGGATTGTGGACGAAGTCATCCTGAACCTATAGTTCATAAATCTGTTGTAAGTTAACACTAAAAATTTACTGACAGTTACGTGGCGAAGGTGACTTCGACGCCATATTGTTCCTTTTTTATTTTGAACTGTGATTCCCTGATTCCAGTGCAAGTACAGTCAACTAATTTGATTCCTAGGGTACTATAGAACCATGGTTATAATGAATCAATTTGTTTATCTTCTACAACTGTGATTATTGCGTGATGTATGTCATGACATACGACAAACTCGACTTTTGCAAACGTGTGTCAACGATAATGAATAGGAAAGGAGATTGCTTGCGTATTAATTAAGTACTTGAATTGTCACTGGCCGTCAGTCTAAACTTCTTTTTCCTCTCATGTCATGGAGCGAAAACGTTTGTAAACTCTTTACGTTTATTGCAAGTTGTGTTCGGAAAGTTGATTAGTTATTTGTTATACAAGGGGGGAAAGTTGTATTTTACCTGCAAGTGTCCATTTGAAACACAAGCTATCGAAAGGATTCTATGATTGACCACGAGCGAAGCGAGTGGTTCAAAAATAGAATCCTTTCGATAGCGAGTGTTTCAACACACGAGACGTAAAATAACTTTTCACCCGTGTATAACACAAACACACACAAATAACAAATTTTCACCTCCATAAAAAAAAGAAAAAAATAAGAAAAAGGGTTTGTACTATCAATTATTTTTTTTTTATTCACTCAAAATAATTAATTGAAAAGTTTTGACTTAAGTTTTTTTTTATTATTTCGGATGCGTTTTGTTCGCACATCGACTTACTTGGACTGTCAGAACATTTTATCCGTTTTTGCAACAAGAATGAAGGTTAATGTTGAATGCTGATATTTATGAATTAAAATAAAGTTGTAAGACTGTATTTAGTGTTTTTACTCGATGCAATTCATTAATTGTGATGTTCAAAATTCAGCACTTTTAACGTTTTACGTTTTGTTAGCTGTCAAATATCACGTAAACTGCCTTCAAATGTCAAAACTCTTTCTTCACATGTGGATAAAAAGCGATTTTCTCAATAGATGTCAAACAAACAAAAAGGGCTTTCCGAGCTAGTGAGGTGAAAAGTGATTTGACCCGCACTGACATTATAACTGTCTAGTAGTTAATGCGACAAGGTTCTATAGTGGCCTAGGAATCAAAATTGGTTGACTGTACAATCAGCAAAAATCTTGCATTACAAATGTGTTAGATAACAAAAGTAAATTTTAGCTATATTTTGAAGTTTCAATGACACCGCTGGTGGTATTAGTATCGTTTTGTTTCATAATGTTGGTCAACAAAGTATTCAACTTTCCGTCTGACATAACAATAATGTCTGTATTAAATATATTATTTGGCCCCAAATTTTATTCGTTTTCTCCTTCTCTTCGGCCAAAACAATTGAGTGTGATATTGAAATAAAAAACGACCCAAAGTCAGAGTCGGACACGCTTTAATATCTATTTCTTATTCTGATAGGTACAGTCATGATACTGAATTACGTACCAGGGTGGAACCTTTTGTTGCAAATATCATGTTGACGTTCCGTACGTTTGCCAAAGAAATCATCTGGAAATTGACTGTAAAAGAAGTTCCACTGTGGTACGCGATTCAGTTTCTCGACTCGTACATAAAGATCTCGTGTCACGGTGCCTGTGGTCGCACTCCTCCGAAACGGCACAACTAATTTTAATAACTCTTGGTAGGTATCAGAAATAGGTCGTAAATTACTTTTCACCTTCCTACCCCCATTTTTAATTTATATGGCAGAATATCGTAAGGTTGTGGGTGAGCAAAGTAATTGTTTCAGTTCACTTATAAATAGTTCTGTGTTTTTAAAGAATACAAACACCAACTTGCTACAGCATCCCTTTATGCCAGGGTTGAGCACGCGTCCTTAATTCCCAAGATAAAACATCCAGGTGGGTCCCTAATGCCCTGGCATCCCCGAACTTTACCTATTTGCCCAACAAGTTTTCTCATTACAAGGTAATATTGATTATCTTTAGCCTTATTTGTGTTTCGTTTTATCGTGTGTTTGGCTGTCATTTTCTACAGAACTAATAATAGGAGTAAAGTGTCATGTAAGATTAAAACTTGGCCGCGCGTTATGGCTGAAAAGCCACACACATCAAAAAAGTCTTAGGATAGGTACTGATTATTAATACAGTCGGTTACCTCGACAAAGAAGGATGGGCAGATTTGTAGGGACTTTGGCCTAGCGACCAATAAATCATGATTAATGTCATCGACTTGAAACGTGCTATGGATATGTAATTTGAATTTTTAAATGACAACGCAAGTAAGTAATTAAAAAGAACTTGTATTAAAAAGGAAATATCGAACAAAAGCTTGTTCGGAACACTGTTTTTTGGAATTGGCTATGATTTAAATTGAACAAATATTCTTAGATTATCTAAATGAAATGCCTGTAGTATTTCAATAGCCAAATGGATCTGCAACGTCGACATACACCGTAGCAGCAGGAGAATAGAATGTAATGATTTATTAAGAAAATTTACGTTTTCATTTCTTATTTCAAGCTAAATGCTACCTCAAATGCAGAAATGCAGAATCCATGACTTTTTTGTGTGTTGGTCTACGTAGACGATCTCTCTAATCTCTATAATACTAAACTGATCATTTTAAAAACATTTCATTAGCAGTACATATTATGATGATGGATGCTTGGATGTTGCTTTGCCAGATTTATTCTTTATTCAATAAAAGAAATGACGAAACTTTTACCACAAATTAGAACTGTAAGAAGTCGCGTGCAAAAGCTAGTAATACCTAAATCGATCGCAGCAAGTAACATCTGACTGTCGGAACTACATTTTTTAATGAACTGAAATAATTACTTTGCTCTCCGGCGACTTTAATTAACTAATCCTTAAATTATTAATTATTAAGGTCACGGGTGAGCAAAGTAATTGTTTCAGTTCATTAATATAATGGAACTCGGCAAAGTAACACCTGATTCAATAAACTACATTTTTTGATAATTTTATTTTTTTACATGAGTCTAAAATAATTGTACATCTCAGACACGACAAAGTTAAGTACTGCGGTCGAAATAAAGTAAAAAAAACAGTGAGCTATGTTATTCATAATGAACTTTAACTTCAAACTTTTTTTAAGATCTAACAAGTAATATTGATTCTTGTTATCTTGAATAAAAGAAATAAAAATAGTTATAATTAATTATTTTAAAAAATATATATTTATTTATTTATTTATCCTAGGAAAGTGCAATATTGAGGGCAAAACCTAGAAGAAAGATAAGCACAAAAACGAGACACGAGTTTCCACTTTTACACATAACAGCGACAACGTACAGTCAACAGCAAAAATAAACTGTTGAAATATGGTCTCGTAATAAATGTACACAAGTAATTGAATCAGATATAACTGACTATTTGTAGTTAACTGTAAATGAGAAAGTTTCTGAAGCTGTTTGTGTGTTTATTTATCAATCACTCGAAAACGGCTGAATATATGAAACGTGGCAAACAGGTAGACAAAAATCTAAATGAAGACATAGGATACTTAATACCTAGTAATAGAGTAATCTATTATTCATTATTGATGTTTATAGTAAAGAGATAGTTAAGACATCGTGTATTATTATTTCGCTCTGACATAATAGCTTGTTTATCTTATTTCTGTGTTCCTGTGCTATTATACGAGATCATTAGTAATTGGTAGATCATTTTGTTTTGGCTTTTTAAATGTTCAGTTAAGAATTACAATATAGTTCTATCTATATTATAAAAAAAACACTGAATGTCGGACTCATCAACACCCAGCCCCAATGCTTCTTTGGCACTAAAATACATTTTTAGAGGTTGCTGATTTGTTGAAATTCCCGCGGAACAGGGAATAGAAGAGATTTATATGGTCGATGTAGAACGACCCTATCTCCGTAACTATGATAACTAGGCTTTTATAATATATCATACGTATAGTATAGGTGAAATCCGCGCAAGAACGAAAGTCACCGACATAGCTCGAAGAATCGCCAGACTCAAGTTGCAGTGGGCAGAGCACATCGCTCGTAGAGTTGATGGCTGATGGGGCAAAAAGGTCGTACACGGACTGAAAGATGCAGTGTAGGTAGGCCTCCAACAAGATGGAGCGACGACCTGGTTAAGGTTGCGGGATCGCGTTGGATGCGGATGGCACGGGATCGATCTATTTGGCGAGCTTTGGGGGAGGACTATATTCAGCAGCGGACTTCGACGATGAATGATAATGTTATAGATGATCATAACAGTAAAAACTGGTTTGAGGATTTATATTCGCGGGATAAAGAAAAAACAGGATTTACATATTCGCTAACTGACAACGATGATGATGTATAGATCGACGAAGTCGCGAGTATAAGCTAGTTAGTTATATCTAGACTGTCATGCTTGAACATAAATAAATAAATAAATATTAGGGGACAATCTTACACAAATCGATCTAGTCCCATAAACTAAGCAAAGCTTGTACTATGGGTACTAGACGACGATAAACATACTTATATAGATAAATAAATACTTAAATACATAGAAAACATCCATAACTCAGGAACAAATATTCGTGCTCATCACACAAATAAATGCCCTTACCGGGATATGAACCCAGGACCTCTTGCTTCGTAGGCAGGGTCACTACCAACTAGGCTAAAGCGGTCGTTAATGCATACATATTTTGAATTGTTGATTCTGATCATTTACTTTTGACGCTGACTGTACTGCAAACTTTAAGTATACAACTTACATCGAGTGTGTTTATTATAATCTGAATTCACAAGAGCTTTATAAAGTTTTGCAGGATTACAGGAGCTTATGGGAACCCTAAAATTGTTGTATATGACTAAGTCGCAAACAGCTTAAACGATAACTGGAATGAGTTTAATTGAATTGTCTTTGATCGCTTTATTCCAATTTTCGTTAACTTATGAAATCCCAACATCTAATAAATCGATGAACGTCAGCTGCACGCACGAAAAAGGATGACGCAATGTAACGTACATGTCCCGTACAGAGCAGTGAAGGCCAGGATGTACAAGAGATCAGCGCGCGCCAGGATGTACGGGGGGTGGGTGAGGGGGTAGGGGGGAAAGGGGGGTGCGGGGGTGTGTGTGCGGTGGCATTGAAGAGGGGATGAAAAATTCATTGAATTTGCCGTAAGATGCACCGTTTTCAAGATATTGTCAAAACACCGGTTCTCCTACGATCACCGAGGTTAAGCAACGTCGGGCGCGGTCAGTACTTGGATGGGTGACCGCCTGTTTTCATTTTTGTTTTTTGAATGTTTTGTTATGACGTTGTCACGTTAAACTACAGACAACCGGTTTTTTCTAAGACCTTAGTGTCTATGTTTGCCGCATGCCAGACGAGTTGTGGGGCAAGATAACCACCGCGTGGAAACCTGACAACTCGAAAAGGCGACCTGGTAGACCCAGACGGCGATGGCGGGATGAACTGTACTTCTTCTTGGAGGACTGGCCCTCGTATACAGCGGACAGAGAGCAGTGGAAATGTTGGGGGAGGCCTTTGCTCGGCAGTGGGACAGAATAGGCTAATAATAATAATAAATAGCGTCTATAAACTGTGGTAGGCCCAAGTGGTTTGAGCTATAACCTAACATCAAGTAGCATAGTATAGTAGTGAACGGTACTCTGAAGATGAGCTCTGGTTGAGTTCGAAACGCGTCAGTGTAGTTTGGTGGTGATGATAGCTGGGTTTGTGTTATTTGTGTGTGTTCGTACAATGTGGAGGTGGAGGAACTGCATGAACACACATTTCTTGCATATACAGTTGTGGCCATATAATTAAGAACGATTATTTATTGAGATGATTTTTTCAAAGTAACAAGTATAACTAATTGCCCGTATTTTTTTTATTTCTCTCGGTATTGCAAAACTTTTCCGTACTACCGGTACATTCATTTATGCAACATTGTTGGCTAAAAAATTAATAGAGAAACTTTATACATTCGATCTAACCTAGTATTAGTACTTACTGGCTGGTCACGTAATTAAGAACGCTGAATAGTTTATTATTTTTTCAAATTTAAATAGAGAACACTGTGTGGCTCTGTGGTTGTAGATTATTATTCGTATAATTTTGGCGCCATTTCGTGCTGTTAAAGTCTTAAAAGTGATTACTTCGTATAAAAACAATGGGGAAAAATAATAGTTGTGATAAATCTACAAGAGAAGTAATAATAAAACTTCGCGAGAAGAATTGGTCGTATAAAAAGATAGCCGACCATCTGCAATGTTCAAAAACAATGGTTTTCCATGCCGTAAAGCATTTTTCCACGTATCAAACTACTTCAAACGTTCCGCGTGGACCTAGACAGAGAAAGTCATCTCGTCGAGATGATCGAAATATCGTTCGTTTGGCAAAACAAAATCCTTTTAAAGGGTCTAATGAGTTGAGAAAAGAATATTTTGGCGAAAACAACCCTTCAGCAATCTCTGCACGCACTATTCGAAGGCGTTTGGTAGAAAATAAGTTGAACGGAAGGATAGCAAGAAAGGTGCCTATGTTGAAACGATGTCATAGGCAAGCCCGACTTGCATTTGCAAGAAGGTATGAAAACTGGACAGTCAGACAGTGGAAAAACGTTCTTTTTTCTGACGAGACAAAAATAAATAGGGTATGTTCTGATGGAAAACGATATGTACGACGCCCTCCGAATAAAGCATTCGACCCAAAGTACACAAAAGTGACATTAAAGCATGGCGGGGGAAATGTGAAAATTTGGGGGTGCTTTTCTGGACATGGCGTTGGACCTGTTAGGCTGATAGAAGGAAACATGGATCAATTCCAATACAAAAATATACTGCAAGAAACAATGTTACCATATGCCGAAGACGTGCTTCCGGTTATTTGGACATTCCAGCACGACAATGATCCAAAGCATACTGCACGCACCGTTAAGGAATTCTTCACATCACAATCAGTTTCAGTCTTAGATTGGCCAGCCAACAGCCCAGATCTTAACCCAATAGATCATCTTTGGTGCGAAGTCAAGAAAAAGGTTTCAAATCGACAGTGTGGCAATTTGAGAGAGCTGTACGACGTTTTCTTAGAAGAATGGAACTCTATTTCTCTTGCGAAATGTCAAAAATTGATAGATTCAATGCCTCGCCGGTGTAAAGCCATAATTAAAAGCCGTGGACATGCTACTAACTATTAATTTTAGTTCAAATGTATTAAATTGCTTTTTTTTCTATACCAACTTCACATTAATATGATTTATTTAATCTAAGTTTCATATAAAACAACTCTCGAGCAGTTTAATAAATCGTTCTTAATTATTTGTCCAGCTTCATTACTATTTGAATTTATTAGTATAGAGAACAAATAAAATTTGTAAAAAAAATGTTAGCAATTATACACTATTATTATTAATCCTGTTTGCTCTATCCATGTGGCTATTTTATAACATAACTTGTTACTTCTAAGAAGGAACACAACTAGACATATGACATGATTTAGATAAAAAAAAATCGGAAACTTCAAATCGTTCTTAATTGTATGACCACCACTGTATACGTAACTATAATAAGGCCGTGGGTGAGCAAAGTAATTGTTTCAGTTCTATATTATGGTCTCTTGAGTAGAGGGTCATGGGTTCAAACCCGGAGTCACACTTCTAAGTTTTTCGGAATTAACGTGCGAAATTTAAATTTGAAATTTACCATGAGCTTTACAGTGAAGGAAAACAGTGTGAGGAAACCTGGACACCAGCAAAGAAACTTAATGATGTGTGTGAAGTTCCCGATCCGCAATAGACCCGCGTGGTAACTACGGCCCATTCTCTTTCTAAGAGGAGGCCAGTGCCTAGGATGTATGCCAAGATGATGATGATGACTTTTAGTGACGCAAGACTTTTATGTTAAAGTTGGATGGAATAGTGATAAGCATATAAATATGTTAGGACACAGGTGCGCTACCAAATTCATGCGGGAACATATATTGGGGTGTTAAATTTTGAAATACTCGTAATACATATTTGATATTCTCGCGGAAGCTGCACGAATTCTTGGCTTTAACTGACTCGGTAATTTGGTACTACAACATTCTGATAAGTTTAATTTAGATCCAAATTGTTTTTGCAATTTTTGTCAAGTTTTGACGATGCAAGAAGCTTCATACCTACTTAAATATTAAACATCTAAAGCTCGAGAGACATTTGTATTTTTCTGCCCCGACCGGGAATCGAACGAGCTTAGTAGGTTCTTTAACCACTCGACTATTCGATCGTTAGCAAAAAAGATTGTCCTTGGAATCATACAATACAATGCCTCTTTATTTCTACACCATAATGAACACAATGCATAAAAATGATTATGTACTTGAAAAATACATAGGGTAACAACAAACGCATCATAAAACATCTATGTCGATAAGTGATACACAATATACTTAGATTATTTATACACTAGATAGTGTCAGTAGCAAACATTGCGATACAAAACGTCCAAAAATCCATTTGACAGTTTCTTATTACGATCGCGTTACGTCATTCAAACTGAAGGGAGGCAAATGACATATAAGCCAACAATTGGTTTATATTTTTCGGGACGTTTTCATGCCGCCTGAGCTCTGTCTAGTGTATAAATAATCTAAGACAATATACTTGTAAATAAATGGACTATAATAATAATTTAGTATGTCATTATCATCATCATCATCCCAGCCTATATACGTCCCACTGCAGGGCACAGGCCTCCTCTCAGAATGAGAGGGCTTGGGCCGTAGTTCCCACGCGGGCCCAGTGCGGATTGGGAACATCTCACACACACACACACACACACACACACACACACCATTGAATTTCTTCGCAAGTGTATACAAATTTCCTCACGATGTTTTCTTTCACCGTTCTTATGGTAAATTTCAAATGTAATTTCGCACATAAATTATGTAGTGGTGCTAACTAGAGATTTAAAGAATAGGCAAAGATTTAGCACGCCATAGGGCTATGGCAATCATTTGTACCTACTTATGTCGTTTTGTGCCTTTAAAATCCAAATTAAAAAGCAGCATATGCAAAATATTGGCAAGAATAACCGCTGATAACATGACTGAATTTTGTCAACTTAACGAAATTCAATCCTTGTCAAATATTAACCTCGATATCGTCATGTTAGGTCAGTTCGGGTCTGTCCCAAAAGTTCCCTACACCCAGCAGTATCTAACACCCGCGATGAACAATGCCAAGGGTCCTAACGAGTGAATTTTATGTTAATTTATGGAACTGAACCGAATAAACATTTTAGGCGTATTGAAAATAAAAACAGTAGCTTGTTCAACAAGGGAGGAAAATATCCAATATCACACGAGGTTACTTGGTACCCGAGGGTTTCGAGGGTGATATTGGTGTTTTTCCCGAGTTAAACACTCTGCTTTACATTTCGACTACAAGGAAAGTAAGAAAATATAAGTATAAATAAATAAAAATGTCTAAACTGGTCAATATGATCGTTGTAAAATATTTCAATAGAGTTGATTGTTAAATAAGCAATAATTAATTTAACAAAATTTAAAATGTTCAATATTTCGAGGGTGATATTGGTGTTTTTCCCGAGTTAAACACTCTGCTTTACATTTCGACTACAAGGAAAGTAAGAAAATATAAGTATAAATAAATAAAAATGTCTAAACTGGTCAATATGATCGTTGTAAAATATTTCAATAGAGTTGATTGTTAAATAAGCAATAATTAATTTAACAAAATTTAAAATGTTCAATATAATAATCAATGAAAACAGTAGATAAGGTACTTAGGTATTTTAGTAAATTTAATTGTAAAATAAGTAAGTTACCAATTTGAACCAAGGAGTTAAACTGTATAGAGATAGGCTGTGTAGACATATGACATTGTCGTTTACCGTGTTTTTTTCTTAAGATTTTTTAACTTTTCTGGTTTAAGTCACTAAATAAGAAAGTAATGTAAATTAATAATGTATTCACTGGCATTATAAAATTTGTAATATGACTAATTAAGAAAAAAAAACTCAATACTTAAATATACCATGTATATGCCGTAATGCTTGGCTGAATGCGTATGTGTTCCATTGACAGCCAATGCCTTTATTTTTTTAATTAATTTCTACTTCTACCCTTGGGAAAAAAATAATAGTTATCCTCCCGTATGTCAGATGATTTGCCTCACTTTCCGAGTATGAGAGATAAAAATATATATTATCGTCATCCCAGTCTATACATATACGTTCCACAGCAGGGCAAAGGCCTCCTCTAATAAAGTGGTTTAAAAACTTCATCATTTCAGCCGAAAGAGGTCCAATGCTGAACATTAGGCCCAACCCAAGGCTTGCTAAACAGATCGATTCTATGCCGTCCGTATCCAAAGGTCGTTGCTCCATCTTGTTGGAGGCATACCTACATTGCGTCTTCCGGTCCGTGAACGCCACTCGAAAACCTTTTTGCCCCATCGGCCATCAGTTGTACGAGCGATGTGCCCACTGCCACTTGAGTTTAAAAACTTACTCGTCTTGAAATCACTAACCATACGTGCATCAAAAGTTTCAACGACGGCCGACGGACATTTTAACGGTAGAAGGTCCATCTTCGATAAGGATTACGACAGTTGGTACTCGCATCTTATCATAGTAGGGGAGCCCAAGAGGGGATTTGTGAAGTTACTCGAGCGCGGCAGATTAAATAATATAAGGGGGTATACCTTATACCCTTTAGAGTACCTCCATTGAATATGAGCACTTCATGTGGGGGGGTTTGCCTAGGGCACCATGTCAACGTTAAAACCTTAACCGTACTTAGTAAAAAAAATTGATTCTTTAAAATACTCGAGCGCGTCAGATTAAGATAAGGTGGGTTCATTATTAGCAGAACAATGCACATTTCACTTCCAAATCGTCAGTCTTTGGAATTAACAATTAATTAACGTCGTCCATGGGCGACGGTGAGCGCTCTCCATCAGGTGACCTGTCTGCTCGTTTGCCACATCTAATAAAAAAAAAAATTAACATCCCCATGAAAACTTGACGCGTGCCCTTCCGTATGACCACCCCACCATGCAAAGTGGCAGATTATCACACATTTATTACACTGATAATAAATGTGTGATAAACTGCCACTTTGCATGGTGGGGTGGTCATACGGAACCACTGCACGCTGGAGTATCAAATTATCAAAATCTGACGCGCTCGAATATTTCAAAGAATCTATTTTTACTGAGTTTTTTGACGGTGTGCCCCAGGCAAACCCCCCCACATGAAGTGCTCATATTCAATGGGGGTACTCTAGAGGGTATCCAACCGTATATTAATCTGGCGCGCTCGAGTAACTTCACAAATCCCCCCTAGGCTCCCCTACTATCAGTAATATCCGCCACACCCATTGAGCCTCGCCAATACAATAATCTGATTGCCGTCTTTGTCGGCACGCGCTCTTTGTTGATGGGTGAACCAATGATGTAGGTACTAGATCTTGCGGAAGATATTGTGTACATGTAAAACCAGTCTACCCTTAGTCTACCCGTAATCACGACGCTAGTAGATTTGTTGAAATCATCATCATCATCACAGCCTATAGGTATACGTCTTACTGCAGAACACAGGCCTCCTCTCAGAATGAGAGGGCTTGGGCCGTAGTTCCCTCGCGGGCCCAGTGCGGATTGGGAACTTCACACACATCATTGAATTTCTTTGCTGGTGTGTCCAGGTTTCCTCACACTCGCACTGTTTTCCTTCACTGTAAAGCTCATGGTAAATTTCAAATGTAATTTCGCACGTAAATTCCGAAAAACTTAGAGGTGCGAATCCAGGTTTGAACCCACGACGCTAGTAGATTTGTTAAAATATCGGTAGCTTAATGATCTCGTAAGGTGTTCATTTATTACGCAAAGCCGAGTTAAACTTGCAAGAAAAAACGCGCAAGTTGCATTACATTGCGAGGCAGGAAAGCGATATAATTGAAGTGGTCCATCCAGCGCCGCTATGTAATGCAACTTGCGCGGTTTTTCTTCCAAGTCTTAACTTAGCTTGACGATTTAGCGTTTTTTTTGGGGGGGGGGGGGGGGGCATGTCGTATTTTTTCTCAAATGGGGGTGGAAGGGAGTCTTGATAGTTCCTACGTGAGATCACAAAAATGCACAAAGTTAAGTACAGATGAATGACGAAGAAACACTAAAAAAAAATACATACAAAACAAGTTCCTTAAAATTGTTTTTTTTATTAATAAATATTAAAATAAACTACACGTATTATTTTTCCTCTACATTATTACGAAGGTAATAAATGTTAAAGAGAGGGGAGGGGGTCAGCCTATTCTGACTTTTTCTCACATAAGGGTTAAAAACGTCAGGAAAACTACAAATACCTTCGAAGAAATTCAACGGCGTGTGTGTGAAGTTCCCAATTCGCACTGGGACAACGTATATAGGTTGGGATGATGATGATGCTGTTGTACTCGAAGCAGTTTTTATTTTTAATTTGCGCATCTTTCGTCTTTTCTGTTTCGTGTAAGTAAGAAAGAAAGTTTTCTCTTGTCAATACTTTAAATCCAGCCGCTATTAACAGATCGACTTAAACGAAAACCAATAACCACATCTTAGAGATGGTCTTTAACAGTTCCAAAGAACTGGCGCTTTACGGCTTTGTAATGAAAGTTTGGTTTGGTGGTAAAGCTACCACGTAAAATAAAGGTTTTGGTGCAAGATGATAAGCTTTAGCGTATTTTCACTCCCACGCATTATAGGTAATTAAGGTTCGCGGATGGCGACCATAAACTGGACGCAGCGTTGCCAGGCCTCCCAGTCGGTGGCTAACCGAGGTTTGTTCGTTCGATAGTGAACGTCTTCTGAATGATGATGATGATTATCATAATTGTTAAACGCGTACTGCCAAATATACATTTACATATATTGAACGACTCTCTACGCCTTTTGCTTCTCTTGCAATTATTAAAGAAGTTTGCCAACGGTCTATATTTTAGATTAGGGTTGGCAAACCTTTATTGATGAACGTGCCATTTTTGTATGGAAACAAAAACACTCTGGTTATGATGTGCCATCAAAGATACTAAACTTAGTGATTGCTTGGATGCTTAATTAGTGACGTGCCTGAATTATATCGTCGCGTGTCATTCGTTCGTCATCCCTTTTTAGAGAGATGACCAAAACTGGGTCAGTTCGAACTCTTCTTGAGAACCCTCAGCCACCGGTCCTAGGTTGAATTTTATTTGTTTTGTAAAATGATAAGAACGACATTACAACAAGATAATGGGCGTGACTCATATGCCACTAAAATACGCGAGTGCTTTAACTTTACCCAAAACAAAAATACACACTCTGGAGTTACTGCTATTACTAACTTTGTTCATTCGTCACCATTCATTTGAGCCGAAAGACATCCACTGCTGAACCCGTCCCGTGCCATCCGCATCCAACGCGATCCCGCAACCTTAACCAGGTCGTCGCTCCATCCTACACTGCATCTTCCGATCCGTGGACGCCACTCGAGAAACTATTTGCCCCATCGGCCATCAGTTCTACGAGCGATGTGCCCTGCCCACTGCCACTTGAGTCTGGCGATACTTCGAGCTTGTCGGTGACTTTAGTTCTTGCGCGGATTTCATCATTTCTAATGCGATCCCTTGGCTACTATGATAAGCCTTAATCTAGCTTTTTAATTACAGCTTTTTAATTACATTATCTGCCCTAATTTTACTCGCTCACATGCCATCACTCACACCAAACATGTTCACGCTCCAGTGAAGTTTACAAGTTTTACGCGTCATTAACCTCTGCTATGATCGAAAAGAATTAATGCTTTGATATTTTAATCTACGTTTTAAGTTTCAGAAATTAATAAAGACGAGTAAACCCCCAAGCTTAAGTGGAAGAAGTATGTTCTACGCCTACTTAGAGTGGTTTTAGGAGGTTCTACGTTTTAAGAGTAGCTTAAATTGAAATATTGAGATTGTTGAGGTTTGAATACCAAATCTTTCTCTAATTTACATGATACTTATGTAATATATCGCTTCTTTGTGATGTTATCTCTGGTAGTAATTTCTTGATTCTCTATTTAGGACAAGGACCCAGTGGCGTAACTATAAGGTGGCAGGGCTGGCAAAATGCCACGAGCCCCCGACCCTAGAGGGCCTCGGCCCAAGAAGCTGCAAAGCAAACCTAGAAATAGCATTAAAATTTAATTACAACGTGACGATCTTTACTCGGAGGGTCCCATCCAAGAAACTTGCCATTAGTTACGCCACTGCAAGGACCCCTTATGTATTTCATTGATTCAAGAGATTTTTTATTCTTATTTCTTATTTTGAGTCCATTTTTTTATTTAGTCACTCCTCACAAATTATTAGATCATCTTGCTTGGCTGCTCTTTGCTAAGACTATAATCGGATCATTTAAAAGAGATTGTATCGATTGTGTGAAGTTGGTCCATCAAACAGCTCTCAGATCTCCAAGGAAAAAATGAAAAAAAGAAAAACATTTATGGAACTTCTTGTATTGCTCTATTTCCGTACGATTGACCCACGAAAGTAGCAATAAAAGGATTTTACACTCAAATTATAGAATTGGCGTAATCACGCTAAATCTTCATATTTCTAATGCTTAGAAGAATAATGACTAAATCTATAAATTTCCAAGTAGTGGTGGTGTAGTGGTTTGACCTATAGCTTCTCCAGCAGAGAGGCGTAGGTTCAGGGCAGGGCTCGTACCTCTGAGTTTTTCGGAATTTGCGAAATTACATTTTGAAATTTATGAGCTTTGCGGGGGAACGTATCAAAATATATAAAGTTTAAAACGAATAATGGACGAAATACATAATGCTCATAATACATACTAAAATTTTCTATGAAACTATTGATAAAACGAACTTTTTTAATCATGTAATCTACAGATTGGTTTAGGTTAGGTTTGGTTTATTTTATGAAAATCCTGTAAAGTTGAGAATTTCCAAGAAAATTGCATATCAAATGACCATTATGTAGTTCGTCCATTATTAATTTTAAACTTTAGATATTTTGATACGTACCCGCTTTGCGGTGAAGGAATACATCGTGAGAAAGCCTGCACACACCAAGAAATTCAGTGGTGTGCGTAATGTTCCTAATGCGCACTAGACCCGGGTGAGAACTATGGGCCAAGCCCTCTCACTCTGAGAGGTCTGTGTCCTACAGTATACTTAGGCCGAAACGGATCTCTAAAAAACTTTACGCAAAAATCACGAAACAGACAACCGTTGGGTATAAAAAACCCTGATCGCTAAACCGTTTAAAAGGCATCCCTGGGCGGCGTCTGCTATCAATATTCTTGCCCTGGCTTTGTTTTGTTATGAAAGAAATAACCTCTCTTATCTGCAAGCCCGTTAAACTGATCCGACGCGAGCCTGCATAAATCTACTCGTACTGCCCGTTTATACGGGCTGTTCCAAAAATTGACGGTAACCTGGTACCAGGCGAGAGGTCGGATTTCACCAGTCCTGGAAAAATATCAAGTCACTTAGTTAAGAAAGATAAGAAAGAAAGAAGGGAAGTTGCATACGTTTTTATAATAAAATTCCGAAAACAATAACCGACCAAACGGATACCTACAAAATTCAAATCCATTGTGAAGAAAACAATAATATCTAAGGCGTACTATAAAATCAATGACTATATCATGGACAGGGATGTTTGGAAATGATTCCGATCCGTATTGACGATCTCTAGTCTCAAATAGCGTAACTAATGTGTTAAAAAATTTTGTTTTATCTAATTTAGTTGCATCTGTTTGAAATAAATATACCTTGTTGAGTTTCTTGCCGGATTCTTCTCAACAAGGTTTTTCCAAACCGGTGGTAGATTCTGCGACGTTCATAGGAGCATCAATTGACGCCTAAATTTAATAAAGAATTTTTGACTTTGACATTGAAAGAAAAATATTTTATTTAAGGTTTCAAAAATACCACTACCAAACAGCGATAATGGGATCACAAAAATTTGTTTATTGCCGCTGAAAAATGATGATTACACAAAAATAAAAATATACATTAGTTTAAGAAAGTGGCTCAGAATAAGCTACGAGCAAATACTTGCAGCGCTGATTTTTTGATAATTCTACGATCTTAACGTCATCCTGCTAGACTGTCTCCGAACATCTTGACAGTTCAACCCACTAGAATTACCACAGCATTTAAGGTATTGTAATTATAGTCGGTTTACACGTATACCCGCTTTAATGATCTCCAAACATTGCTCAACTAAAAAAATACACTTGCTTGCTTAACATTTCTAAGGTGACACATCGTTAGCAAGCTTACAATGGGTACAGAGCTATCTAAATCTAAACGCCACTGTAAAACTAAACTACCTTACGTAAGCTTAGATATGAATTAGACACACAGTATTTGACTCATTCACAAACTACAATATCCATCCGCAAACGAGACTCTCTCGCAAATATCAACGTACTCAATACGAAACAAACAAAGACCACCATTTGTTTTCCTTGGACGGCTCCCGATGCATAATTTTCGAATGCAGTTTGTCAAACAATATGAATGTATTGGAATGTGTACATTCATGTTTGGCTAACTGCTTTCAAGTGATCTATGAGATAGGGAAACAAGGGAGCTTATTGTCTGATGCACTCGGAATCGTAATCATTTGACCACTTATTTCTGTTACACGGCAAAGTATGAGGACAGAAAGAGATGGTGAACGGATGGTGAGTCCCCGCTCGTTAGACAATACAGTGTCTGGAACACGTCTGGAATGTTATATCCATGTTGGTGTAATCTTGAATAGATGAATAGAAATACCAGCCGATGGCATTCATGATAGACTCGAGGTATAGTCTGGGTTCAATTACAGACAACATGCATGCATATCACCTAGGGTAACTCGGTTTTATTTCCTTATTTTTTCCAGAACTAGTTTAACTTATCTTCTCGCCTACTTTTACCGTGTACTACGTGTGAGCAATAAAAATATAATTTGTAATTTTTGTTGACGTAGGTATCTAAACTACATAATCGCAACAAATAACGAGTGAATCCGATGCCAACAAGTGAGTAAAATTTTACTTGAAAGATTTAAAAATATTATAATGACCATAAAAAGCTACCTTCGTCTTAAACATACGTCAAATGTGGCAAACAGGCTACGCAGGATATTTTGGAGCCGAACAAGCTTAAGCAAGCCCATTATTCTTCAAGTTTATCTATTCCCGATGCAAAACTGGCCGTCCCAGATCGCCCTGGGGCAGGGGCAGACCATTACACATTTGCATGCTCCCGCGCCCCATACACCAGTCCCTTACGTACCCTAACACGGTTTGAGGCATTAGAAGAATCCCTGGCGACTTGCCGCGTTTACTGACAATTTACGGCATGTTGACTTTGGAAATAAATAGGGTACGGACTTTTACGGCTTCGGGACAATCGGATTTGCGAGAGCATCATACTTGAATGTTTTTTGTATTATTCAATTTTCTGGTGGTTGTACGTGCACAAACACTCTCATCAAAAGTGCCTTGGGATATTTTTTGTCTCTAGACAGTTTTAAACATTTCAGTATAGGCATATTACTAATGAGTCAAAACATCAAATTTGTCTACGGATATTATGTAAGTAGCCCAAGACTTTTTGACATGTGCATACTCGAAACTTTATACCGAGTTTTTTTTTATTTCAAACTTCTACTGAAAGGCATAGGCTTCTCACAATATTATGTGGGCATGGGCTGGGCCCACGCGGACTCAGTGCTGGTTAGAAACTTCACACACACCATTGAATTCCTTCGCTGGTGCGTGCAGGTTTCCTTCATCGCAAAGCTCATTGTAAATTTCAAATGTAATTTCGCACATAGATTCCATAAAACTCAGAAGTGCGAGGCGGGCTCGAACCCACGAACCTCTGCTTGAGTCCTACGTCAAACCACTAGGCCACCACGGCTTTTTTTTTTAATTTACTAAAATCCCGGAATTTCAATCCAACATTACTGTCAGATCTAGTGGCCGCGTGGGAACTACGGCCCAACCCCTCTCATCCTGAGAGGAGGCCTGTACCCTGCAGTAGGGCGTATATATAGGCTGGGATGATGATGATGTCTGATCTAATGAATCACGCGAGCGAAACCGCGGGTACAGGCCTGTTCAACAAATCCCAACAGCAAATAAACTCCCACTTATGACTAGCAAATAACTTGACCGTACATTTGGGATAAAGGCGTAACAACGTTGGGCGATCGGTTACCATTCACACGTCATTAGGCAGCCCTGAGCTACGATAAATACTATCTCATCAGTGTGCGGAATATACGGAAAAACATTCGGAACAAAACGCTTGTTAAGAGTATCATTATTTGGCTAAACATTTTTCGGCCACCTCTGTTATCAGCTCAAGTTGAAAGAATAATGAGCATAATAGATATGAGAGAGAGAGAGAGGAATATACACATAATACACGATACATTTATACTCCGATTTCACCCAGTGTATTATATATTTATACACTGGGTGAAATCGGAGGTGTAATCAGAAGTGATACGGCTGAATTGAGCATTAAAGTAGGGTCACAATAATGCAGGTGATGTAGGTAATTACACGCAGTATTAAGACTCAATCTTGCAATGTACAAAATTAAACAATTTCATCAGTCGGAAGACCTCGCGTTGGCGTCGTTTCAACTAGTGGGTTGGCCTTCGGACTCCTGCGACCACCACTATCTGTACTTGGTGATAAAAATGTTAAAAGTGATAAATCGGTTGCGAATTAGCAACAAAATTGGTTTTTCTTGGATATCGACTTCCGCGACGTAACGCCTAATTCAATCGTTTTTCGTCAACTTCCGAGTCTCGTGTGTTTCCGATTTAAGATAGAAAGACGTAGCAACAAAACGGAAGTAAACGGAAATGGATCTTTTCTTTTTAGGGTTCTTTAGCGGAGCTTTATTAACGAGGGCAAATAAATAAAGTAAAATTGTTACCTACTTTTTTACTTAGTGTTTTGGTTACGTCATAATAGTGTTTAGTTATTGTAGCAAGCAGAGGGTTCTGAGTTTACCTAGATATGCACTTTAGCTTTTATCGGAAATTATATAATTATATAAATTTCAACGATATGGACTTAAGTAAAGTAACGCCTGAATTAATGGTGAGTGTGAAATTCCCAATCCAACAGTTTAAGCCCTATCAATCTGAAAGGAAGCTTGTGTCCAACAGTGGGACGTAGGTATATAGGCCAGAGATGCATATGATGACAGTTGCTGCAACTTTAAGTCTTGAGAATAAACTCGAATAGAGTTTGAAACGGAATGTCTTTTATAATATCTGGGCATTGTGACTCCTTTGACATTCTGACACTTGGTCCAACATATCCCGTAGGGACACAAACCTGCCTTGCACGTATAAAGCAGAAGCAGCTAAAATAACGTCTATTAATCCCATTTTTTAGATGCAAAGCCTTCAACTCAACTTCGAAAAGTATTAAATAATTTATTCAAAACCGCAACGCCTTTGTAAATTGCTAAAGCAGGTTGGACAAAGAGGTTCGATTACGTAGATTGTGTGCTGATAACGGGCGTCGTTTAGAATACCGTCTTCTTAGATAATATCCGCTTCGTACTAAGACGCTTTATACTGTACGATTTGAAACGGATGCAACAATTGTTTTACGACCATGATTATTAGCAGCACATACGGCTATTAGTTCCTGATACGTCAGATGTTTGTTTCGCTGGATTTATGTTTTGTATTGATGTAGTAGACCCTGTGTGGACACGTACTAAGTAAGGAGAACTAATTTCTGACACTGTACCTGAATAAACTATTCCCTTCACCTTTGTGCTCATAATGCATGTAGTACAATATCTAGATAACGAGGAATGAAAATAGTTAGATACATAGCTCCGATTGACCGACCAACCAAGCGCCAACCGAATCAAACTGATCCGTGTGGACTTAGTGAACGATTCCCTCAATGTACTAGTCAGAGTAAGAGCGAGTATTCTATATATGTAATAAAGAAATAAATTACGTACTAGTGTACCAAAAGAACTAAAAGATCGAACAAGTAATTTTTTCCGATTGTACTAAGTAGTTGAGAGCGGGCTCAGTGCGGGATGGGAACTTTGCCCCGCATGACGTTTTCCTTAAATTTCAAAATGTAATACCGCACATTAACTCGCAAAATTTAGAGGTGAGAGCCCGGGCACGATGCCATTGTGGCTTTTGCTTAAGAGGCTAGGTCAAATCCACAGAAATATACTACTATTTAGGCTACCACAATTTCAGAGCCTACACTACGAAATTCGATTTTCGAACTTTGTATATTATAGTATTACCATTCCGTTCACACAAATACACTCACCGGCAAAAAATTTGGCTCACAGTCCATCTTTCATACAAACGAGGTTCATACTTTGATGTCTTGGTTCTCCACTAGGCGGTGCTTTCGCTGTCATTTGATGATGGCTACTCCGAGCATTGATAAAGGACATTCAGAGTTCCTAAGATACCCACCTGATTGAATCTGCGTTTGGCACGGAAATTATACACATTTAGAAAAACAGCTAAAAAGGCAATAAAATGAATGAAAATCTCAGTGCGGTACAAATTCTCTCGCTGTGGTGTAAACTGGTTGTTGAATCAGTTGTGTGTGTTAGAAACTCTGGATGACCATTGTCGATGCTCTGGATATCTATCATCAGATCTTAACCGGAGCAGAAATAAGGCATCAAAGTAGCCTCGTTTGTATGAAAGGTGGACTGTGGGCCAAATTTTTGCTGGTGAGTTTAGTGTTAAAAAGAAGAGTGAAAAGAATGGCACAATTGAACTTAAAATTCCAAATTTTCTTAGAAGTTAGCCCCCCCAGAGACTGTTTCCAACAGATCGTATCCGTCCCGTGTCCCGCAAGTCGTAGCCTGCTCACAGGTTGTAAAAGCTAGTTCCAGGTACACCCTATTGTGTCAGATTTTACTACCTCCTCGCAATATTAGCGTGAAGGTATTCGCGGCTAGGAGCCGATCATCGGATGCATGCAAACGGGCTGTTTACGTAAATCCTGATAAACGTTATCTGTGTATATGAAAGCTTATGGTTCCGGCAAATGGTCGAGTTTGATTGGGAAATAGTTTGGGAGTGCGCTTTTGATTTTGTCACGTGTGAATGAAATGCAGTGCATGGTTTTGTACAAATATGTATTGCATCTGTTTTTTTTTTTCGATTATGTATATTTTTTCAAATATATTAAAACGAAACAAAAAATAAAGCTAGGTATACATTTTAAATTTACCATGAGCTTTACGGTAAACGAAAACGTCGTGAGAAAACCTGCATACACCTGCGAAGAAATTCAATGGTGTGTGTGAAGTTCCCAATTCGCACCGGGCCCGCGTGGGAACTACGGCTCAAGCCCTCTCATCTTGAGAGGCCTGTGCCCTGCAGTGGGACGTATATAGGTTGGGATGATGATGATGCATATAGAACCCATTCCCTGGTCGTTCCATGATGCGTGGTTTACCATTTACCATACTTCATTTTTTTAGCATTAGAAAGAAGGTTCTTGAGTGGCGTCCGCGGACCGGAAGACGCAGTGTAGGTAGGCCTCCAACAAGATGGAGCAACGACCTGGTGAAGGTAGCGGGAACGCATTGGATGCGGATGGCGCAGGGCCGATCTGTTTGGCGAGCCTTGGGGGAGGCCTATGTTCAGCAGTGGACGTCTATCGGCTGAGATGATGACGATGAGAAAGAAGGTAAGCGTTCCTGACCTCTTTTATTGAAAAACACTTTTGAAAAATAAGTCACATCCTGTGCTCTTGCAGGGCGTCACATGTACTTATACCAATTTTGTTTTTAAGAGCCTTGTCTGTAATGTGACTTGCAATAAAGAAACTGTTGTGATTTTGGTTTGGATTGGCGTTATTATATGCTAGAAAAAATATAAAGACGTGTTGTTTGTATAGATGGTATAATTGAAGTGACTTAAGATATTCAAAATAAGAAAAGTCATAATAAAAAATAGAACATTATTTGAATACCTATTAAAAATAATTTAGATTAGCCAGTACAGTATAAGTATTTACAACATTCCCCCTTAATCGAAATTATCCCAAGAGCAAAATAAAATAATACAAAGAACTATACAACTAAACCTATGCTAGCTGTACATCTCTTATGTGCAACAGGCCCAAGAGGTTTTGTTAGAACGTCTGCAGGCATGTCACTACTCTTTAAATAATTAAGGGTAACGATGCAGTCAGATACTTTTTCTCGTATAAAATGGAAACGAGTATCTATATGCTTCGTCCTGTTGTGGTGCACTGGATTGAGTACTAAGTTAATGGCACTCTGGCTGTCCGACATTAATGTAACTGAACTAAGTATACCTGTGATTTCCGAAATAAAGCGACGTAAATAGCAGGCTTCTTTTGTAGCTGCTGTAAGTGCCATATATTCAGCTTCTGTCGATGAGAGAGCCACGGTGGGCTGTTTCTTTGATTCCCATGCCACCGGTCCGTCAGCTAACTTAAACACGAAGCCCGTGTACGACTTCCTATTAATCGGACAATTAGCCCAATCCGCATCAGCGTATCCTTTCAGAAGGTTTCCTGTTCTTCTGTAAGTTAAAGAATACTGTGAAGTACCTTTTAGGTACTGTAACACCCGTTTCGCAGCATTCCAATGCTCCTTAGTAAAACAAGTATTGAACTGACTAAGATAACTAGCCGCGTATGCGATGTCAGGCCGTGAGTTTACTGCCAAATACATTAAAGAACCAATAAGATTTTGGTAAGGCAATAACGGTGACTCACTATTTAAATTCCTTTGCAATTTAGATTGCGCTAAAGGAGTTCCTGTCGTCTTACAATCACTCATATTAAACTTTTCTAACATTGACAATATGAAATTTGATTGATTTATTTTAATGCAATCTTTGTTGCTTTCTATTTGCAAGCCCAAATAAGATTTCAAATAGCCCAAATCTTTAAGGGAAAAATATGTCAACAAATCATTTTTGACAATTTCAAATGTCTTGTCAGAGGAGTAATAGATAATCATATCGTCCACATAAACACTTAACAATACAAGTTCCTTGTCAAAAAGTTTTGTATACACGCAAGGTTCAGAGGGCGTTACAATAAAACCTATATTCGAAAGAGTTTCATTTAACTTTTTATTCCAGGCGCGTGGAGCCTGTTTAAGACCATAGAGCGATTTCCTTAATAAGCAAACCTTATTTTCTTGGCCTTTTGCCGCAAAACCAAGAGGTTGCTCCATGTAGACTTCTTCTTGTAAATCGCCGTTAAGGAATGCAGTATCCACGTCCATATGCCTCATCTTTAAACCCATTTCTGCAGCTAATGCAAATAAAGTACGTAGTGAAGAATGACGTATTACCGGCGCAAATGTCTCATGATAGTCCACACCTTTTGTTTGACTATAACCTTTTGCGACAAGTCTTGCCTTATATTTGGTGATATTTCCATACGCATCTTTCTTCACTTTATATACCCACTTACATGGAATAACCTTTTTATTAGGTCTCTCCACTAATTCCCAGGTATGAAGTTTCATAAGCGAATTATGCTCATCATTCATGGCTAACTGCCACTTTGCAGCATCATCGGCATGAATAGCTTCATAATAGCTAGTTGGTTCATCCATATCGTTATTTGACACTTGATACGAAAGGTAATCGGGTGGTTTTCGATTCCTTGATGGATATCTTGACTCACACAAAACTTCAGGGTGTTCCACATTCGCTGTCTCTGTTTCCACTCTCTCTGGAATATTCTCAGAGTCCGTCTCCATTCTCACTGGATTCACGGGAACAGAAGATTCAGCACCTGAGTTGGAACTGTCAATACAATCGAAGTATTGCGAACCTTCTTCTTCAGCATCAAATAATAAGATGGGATTCGATTCAACATGTGAATCAGGTTCCCTTTTCTTCAGAGATGCAAAACGATTCTCAAAGAATGTTGCGTCTCTAGATTTTATTACCCTTCTAGGATTTTTAGGATCACGGAATAAGTACGTGTTGGGATCAACTGAATATCCAACAAATATGCCTTCCTCAGCTTTTAAATCTAGTTTCTTTCTGTGACAATCAGGTATATGAACAAGAGCTCTACATCCAAACACTTTTAGATGACTCAAATCACTTTTACGACCACACCATCGGTCGTAAGGTATCTGTCCGTCTAAGGCTCTATGAGGAGACCTATTTTTCAAGTATACTGCTGTCTTGAATGCATCTTCCCAGTATGCTTTAGGTAATGAGCTCTCAGCTAACATCGATCTTGCCTTTTCTACAATTGAGCGAAAAGTTCGCTCCGCAGTCCCATTTTGTTGCGGACTGTACCTAACTGTAGTTTGATGCTCGATCCCTTTAGAAGCGAGATAATCAGCAAATTCTTTATTTACATATTCTTTACCGCCATCTGTCCTAATAGCCTTTATTTGTGAGCCTAACTGTTTTTCAACAAAAGCTTGAAATAAACAGAACTTGTTCCTTACCTCTGTCTTAGAATTAATAAAATAAGCAAAAATTTTACGTGTATAGTCATCTACAAAAATTAAAATATATTTATTTCCTTGGAAAGATGACGTGGACATTGGCCCGCAGAGATCGCTATGGACCAATTCCAAAGGTGAAGATGCTCTTTTGTGTGCAATCTTCTTAAAAGGTTTTCTGGCTTGTTTGCCTTCTACGCAAGCGATGCAATTATTTTTGTCTACCTCGGTAAAGCTTATACCTACCTCATGATTCCTCAACATGCTCATTCCGATACGACATAAGTGACCTAACCGTTTGTGCCAGAGTCTGTAGTTACTCGGACAGTCAGAGTGCTCATGTTGTGTTGCATTTGCCCGGGGAACATTTACAGTGCAATCTAATGTGTACAGACCACCACAGGGCGAAGCATGAAGAACTGAATCACCTGTAACACAAAAAATTTGCATCATTTTTATAGAAAGTACAACCATTATTATCAAAAATACATATAAAGCCCTTTTGAACTGCTTTCTGTACAGATAATAAATTAGCTTTTAATTCTGGTACAAAAGCTACATCTCGTATCATGTCCACCGATTTATCAGGTGTATTAATGGAGATATTGCCTACTCCACAACACTTAATTCGTTCGCCATTTGCGACAGTAACATTTCCATTATCTGAAGTTGTAAAACTATGAAACCAATCTCGTCTAGAAGTCATATGTTTAGTAGCACCAGAGTCAACGTACCACACATCCTTTTCTGAACCAGAAGTATTCAGTGCTGTATACGAAGAAGCTTCTTTCTTTGGTAAAACATTTGTCTTCTTATTACCTTTATCTTCGTAGGCTTTCTGTAAGGACTTCCAGGCTTCGGCTGCAGTTTTTGCTCCCTTTACGTGAGTGATAGCAGCACCGCCTACTGTCTACTGTAAGACATATTTTAGCAAGTGCCTTACAATCATACCTTGCCTTTAATGATGTTCCATCGCCTTCGGGATATCCTATTACGGCATACCATAAATCTTCGTGGATAAGAAAATTTCGCATTTTAAATTTCCACGTTGGATACCCATCTCTGTTTTTAAGGCAGAATGAGGGAACTCCGGACTGCAACTGTTTGTAAACATTACCACTATCTCCACTTTCGCTTGACATTTTGTCACGGAACTTTTACTTTTCCAGGATGCGAAAAATAAACACACACGAAAAATAAATCAATGCAATAAATAACGCACACTTTCGTGCTGATAACGTGTTGTGATTTTGGTTTGGATTGGCGTTATTATATGCTAGAAAAAATATAAAGACGTGTTGTTTGTATAGATGGTATAATTGAAGTGACTTAAGATATTCAAAATAAGAAAAGTCATAATAAAAAATAGAACATTATTTGAATACCTATTAAAAATAATTTAGATTAGCCAGTACAGTATAAGTATTTACAACAGAAACTATAACTAACATCAAATATATAACAATCAGCAAGGATATATTATGGTATTTATGGTCATTTACATATTTTTGTTTTGGTTTGGTTTGGTAATTGTGACATTTTTTGAAGCGTTTTTCAATAAAAGACTCTTCAAGATTGTTTACTTTTTTTCTAATGCTAAAAAAACGAAGTATAAACTGAGCAATTTTCTATGTACGTTGCAAACAGCAAAGGATTAATTACCGCGGGAATTTTAGTAAAATCCCGGTATTTCAATTTAACTGCCAGACTTATTGGTTTAGGGTCATTATTCGAGCGTTTCAACCGCCTCACTTTCGTGGACACTTTTTTGTAGAAATGGCAAAAGATTATGATACATTATTTAATTAGGCGGTAGAAGTACAGGTTCTCTAATAAATAACCGAAAACGCCATCAAAATCTACAGCCGATACATAGGAAACGTGACCACGAAAGTGAGGCGGTTGAAACGCTCGAATAATGACCCTTTAGGCGAGCAAAACTACGTGTAAAAGCTAGACTTTATATTTTTAATGACGCAGCGGGACGATGCATTTTTGCTCTATTTTAGCTACAAAGTTGGTTGCCCTGTAAATGTCTATATTGTTTATTTTATCTTGGAATCTCAAAACCTCCGGCATACCGGAACAACTGAACTCGTGAAATAAAGTTAAATTATGTACGGAACTTGCAAGTAAATCAGGGCAAGGCAAAGATTGTGAACCGTAAACTTCGGTTCAAAGTCGTTCGCCCTTCAACTTCAAGAACCTGCCAAGGAAGTTAGTTTGTAATAAAATAAGTAAATTGTATACACGTGTTTTTCCTAACTTTCGCTAAGTACTTTGAGATTTTTATTGACTTTTAACCTGACAAAGTCAAACGTAAGTTTTTTAAGAGGTTAGAAATTTTTTCTTTGTTATTCTTTTGGATACAATAAGTGGGCAAGCGTGAGTCGGATCCGATACGGCACTAGGTGTATTATTTTCATTTGTTACATGGATGGCTATATTATTTTTTTGATGACTAGTAAATTATTATTAATTATTATAATAAATTTAACCTATTTCCTTAGTCGCTTCTTACGACATCGACAGAAGAAATGGAGAGGTGTAATTCTTAACCCGACACCACACGGATTTCAATTTATACGAAGTTTATTTAGACTATACTTCATTTAATTTAGAATTGAAAATCACAACATCATTATATTGCGGCTCGTCAACTATTTCTTACCTAGCAAATAGTAGGTACAGTACAATAGTCTGGGAGCCGCAAAATAAAATTGTTTTAATGTAACTTTATTTGCGTGTCCTCAATTGTTACTCTAGTACAAATTGTAAAGAGATTACAGTTCACGAGCCGCAATATAATGTTGTTGTTAAAATAATGAACAACAAAACATACACAGTATAAAAAAGAGGAAACCTAACTAATATTTACAATCATATATTAACAAAAAAAAAGAAAAACCCTAACTAATATAACCGCTTTGGGTCGTACCGGGGGAAAATGTTCCCATAGCACTGGCAGCGTTGCCTCGTTGTATATACAGTGTGTTGTGTTGTTGTTTATACATATAATAAATCTGTAACAAGTCGGTGTCTATACATTGAAGATATTTGAGAAAAACTGTCACTAGGGCTATTTACTAGCGCAATAGAACCCAAAACAATGTTTTTTAGAATTATTGTCTGCACTGAGAAAAAAATAGCTTCACAAAGCACAATATTAGCGTTGTTAATTTTTTATTGTTTGTGGAACAAAAAACTTTATTGACGCATTAAAGTTCATTTACGTATAGACACAATCTATTTATTGTGAGACTAAGAATTGAGCAGTACACAACTTGAATTTAGTCAAATTCGAATTGATTAAACTTTGTTGTTACAATAACAGCAATACTTTGTGAGTTCGTTAACTTTTGACATTGTAAGAATTTCACAAAGTTCAACTTTATAAATCTGACAACATTAATTTTGTGGTGGCAACACCGCACACAACTTTTCTTTAGTCAAATTAATATTAACTAAACTGTATTGTTACAATAACAGCAATACTTTGAGAGCTTGTCAACGTTTAACATTGTAAGAATTTCACAAAGTTCAACTTTATAAATCTGACAACATTAATTTTGTGGTGGCAACACCGCACACAACTTTTCTTTAGTCAAATTAATATTAACTAAACTGTATTGTTACAATAACAGCAATACTTTGAGAGCTTGTCAACGTTTAACATTGTACGAATTTCACAAAGTTCAACGTAATAAATCTAACAACATTGATTTTGTGGTGGCAACACCGCACACTACTTATATTTTGTCAAATTAATATAAACTAAACTGTATTGTTACAATAACAGCAATACTTTGAGAGTTCGTCAACGTTTAACATTGTACGAATTTCACAAAGTTCAACGTAATAAATCTGACAACATTAATTTTGTAGTGGCATCACCGCACACTACTTTTATTTTGTCAAATTAATATAAACTAAACTGTATTGTTACAATAACAGCAATACTTTGAGAATTTGTCAACGTTTAAAATTGTACGAGTTTCACAAAGTTCAACGTTATAAATCTGACAACATTAATTTTGTGGTGGCATCACCACACACAACTTATCTTTTGTCAAATTAATATTAACTAAACTGTATTGTTACAATAACAGCAACTCTTTGAGAGTTCGTCAACGTTTAACATTGTACGAATTTCACAAAGTGCATTGTAATAAACTTGACAACATTTATTTTAAGGTGGCAACACTACATACAACTTTGCTTTTGCCAAATTAAAATTAACTAAACTGTATTCTTACAATAACAGCAATACTTTGAGAGTTCATTAACGTTTAACGTTATACGAATTTACAAAGGCCAACGTAATAAACTTGACAACATTTATTTTAAGGTGGAAACACCGCAGACAACTTTGCTTGTCAAATTAAAAATAATAACATTAGGTATACGAATTTCACAAAGTTCAACGAAATTTAATCTGAGAATATTAATAATTTTGTGTTGACAATACCGCATACAAATTAATACTAACAAAATCGTATTGTTACAATAACAGCAATAATTTGAGAGTTCATTACCGTATAACATTGTATGAATTTCATAAAGTTCGACGTTATCAACTTGACAACGTTTATTTTGTGGTGGCAACACCGTAGGTACACAACTTATAAAATTGATGATTATGTACATGATTTAATTTTAGGGTTCTTTTGTTCTTTTTAGAGCACTGAAATAAAAGCTTGTTTAAATTTTTTTTAGTTTCCCCTGGAAAATATCGTGTCTGTGCTGCTAACCGCTGAGGAGTTCCCTCAATGGCAGGCTCAGTTAGGAGCCAACATCTCTTAGTCTGTGGAGCCAACCTTGCCTTGGTTGGGTGCAGGCAGTAGCCATGTCATGGTGATCTTTAGTACCTATGGGTTACCATAATAGAATACGTATGTAACGTAGAGTAGTTCCCTAGACAGGATCCAATCCTGAGCGCATGAACCTTGTCATTGTCATGGTAAATTTTATATTCCATCAAAACATAACACATTTTCTTAATTTTTCTGCTACGGCAATGTTTTCTTTTTAAAAGTATAACTTCTTAAATTTAAACACTCGAATTATTTACACAAAGCAGAATTTACTAAGGATAAACTGAAACTCAAAATTTGACTTGGCTTTATTTTAGAATATTGTATAGTCTTAATAAATAAATATCAGGGTTATCTACGGAACTAGGCACCCATATAGATCTCATTTCTTTTGTCGGCAAAGTCGACAATCACTCATCGAGTATTATTAATACCTATTGAACTTGGCTTCCATTTTCACATTTATGGGGTATCATTATTTTTTGTCAAAAAAGTAGGTAAGGTATGCGTTATCAAATAAATTGGATTAATATTAATGACCACTCTTTCATAATAACTAATAATACTTATTAAAACCGGCCAAAAACGTGTCGGACCACGCGCAGTGTAGGGTTCCATACTCAACTCAACCCTATTACTACTTGCCCGATAACCTAGCTCGATGAAAGAGCACACTATGGGTTAGCCGAGAAAAAAATTCACCCCATTTTACTTGTAGCAGAGGTACCTGCCCTAAAGAAATTATTTTTTCAAAATTTTATTTTACGACTATCCGCGTTATAAATATACATTCCAGGCACTAACAGTCTTTAAGCTGAGCCGCGGACGGACGGACAGATGGACGGTCATGGCGAAACTATATCATCTTGACGAGTACGTTAGTCCTAGATGTTAATCAGGCCCTATACTACGAAGCGCGAATTTCGAACTTCGTTTCATGCCGTTCCGCTCACGCTAATGGTATTTATTACGAGAGTGAGAGGGACCGCACGATCCGAACTTCGAACTTCGAATTTCGTAGTAACCCCCCAGGGTCTAACGATGGAGCTGTAAGGTACACTAAAAAATTAAAAATAAAATGAAAAGAAAAAAACTTTTTAAAAACAAGCTTATATTAAAAGATGTTAAAAAGAACTAAAAAGTTGAAAATAATTTAATTGTGATTAGAATAGAAATAGACCATGTGTAAAATATTTGCGTTTTTATCACAGTCCCAATTTTTTCAATAAAGGCGTGTTACATTTTGATGTCAAGAGAAATAAAAAGAAACACGCTATTACTTTCAACTTTTTAGTTCTTTTCAACATCTTTTAATAAAAGCTTGTTTTTAAAAAAGTTTTTTTTTTAATTTTTCAAATCATACGAGAAAAAAAGGCCAAGAGCGTATCGGACACGCCCAAGATAGGGTTCCGCAGCCCTTTCGACCTGTACTATCTTTATTCAACAAGTAATATTCTAAGAATTTTATATTTTGTATGTCACTTCCCAAGTAGGTATATTTCTTAGGTCAGGCTACTATTTACTCAAAAAGTACTATTAATACCCACGCCAACTTATCCGTTATAGTTTTCCTTGTTAGTTTAATATATTTACTTCCATCACGAATTTTTTCAAAATTTTCGAACCAGCGGTTTAGATTTTAGAGGGGGGGGCGCTCGATTTTTACAAGAATTTGCCCTTTAACGTTGAATATCTCTCAAACGCGTCACTTAATTGAAAAATCGTCTTCGCAACCCTATAATGATTTTAAAAGACCTACCCAACGATACCCCACACTAAAAGGTTGAACGAGAAAAATATTTTTCTGCATTTTACTACATCACTTTGTTGGTCTACTTATTTTACGTATTCATGCAAAATTACAGCTTTCTAGCACTTATAGTCTCTGAGATAAACTGCGGACGGACGGACGGACGGACGGACAGACAGACAGACAGACAGACATGACGAAACTATAAAGGTTCCATTTTTGCCATTTTGGCTCCGGAACCCTAAAAAGGACAGAGCTGTCATTTATCTGACAGATACTTTTTATCTGGGGATCGTAAAATCGGCCCTAAGTAAATTAAGTAGACGCGGATCCGCTTTTTGAAATACGAGTATACGCGATTATGATAGCAAGGAGTACGTCTTTTTATCTGGGGATCGTAAAATCGGCCCTAAGTTAATTAAGTAGACGCGGATCCGCTTTTTGAAATACGAGTATACACGATTATGATAGTAAGGAGTACGGCAATTTGCAAATGGACGTTTTTTTGCGCCGTCAAAAACGTCATTCACCTTTAAATCCGAATTTTCATTAAAAAACGCGTTTTGAAAGCGCAGCTACCGCTTTTTGTGTTCCAGCATCCGATGGCAACACTGCTGCTAGGCCCTACTACGAAACTCGAAATTCGAACTTCGAATAGTGCCGTCTCACTCACGCTAATGGTATTTTAAGCGAGAGTGAGCGAGACGGTACGACGCGAACTTCGAATTTCGGAGTAGAGCCTTGGCTTCAGTCAAGTCAACGTCAAGTCAGTCAGTCGCCCTGCATGTCCCGCGCGGGGCGTATGTGCATGGCTGTTTGCAGAGCAGATATGCCCCGCGCAGGGCGCGCGGGCGCAGCGCTAACGTAGTTCCATGACACGAGTACGAGCCCGGTTCTTCAAAAGAGGTAAAGAAAATTCCATTTAAAAAACACCCCGAAACGTACGCGTTTCACGAAGCGCGCTTATTATATTAGCAAAGTAACCTTAACATTCGACAAAGTAAACTTAAAGAAAAAGAATTCGACAAAGTTATATTGTGGGCACACGAATGAAGGCGTTGTCACAATCACAACTTACTTTACTTGTATGTTTCAGTTTGTCTTGAAACGCGGCCGCGTCAGGCCGCCTGTAGAAATTCATAGAAAAAGAAGACTGATGAATGAAAGAATGGACAACATAAATACATTTCTAAAGAATGCGGGGCTTGGCCATTTAGTGCATCGCATGATTGGTAAGTTTTTATTTATAATAAAGTGCTTATTAAAATCACAGTGCTTTGATCATGTACCTCTTTTCTGTACTGTTCATTATGTGTTGTTCAATTAAGAGTTTTTGTATAGTATTGTTTTGTAAATATCACTAATAAGTGTTATTACATGTATTTTTTGCCTATTTGTCTTCTAATTGCCGAGATATGTACTGTTACCGTTTGACCGTTAATTCAAATCTAGAACTGAGTTTACCTAGGTAGGTAGCGTTAAAGCGTGGTTAGGTATAGACATATATCCTGTGTTTTTTCTCATTTTTATAGTACCTAGCCAACTTGCCATTGGCGCACTCTACTGAACTGGCATATTCAACAAGTTTTATTTTTCAATTTTGGGTCACCAAGTAAATCTAGGGGATTTCAAGTAAAAAAGTTATTTCCTTGGAATCCAAACTTTGTCTTGCTTTCAGAGGAAGAAGTGACGCTTGATATATTACTGCAAGCAAGTGATGCAGAATTGTCTGAGCTCACAACAAAACTTGCAGACAAAATAAGACTGAGGTCTTCGATTGAAAAAATTAGACTGCATAATGTTTGTTTTCTTTTTTTTTTTGTAGTTAGAAGTGATTCATATTTCATTTTTTGCATGAATTTGTTCCATTTCTGTCCATTGTCACAGAGAAAAGTAGATAACTTAAAAATTAAACAAACAAACTAAAAGAAAAGTAACTTAATTATAAAATGAAATTTTTTTGAAAAAGAAATAATTTAAAGAAATTTTTAAGTTCAAATTCATTCATTTATCAATAAATTGACTGACCTGAGTGATTACAACTTTTTAGTGGCTGCCTGTTTGTTACCCATAATAGACCTTGGCCCAATTGCATAACAAAGTACAACTTATATTATTACAAGCGGATCTCACTTTCTAGTTAATATAACTGAAGCGAGAGTTCCGCTTGTAATATTAGTTGTACTTTGCTATGCAATTGGGCCCTTGTTGAAGCATATTCTATTGTTATCGCATTAATTCAGCTAGTCCATCCAGCTTACAAAGATACAGTATATATGTATTATATAAGTAGGTAATTTATTATTTATATTGACACCTAGTACCTACCCAAAACGCAGTAGTTTACTTATTATTATAACTAGCTTTCTTGTAGTAGCAGTAGTTCAGTTAAGTTGTTTTATTAGTCCTGTTGACCAATTATTTTGTAATATAAATAAATAAATTGTGTGTTGAGAATTTGTTCCCGAGTTTTCTAGTTTTATGTATTAATCAATACAAAGACAAATTAAATGACTACCAGATGGCCTAGTAGTTAGAGAACCTGACTACGAAGCTTAAGGTCCCGGGTTCGATTCCCATATCGGGGCAGATATTTGTATAAATAATATGAATGTTTGTTCTCGGGTCTTGGGTGTTTAATATGTATTTAAGTATGTATCTATCTATATAAGTATGTTTATCCGTTGCCTAGTACCCATAACACAAGCTTTCTTAGCTTACTTTGGGACTAGGTTAATTGGTGTGAATTGTCTCGTGATATTATTATTATGAATGTTGAGAGCGCCCACCGCCCCAGCCAAGCTCCTCATCGGAGCCCCCGCAACACATTGCACCACTCAAGACCTTTGCTGCCTCAACAGCTGTTCTGTTCTGATCTGTTTTACAAATAATGTACTCATAAGTAATAATAAAATAAATAATATGAATAGAAATAATTTATATAAAGTTTTTTCAGGATTCTCATCATGGACTATTCTCTCCAAGGTCCAGTGCCTGTAGTAGTCCAGTATCAGTAGCTTTGCCAGAAAGGCAGAGTATATTAATTTTAGGACCAGGAGGAACTTTAGAGGTATGTAATTTAAACACTACACTCAAATAGCTTTGCATTTGTCAACATTATTTTTGTTATGTTATGTGTGATATGCATACCTCTGCTAACTCGGGACACCTAAACTAAAGTGATGTACCAAAATATTTTATCAACAAAAAAATATATCGAGATACTGTTAACATCTAAATGTTATTCAACATAAATAAATATTATTTAGTTTCTCTTCATTTTTTATAATACAGGGTGTTACATTGAACGTAATACAACTCTTGTTTTTTAATTTCGTCTCCCTGATGCTAAACGCCTCTACTAGGTCTCGTGTTGTTAAAGTCATCTTAATTAATTAATATTGCTGTTTAAATTTTTCCTATTTTTTGGTCTCATCGTGGTTACCCTAATTAGAGAGTTAAAAGAAAAAAGTTTGAATCTAGTTTTGTAGTGAACACTTACCTTTTTGCTTTCCTATGTTGATAATTTATGAGTAAAATTCATTCTGACACATTACTGAAGTTATTTGTCATAACAAACCAGCATTTCGTTTGATTCTTTATTGTCGCAGTTTAATTTTAAACAGAAGTCATGCCTCCTGCTTATCCGTTTACTAATATTCAGCGATCAGTGATGGTAGAACTTTATTTCACATCGCAGAGTACGATGAGGGCACAAGAACTATTTCATGAGCGATACCCGGAGAGTTCAATCCCCACTCGTCAATTGATCAACACAAGTGTACAGAATTTGAGAGACTATGGACAGTTTACGGTCCCAGCTCATGCCCAAGGTAGAGGCCGGCGTCCAAGGTACTCAGGGGTTTTTAAAACACGAGTACTTAGGTATTTTATCCGCCACCCAGAAGCCAGCACCAGAGAAGCCGCGGCACGATTTGGTACAACCCACATTTTTATTTGGAGACTTTTGAATGCCGAAGGATTACACCCGTTTCACTTTCAACGGGTGCAAGATATTGTCTTAGCAGATTATTCCAGGAGAGTACGGTTTTGTCGTTGGCTATTACAAAACCAACACCTTAACATTTTATGGTCAGATGAAGCTACCTTCACCAGAGTAGGACTGTTTAACATACACAACGAGCACTGGTGGAGTGATGTCAATCCTCATGTGACACGGCGAGACTCGTTTCAAACACGCTTCTCAGTTAATGTTTGGGCGGGTATTCTCAATAATTATGTCATAGGACCTTATTTCATTGAAGGTAATTTAAATGGAATTAAGTACGAAGCCTTTTTAAGAAACGAGTTGCCAATGCTGTTGCAACAAATTCCCGAACAAAATTTGCAAAACATGCACTATCAACAAGACGGAGCTCCAGCACATTTTTCCCTGCGGGTTCGGAGTTACCTGGACCAAGAGTTCCCTGGACGTTGGATAGGACGCAGTGGTCCAGTGAAATGGCCGCCTCGTAGCCCTGATCTAACTCCACTGGATTATTTTTTGTGGGGTGAGCTCAAAAGACTGGTATACAAACGAGAGTCTGATACTGTTCTGGAGCTCCGCCAAAAAATAATCCAGGCGTTTGAGGTAGTAAAAACCAACGAGTTCGTACTCGGCAGAGTGCAAAGAAATATTCGACGACGTGCAGAGCTATGTGTTCAGGAAGGAGGTGGACATTTCGAACACTTGCTGAAGTACGTTTGAACTTAACAGTTAATTTTACTTTCTAATAAAAAAATATTTTTAACAGATATCACTTGTTGCTCCTTATCATTTGTTTTGATGTTTTGACACACTGATAACTGATAACAAAGCTTGAGGAATAGATACGTCAAGTAAACGTGACGTCATGATGGGTGACAACACTAGGAGATTTTAATTTCTTTATTCTGTTAGCAAATAAGCAAAAGTTAATTACGAAGTATTTTAATTACTCAATTCGTGCATTTTGTTCTCTATCGTTAACTGAGCCGGAATTACTTAATTTGTACTACGTTCAATGTAACACCCTGTATATATCAACATCTTTTTTATTGATATCAAATCCCTAATATATGGTGATAAGGGTAGGTAGGGGCCTGGGAGCGTTTGACTTTGATATCCAGCAAATAATAACAATTATTCTTACCTAAGATAATTTAAAAGCGAAAAAGTTTTTCGGGTGCGCCGGAGGGATTTGAACCCACTTCTCTCGGGTATGCGCCCCAACGTCGCGCCAACCGACTAACCCGAAATTCTTAATCGCTTGCATACGCCAATCAAAACTTTTCGCTTTTAAATAATCTTAGGATTTCGTCAAGCAAGCGTTCATTGCTCTAAAAACAAATAATATTATTCTTACCTTCTTTTGTGCAGGGTACACCATTCGATGACGCATCTTTACAAGCTAAACTGGTACAACAAACACCTGTACAAGCTACACCGGCACAAGCTACAATTGTACTGCCCACATATGTAGAGCCCAAATCTAACCAGTTGTCTGCTCCACTGAAAAATCAAGAGGGATCTTTAGCAAAGGTAAGCAACCACAAATTTACTTACCTCCCTAAAGATGTAAATCGAATTTACATCCCGGATTTCGAGTTAAATGCAACCTCCTTTCAGAGCATGAGTGATGAAAAACATATTGCATTTTAGTTACCACAAGAAAAGTGTTGCAATATATTGGGCCGGCTTAATTTAAAATTTAATTATATTTATTTAAACTTTATTGTGTAAATTATAAAAAAATACAAATGGTGGACTTATTGCCTAATGACATTCTCTAGCAGTCAACCATACCTATAACCAATTAAGATAGGTTTATTTATTTATTTTGAATTTGATTGATGTGATATTATTTTGCATTAATATTACTTGTCTTTATAGTGCACTAGCTTTTTGCCCGCGGTTTCGCTCGCGCTAAGTATTATTTTCTCCATACAAACTTTGGACCCCCATTTCACGTTTAAGTTTTGGATTTTTTTTTCTTTTGGCACATGCCTACATCCGTTCAGTGGTTTTTGAGCTGTGTGTTGATAGATCAGTCAGTAACTGTTGCCTTTTATATATATACACAAGAGATTATTATGTTAGTTTTTATTTTACAAAAGAATTGTGCAAAGACTGACTTAGTTACAAACTTGTTTCAGGACTTGTCATTTACACTAGAGGATTTTTTGAAGGATATTGATGCGGAAGAAGTCGTTCAGGACGTCGCCAGGTCGTTCACGTCTTCACTAAACAATCTTTTATCTAAACACACAAGAGGAAAAATATTAATTGAGAAATCTAAAAAAGGCCAAGCCTTGTTATCGCGTGACCGCTGCTATATCGTTAGCTTAATTGTAGAAGCAGAGCTCCAATTATTACAAAAATTGAACCAAACCATTAGAAAAGATGTATGGCAAAAGTGGAGTGAAGAGATCGCAGCACTATTCAAGGGAGAATCGAAAAACTTATATTATGTTCCTTATCATATTGTTGACGGAAAAGTAATTCAAGCGAGCGGCCTCATACACAATAGGCTAATAACCCACCGAAGGAGTTTAGCTTTGGAAAGCACGTCAAAAAAGCGCAGGGCTGAGAGTGACAGTGGCTGCAGCTCCGATTCCAGCAAAAGTACCACCAAGAGGCTAAGGCCATTACCAGATAAATTTCAAGATAAACCGACTAGCGACTCTGAAGAATCCTTAGATTGGCTTAGAGGTTCGTCTTCTCCTTCAGAGATATTAATGACCAAATGGCAAGCCACTTTTGATCTGCGGGCTAAGATACTGAAAGAAATTTCATATGTTGAATATTTCAACACTTTTCCAGGTTTAAAACTGCCTAACGGACACAAGTTGGTGAGTTGCAGTCATATTTTAACATTTAATAAGTAAATAATCATGTATCTAAATATGTAACTTAACATTTATATTATTTTACAGTTGACTGCTGATTTCGAGGCCGTATATCCATCGGCAAACAACACATTTGTCGAGAGGTTTCCGCTAGTGAAACTTAAAATATTAAAATTACTCGCTGATCGCGGCGAGTCCAGCAAATCAGACCAAACAACGTTTGAACTGCTCGAATTAGCTTCTGGTGAGTAATTGTTTTGGTCTACTATTATTTAATAGTACATTAGTTACCAAGGGCTATCTTTTCTACTGCCCGTGGTGAGTACACATGCGAGTTTTACCGTATGCGTAGCGTGCGGTAAAACTCACATGGCCAGGTGTGACGTAATAGTACATTATGATACAAGTGTGCTATATTGATCATTATAAACGAAGCATTACTGCAAGCGCGAGCCACAGGCGAGCGCGGTAAGGAAGCTGAGTATGTAATTATCAATGCACACGAGTTCCATATAACGTTTTTCAACAGGCTATCACTCGCGTTTGGTGCCTCAATAAGTATTTCCGTCGGGGTTGAGTTAATATTTTGCTCGTGTTCACTATTCGAAGTAGACATTTTTAATAATAATTAACCACACAACAGCAATTTTGCCAAATATTTAGGTTATATTCAGCCTGGCTTTCCAAGGTAGTGAGGTGAAAAGTTTTGTGTTACACACGGGGATGCAAATGTATTTTACTTCTCGTGTGTTGACGCACTCGTTACGCTCAGGATTCTATTTTATGATTGACTTGGCAACATTTTACTATCATTATCACTATCAGCAAACGCCTTAGGGATTTCAGGACAACAAATTTAAGAATTTTTGTGTTCATTTTACAGCTAGTGAAGAGCAAGCAAGTATAGCCGCATTACTTGGAATCGTCGCCCTGCTCCGACAGATGCACACCGTCACCGTACCGAAAAAGAAATTGTGGAGGCTGACTAGGGAAGAAACTAGGAGTGGTTTCTTGGCGCGCGTTGCATCAGCGTCTGAAATTGCAACATATTGCATTCAAAGAGAGGCATTTAATGTTTCGAAAGGTATACCAAACCAGCCGTATATCATTGCGGTGGGGCCGACATGGGAAAAAGTAAACACATTTGAAATTATAACTACTGCTGGTGGCCTTAGATACCAAGTACCCACAATTTGTGAGGCTATAAAGGTCACGTATAATTTATACTGGGCATTAGACTGTGCTTACCCAAAGGTAGCCGCGCCATGCTGGATGTTCATACAGCGCGCTATGTTTCAAATGCAGTCAAAGTTTGACGTTGAAGGGGTTCCTTTAAGAGAACTACTGTCCCAAGTAAATGTTATCAATTAAAGCAGCTTCACTGAATGTTTCTTCGGAGGTAGTTTAAAAAGCAATATGATTTCATGCATGGTATGCAACAATACTTTTAATAGTTTTATTCGGTTGAGAAAACACATGGCATTTTATCATAGAGATGTTACAACGTTTTCTTGTGCGAGTACAAACTGTTTTAGAACATTTCAAATTTTCAATTCTTATAGAAGGCACTATCTAAAGTCTCACTCAGTTCTGCCTAATACGGTACAAAGTAATGAAGAAACTATAGGCGATACCTTAATTCACAATGAGGAAGTTATAAGCAATCCTTTCCAAGAAAAAATAATTTTACACAAACCTAGTACTTCAAACAAGACAGATAAATCGATCCCTTTGGATATAAGTTTGGCGCAGCTAATGTCTTCTCTTTATGGTAATCCTCAGGTGCCACAAAAAGTTGCTGATACTGTATTTAATGGCATTAAGTGTATATTTCATAACTCTATTCTTCCTGTTTTAGACCAAAGCAGTAATGTTTTGATAGAAAGAAACATTGATTCCTCTTTAACCAAACTTGATAGCTATCACTTGAGGCTAAAATATTTCAAAGATTGCGGGTCTTACATCGAACCTAATTCATATACAGTAGGTAGTAGATATGATTTTGTTGTATGTCGCGGCTTAAGGTTATACAAATCCATTGAATCGAAGGCTCACTTCATCCCTCTACGACTTGTTTTGAAAAATTTTTTTTCTCTTTCGAATATATTACTCGAAACATTACAGTATATGAATGATTTACTAGCCCATGATTCGAGTCAAACCATTGAACACTTTTTGCATGGTTCCTTTTGGCAAACAAGGCGGGAGCAACACGGCGATAAATTGGTAATGCCTATTTTTTTACAAATCGATGATTTTGAACCACTGAATGCTTTGGGGAGTCATGGCTCGATTCACAAACTAGGCGCAGCATATGTTTCACTACCTTGTTTGCCAAAACACTATCAGTCTCAGCTGACTAGTATATTTCTTGCGTTGTTATATCATTCTTCAGATAGGGTGGAATTCGGAAACCGAATTATTTTTCAACCTTTAATCGACGAATTTAATTTTCTGGCGGCACAAGGGATTTCATTTAACCTTCCTGATTTTAAAGGCACAATTTATTTTGAGTTGGGTCTTATTCTTGGTGATAACTTGGGTCTGCATAGTGTCATTGGGTTCGCCGAAAGTTTTTCTTGTAATTTTCCATGCAGGAATTGTAAAGTCAACAAAAATAATATGACAAGACTGTTACAAGAGGATAGCTCAATTTTAAGAAACATGGAAAATTACAGGGAGGACTTGAGAATAAGTAACATTTCACTTACTGGAATTAAAGAGGAATGTATATGGCTACGTATTGATAATTTTGACTTATTTTCTCAAGTAGGAGTAGACGTAATGCATGATTTGAACGAAGGCGTAATAAAATACATAATGTCTGAAATAATTGTTGCTTTAGTAGACAAACTTAAATACTTTTCTATACAACTATTAAATAACAAACTAGCATCATTTGAATACGGTCCTGATAGAGCAGACATACCGGTATCGTTGTCCATAGAACATTTACGTAAAGGTAACTTACGTTTAAGCTCTTCAGAGGTATCAACTCTATGTAGGTACTTTGGAATCATGTTTGGAGATCTGGTTCCTCGGGACGATCAATATTGGGTACTTTATGTCCAACTAATGCTACTTTTAGATATGGTTATGTGTTCAGCATTTCTCCCAGAAAGAATGACATATCTGCAACATTTGGTTTCGACAATTTGCGAAATGTACACCACATTATTTAATCAGAATCTCAAGCCAAAGTTTCACAATTTAGTTCACTATCATAGAGCGATGCTTAAATTTGGGCCTCTACGGTATCTTTCATCCATGCGTTTTGAAGCAAAGCATCGCCCGAATAAGTTAGCATCGAAGTCTTCATCTAATAGAATAAACATGACTTTCTCCATCGCGAAGCGACATCAATTGATGTTGAATGACATTTTTTTAAATAAAAAGTTAAAAAGCCATATCAGTTTCGGGGCCAATACTAAAGTAACATTACAGGTAGCTTCAGTACTTGCACACAAATTTGGTTGGGAGACTGTTGATACTATAAAATCGGTGTCTTGGGTCTCAATATCGTCTACACGTTTCCATAAAAAATCAGTTTTAGTCTCATGCATTGAACCAGACAACATCCATTTCGCCACAATAATAAACATCTATGTGTACAATGAACACCGCATAGTTTTTAAGGTGTTACCTTTGCATTCGATAGGTTTTGATGATCATTATTTTGCATACTGTGTTCAAGATGCTCCTCCTGAAGTTGTACCCATGTATCTTGATTATGATACTATGCAGTATTCTTTTCCTTGTAATCTGATCAATGTGAGCCACGGTGGTTTGAAATATGTGATTTTGCGTAAACCATTGTAATTCTAATAGCTGATTAATTTGGCTGCTGTTCTATAGTTTATAAGTTGTAGTAGGTCTGGGATGGACAAGTTACGTTCTTCGCTAGTGACCCCATTTCGGGCCTATGATTTCACAATCTTTCCCAAACTGGCAAAGATTTCTCTATAGTGGATTTTTACACTTTCGTGTTATAGGGCTGCTGTTCTATAGTTTATAAGTTGTAGTAGGTCTGGGATGGACAAGTTACGTTCTTCGCTAGTGACCCCATTTCGGGCCTATGATTTCACAATCTTTCCCAAACTGGCAAAGATTTCTCTATAGTGGATTTTTACACTTTCGTATTTTAGGGCTGCTGTTCTATAGTTTATAAGTTGTAGTAGGTCTGGGATGGACAAGTTACGTTCTTCGCTAGTGACCCCATTTCGGGCCTATGATTTCACAATCTTTCCCAAACTGGCAAAGATTTCTCTATAGTGGATTTTTACACTTTCGTGTTATAGGGCTGCTGTTCTATAGTTTATAAGTTGTAGTAGGTCTGGGATGGACAAGTTACGTTCTTCGCTAGTGACCCCATTTCGGGCCTATGATTTCACAATCTTTCCCAAACTGGCAAAGATTTCTCTATAGTGGATTTTTACACTTTCGTGTTATAGGGCTGCTGTTCTATAGTTTATAAGTTGTAGTAGGTCTGGGATGGACAAGTTACGTTCTTCGCTAGTGACCCCATTTCGGGCCTATGATTTCACAATCTTTCCCAAACTGGCAAAGATTTCTCTATAGTGGATTTTTACACTTTCGTGTTATAGGGCTGCTGTTCTATAGTTTATAAGTTGTAGTAGGTCTGGGATGGACAAGTTACGTTCTTCGCTAGTGACCCCATTTCGGGCCTATGATTTCACAATCTTTCCCAAACTGGCAAAGATTTCTCTATAGTGGATTTTTACACTTTCGTGTTATAGGGCTGCTGTTCTATAGTTTATTAGTTGTAGTAGGTCTGGAATGGACAAGTTACGTTCTTCGCTAGTGACCCCATTTCGGGCCTATGATTTCACAATCTTTCCCAAACTGGCAAAGATTTCTCTATAGTGGATTTTTACACTTTCGTGTTATAGGGCTGCTGTTCTATAGTTTATAAGTTGTAGTAGGTCTGGGATGGACAAGTTACGTTCTTCGCTAGTGACCCCATTTCGGGCCTATGATTTCACAATCTTTCCCAAACTGGCAAAGATTTCTCTATAGTGGATTTTTACACTTTCGTATTTTAGGGCTGCTGTTCTATAGTTTATAAGTTGTAGTAGGTCTGGGATGGACAAGTTACGTTCTTCGCTAGTGACCCCATTTCGGGCCTATGATTTCACAATCTTTCCCAAACTGGCAAAGATTTCTCTATAGTGGATTTTTACACTTTCGTATTTTAGGGCTGCTGTTCTATAGTTTATAAGTTGTAGTAGGTCTGGGATGGACAAGTTACGTTCTTCGCTAGTGACCCCATTTCGGGCCTATGATTTCACAATCTTTCCCAAACTGGCAAAGATTTCTCTGAAGAGAATTTTCATACTGTCGTATTTTATGTTTGTTGTTTTCGACTATTTTACCCAGTCAGTTTGCCGGGTCAGCCTTTAAGAGGGGTGCCCGGATTGGTTAAGGTTGCCGGTGGGCTAGGGATTAGATCTTTGGAGTTGGTGCCTATCCCACCGGCATATTAATTTACGCCAGTTAAGTCGCCCTCCCCGCCGGGCAGAACCAGTGCGGAAGAGGGGTCCTCCGAATTGGTCTGTATTGCCCGTCTGGGATGCCGACTTTCTGTTAGTTAGTTTTATACATTAGTGCTTGTATTTTAATGGTCGACTGTGGTTTAAAGTTCTAGTACCGGATTGATTGATGTTGAATGACATTTTTTTAAATAAAAAGTTAAAAAGCCATATCAGTTTCGGGGCCAATACTAAAGTAACATTACAGGTAGCTTCAGTACTTGCACACAAATTTGGTTGGGAGACTGTTGATACTATAAAATCGGTGTCTTGGGTCTCAATATCGTCTACACGTTTCCATAAAAAATCAGTTTTAGTCTCATGCATTGAACCAGACAACATCCATTTCGCCACAATAATAAACATCTATGTGTACAATGAACACCGCATAGTTTTTAAGGTGTTACCTTTGCATTCGATAGGTTTTGATGATCATTATTTTGCATACTGTGTTCAAGATGCTCCTCCTGAAGTTGTACCCATGTATCTTGATTATGATACTATGCCAGTATCCTTTTCCTTGTAATCTGATCAATGTGAGCCACGGTGGTTTGAAATATGTGATTTTGCGTAAACCATTGTAATTCTAATAGCTGATTAATTTTACAGTTTTGTGTACTTAAGTATATACCCAGTTAAGTAATTAATGATATGGCTGGACGGAATCACATGTGGCGTCCTCAGTAGTTTTTAATTTTTTTGCTATAATTTTCATTAATAAAAGAAATATGTTTTTAATTTCGCTATTCTCACTCATAACTAAATCACTCGGGACTTATTCACGACAGACGACTTACTTTGCTCAAATTACCTCGTCGTTTTGACCGCATTGCAGCGGCCGTTGTCACGAGTAGACGGAAGTGTAGGATATCACCGTTCGTTTAGCCGCGCGAGTTTTTCGAATTACCCGCACTTAAGTTGTCGTGATTAAGTCCCGGGCTATATGAGTTATGAATAAAATAAATTTTAATGTGCTATGTAATTTTTTCTGGTTATTGCAACTAACTTCAGTACATCCCTCTACTTAGGATCACTATTCATAGGCGTGATATTGTTCTTTGAAACTAGTTTAGTATAAAAGAACAAATCAGGGCTGTCGCTGTTCAAAACAGTGTTCCTCGAGGGAGTTACTTAAGTTAGTTGCAGTTATCCAGATAGTTGTAAAGAATAGGTAGTCTTAGGTTGATAGTTTGTTGTTGTTGTTGTAAAGGGGCTGTGACAAAATTATTTTTAGTAACCCTGTAGTACAGTAGGTCTGATTATTAATATTTTTAGAATAAATGCACATATGATTGTTCAAGTTATTGTTTTATTCTATATGTTATCCCTCCTGTCATAGAAAGAGGGCAAGGTATTTTTTAATTACGGTGAATTAATTGTTTTATGTATTTACTCGTTTTAAGCTTCCAACTATGTAAACATTTAATTTTTAATTGCCTTTTCCAATAAACCAGTTGTTTTTACCCTATCAAATATGATCAGACTGTTAGTATGTATATTTATACATATAAAAAGAAAAGTCCTGATTCATGACTTAGGCCGCTTTCTCATCGGTATTTACACTTTGGTTGAGTACCTACCTCAGTTTGTGACTGACAGATGTTTTTTTACATTTGATTTTCTACTTTAACAAAATGTGTAAATAACAATCATATTACTATGAAGCATATGAAATATTTCATATTAGCGACTATGACATATCGATTTTGCATTTTGTGTTAAAGTAAAAAATCATTTTTTTTTAAATCAGCTGTAAGTGAGGGTGAGAGACTATTGATAATGTAGAAACAACTGATTTGTTGGAATATGCAGCTAATTAAATGCATTGTTTACCGCTTTACAGAGTTGGCAAGTTAATAAGTACCTTGCTCGTCAAAGTCGCCGAAAATTGCCACTCAGGCAAAATAAATGTTGTATTTTTGACAGCACAGCTGTGTCACATAGACAATATTTCTGTTGTGAAACTCAAAACATTTTAATTGCGTCTCACAATGTACGGTTGGACACATAGCAATGTGTTTGGCCGTACATTGTGAGATACAAATTAATTGTTTTGAATTTAACAACAGAAATGTGGTCTATGTGACAGAGCTCTGCTGTCAATAAGACAACATTTCTTTTGCCAGAGTGGCAATATTTGGCCGAACACATTGCTTTAGTGACACAGCTCTGTTGTCGAAACGACAACATTTCTGTTGTCAGAGTGACAACAGTAGATGTAGGTCTCACAATGTTCGGCCGAACACATTGCTACAGTGACAGAGCTCTGCTGTCAAAAATACAACATTTCTTTTGCCAGAGTGGCAATATTTGGCCGAACACATTGCTTTAGTGACACAGCTCTGTTGTCGAAACGACAACATTTCTGTTGTCAGAGTGACAACAGTAGATGTAGGTCTCACAATGTTCGGCCGAACACATTGCTACAGTGACAGAGCTCTGCTGTCAAAAAGACAACATTTATTTTGCCAGAGTGGCAATTTTCGGCCGAACACATTGCTACAGAGACTCAGCTCTGCTGCCAAAACGACAACATTTCTGTTGTCAGAGTGACAACAGTAGATGTAGGTCTCACAATGTTCGGCCGAACACATTGCTACAGTGACACAGCTCTGCTGTCAAAACGACAACATTTCTGTTGTTAGAGTGACAACAATACATGAACTATATAATAATAATAAAACGGTTAATTATTGTGAAATTGACAACTTGTCGTTAGAAATGTAAACTTTGTGTATTTAACAAAACGGTTAATTATTGTGAAATTGACAACTTGTCGTTAGAAATGTAAATTTTGTGTATTTAACAAAACGTTTAGTTATTGTGGAATTGGCAACGTTGTTATTAGAAATTAAAATTTGTGTATTCAACAAAACATTTTATATAGGTTGTGAAATTGACAATGTGAAATGGCCACAATAAAAACGTGTACTTATTTGCAAAGTTCCTATGTGGGCTGTGTGCCGTTAAAGTTTTCCTGTTAGATTGACAGTATTTTTCTCTCAGTGTGTTTGTCTGTGCGTTTGTGCGCGCTAATCTCAGAAACGGCTTAACCTAGAAGGATGCGGTTTTCACTGATATGTTGGTATTTTCTTGGATTAACATTTATTGTTTGTTTCATTTTAATCGGTTCACAAATAAGAAAGATTTTCTTTCAATCCTTCTCCTGGACTTAGGCACTGTTTTTTCAGTATATATAAAAATTGTCAAACCTTTTTAATGATTAAATTGTACACTGGTTTCTGTATAATATTGATAAGTATGTAATTAGATCTAAGAACTCCTGACATATGCATCTCCCGCCCATACGACAGGTGATCTCCGGACGGGGGACGCACCCGGTAGTCCCAGCAGGGACCTCGTGGGAGCAACGGCGGAAGCCTAAACAGAGAATCGAGACTAAAAGTTTCTTCTCTGGCCCTTCAGCATTGGCTGGGGTAAGGATCTGCCGAGTTCCGCATGATCCCTTTAAGACACTGGGGCGTCCAGCCGTCCGGGGGACACTCCTCGTCCCTCCGTATTATTATAGCAGAAAAAACTATCGATGGAAGCGGAAACGAAAAGAGGGTAGCGCTAGGAGACAAGCGCAAAAAAGCACACAGCATGCCAAAAAACCACCAGGCATAAAGGGTAGCCCCACCCAAAAGATGGCATCCAAAGCCACACAATGGGTCCAAAAGATCTCCGACCCACCCTTCCATCGCAGGGCAAAAGAAAGGAAGCCCGTAGTTATAGATAAATGCATATGACAGGAAATCCCACCAACCCAACCAATAGTACTAAGTAATTGTACAGAAACGGGCGAGGGTCGGTCAAGGAAGTAACCAACGGGTAAAAACATAAAAGACCGACCTAAGCACCCCCAGTGCCCAGCGGGAGAATGCATGCTCCTCTCCCGGCCTTCCAGCAAATGGCTGAGGCAGGACACTGTGGGTAGATTAAGTCCCCTCCCTACCCCTCCCCTCCTCAAAATTTAAAGCACACGTTTTTGTTTTGATAACCAATAGAGAAGGGGACTTGTGACCGGGTTTTTTAGTCCGTGCAAGTCGGACACTGTCTGGGCCCTCCATTCCCAGTTCGTCCGAAGGGATTTTTCCCGAGCACAAGTCACCCTTCCAATCCTTAAAGTAAAAAACAGCAAAGACTTCGCGTCTTTGGCCCCTCTGGCGACTCATTATAAAAAAAAAAAAAATAAGAAAGATACGTCTATTTTAAGAATTAATAGAACAGTTTTTAGAAGTAGTGACCTACGCTGGGGCGTCGGTGAAGGGGGGGGGGGGGTTAGCGGGGGTGGTGGTTGCGGGGAGGGGGTGCGGGGGGGGGGGTGCGGGGGGATAATTTTTTTTATATCGAGGAACTAAGGAGAGCCATAATTGATGAAAAAGCAAATTGGATAAAAAAAATAAGCTGTCCAAATTACTAATTCCACGCGGACGGAGTCGCGGGCAAAAGCTAGTAGTAAATAAGTCTAAATTAAATGGAGTATAGTTTTAATAATGCATGCGGTGTTTACATAAATATTTACCGAACAAACGGAAAAAATATAATATCATCTTCCACAGTTGAACTTTTCTGTCAAATTACGAACATTTTCGTATAGCAGCATCCCCGCTAGGGCGACCTCAAACACTCAAACTTTCAAGTCCCACATGCGACCAGGTGTCCTGGATTGCCGAACTTTCCTCGTTACAGCATGGTCACCTCAAGGGTCTCATACGTTCCTCTGTGTGGTCACGCCGGCGATATTTATTAAGACCCCCTGACAACCTTGTGGTATGGGGATAAAGTTGATATTTGATTGTGTTAGACGTTCATTGTTGGGCAAAATTGGTATTTTGATCGATGGGACAAGGCTTGTAGTGATTAATGCCTAGGCACGTTTGTTAGACTGGACTGTGTCTGAATTGGTGCGGTAATTGATGTGAATTAATTGCATCTGCAGTGCTGCGCTGTATGAACCCGTGTCATGATTGCTGTCATAATGTTGTCATATTGTATGTCAACAATAGCTCCTATATACGATACGGTCGTCAAAGCGATGGCCCAACGATGGCTGCAACGCATCTTCACGATGGCGAAATTCAGTTGAGATCTTAACGTTACCTTTGATGTGCGGCGAAAAATCGACACCGGCGCCATCCCACGACCATCGCACGCGCCATAAGCCATCCGACACCGCTACGCCCTCCACACGCTGGCCCATCATAGTGGACCATCGCGATCGCCCAACGTGTAGTGCCAGCATAAGAAAAATATACATACAATCGGCCTAGACGCCAGCTTGACACCTTAAAGGCCCAGTTTGCGTGGTGGCTAGACATCTGTCCATACCAATCCATACCAATGAACTTCAACGGCTGCAAGCAAATTTGTTTTGAAACTGGCAAGCTGGCGCTTGGGCCGATCGTACGTACATATATGCAACGGGACGTAATATAGGCTGGGATAATAATGTTGATGATGATGAAAGGGTTAATACATAGCGAAAAAATACGGATAACTCACGTCTCGAGTTTAGCTTAGGTTTTTTTTTCGTTATGAGTGAGTCTCACGGTAAATAGTTTTATGTTCAAAGTGCCCAATACACTAGCCGCATTGCCCCGCTGAACCGCGATGGACAACCTTAGCACCAGAAAAGACCCATTAGCGAGGGTTAAGACCTATCTTACGAAGACATTGTACAATTAATTTTCGCATCACAGTGGTTTTTTTTTACACAAAGAACTAATGTCGTTAAGTCCTTTTTGAGTTTCATCCTGTTTCATTTTAATAAGTTTTAATCTTGCTTTAAAAATTCAATACGTCTCTGGATCCCGCATAAAAAACCATGTAACCTCAACTTTGCACCTCTGAGAGGCCGCCTCATTAGCGAAACAAAAGACTGCAAAGCAAGGAAACTGCCGTATTTTTGCCCGCAAATTGCCTATAAATTTTTATTACGGCCACTCTTACTTGAGGTTGAGGTTCGCGAGATAAATACGTTTGTTTTATTGTATTACAGTGGACAGAGCTTGTATATTATTGACTGCGGGATTCCATTACAAATGGCGGATACGTTTTATTGTGATAGGGAAAAAATAAGCGAATGGTTATGATGGAATAGTTAACGAGTAATTCAAAGGAAGGTTGGCTACTGCAATTATTTAATAAAACTGTGTTGGCCTAGTGGTTTTACCATAAACATAATTATAATCATAACCAATACGCTCTTAAGCAGAAGGTCGGGGTTTTCGACTTCGATCTCTTTCGGATTTTTTGTAAAAACTACATAAACTTTGCCATAAATTTTCCGGTGAAGGAAAACATTCTAAGAAAACCTGTGTGTTATGTTTCCTATCCGCACTGAGCCCACGAGAGAACTGCGGCCTATCTTTTTCATTCTGAAATAAAACCTGTGCCCTGGAGAGATTGGAATTACATGTGAGATTTAGTACAGATACAATTTACAAAATAATCTACAGAACGTAGATGTTACGCTTCTAAAACCTTTTATTATCTAGGTAAGCGGTAGGTATAATTTTGAGTTTCACAAGCTCTCGTATACTTGTACTGCTGGTTGTACTGTAATGAACAAAGTAAGAATATTCTCGTTGTCTTCTATTCACAAGCTCTTAATGTGTCTTCGTATTCGTAAGAGCACGTAACTCGGTCGGTGGCGAGCTCTTGACTCGAGTCAGAGCCCAGATTAAATAGCGTAGACGATACAATTTATCGAAAAAAAATTAACGCTTGAATCTTTACGGTGAGAGGCGCTTAGCCCCAAGTGCTGTAACCGATATAAGGACCTAAGTCAAAGACCATGAATAAAAATTCATTCAGTGAACTCAATCTTTGTAGTAAGGTTTTCTAAGCACTGGGCTATTCGGTTATCATGTGCTAAATTAAAGTATTTGAAAATCAATGAACTTTTCGTAGTACTAACTCACTTATCTTTGCCTTTAGTCTACAGAAACACGGCCGTGTCCATATTCTAATTATCTTAAACGAAGCTCCATTCACTCAAATTTCTAATGATACTATCTGCCATACTTATTCACTGGCCCTTAGTCGCGTCTGTGCAGATTTGCTGTCTCACTGAATAAAGGCGCTTAGCCCCAAGTGCTGTAACCGATATAAGCGCCATAAGCATCTAAGACAAATACCATTAACAAAAATTCATATTTGTCATACATAATATCTGCCGCAACAGGAAATCGAACCAGAGACCTCAATCTTCGTAGTCAGGTTTTCTAACCACTGGGCTATCAGGTCGTCATGTATTAAATTAAAGTAATTGAAAATTAATGAACTTTTCGTTGTACTAATTCACTTACCTTTGCCTTTAATCTACAGAAACACGGCCGTGTCCATATTCTAATCATCTTAAACGAACTCCATTCACTCAATGTTCTAATGATACTATCTGCCATAGGTACTTATTCACTGGCTTTGAGGCGCGTCTGAGCAGATTTGCTGACTCGCTGAATAGAGGCGCTTAGCCCCAAGTGCTGTAACCGATATAAGCGACATAAGCAGCTAAGTCAAAGACCCGGGAGATTAGAATTCTAAGTGCGGTCAAGACTTTGCGTAGCGCTGGCCTACTTAGTCGCGACCGTAGTCTTTATGGAGCTTCTTTACGTCTTAATTTTATACGAGATCGTTTGGATGCTTTTATGCAGCTGAGGGGTGAGATTGATTGGTTGTTTGACTCTTAATTTAAGGTTTTAAATGTTCTATGTTACAGATGTCGTGACTCTGTGGTTTAATGACAAATTGATAGAAAGAAAACTCTTAGTATATATTTTATTTATTTTAATGAATAAAATAATGGTCTCATCAACCCTAAACAGTTGCGATTATCTCCTACTCAACTCGCATTTCGAATCAAGTCCAAATTTTCACTACTTTTGCACGGTATTTTCGAGCTGTGATTTAAAAACCCGGTACACTTACCGCTGCATCCTTATGCATCGGTATTAAACGCTTAATCCCATCACCATTCGCGGGAATACCGCCCATATTATTTGAAACTACCCTCAGTTTACGGCGTTATATTTCTTCATCCGGCTGACACAACGTCTGTATTTTTATGCAGTACATTACAATCGTACATTCCAGTTTTATTGTGGTCGTTACTGTATTGTGTACGAATACGTTTAGGATAAATACTTTGTTGCGCAGAGTATTTTTTTATGCTTTTGGTATACTTTGTATACTACGATAGCTCGAAAAATCGCTAGACTCAAGTGGGAGTGGGCAGGCACTTCGCTCGTAGAACTGATGGCCGATGCGGCCAAAATTTTCTTGAATAGCGTCCACGGACCGGAAGACGCGGAGTTATTCAGAATTGTTAATTTCCACTTGCATCATCACATTATGCGAATTGCGTATCAATTAGACATAAAAAAAATCTGAGCTTCACCTTGTGCCGCCTGCTTTTCTGTACTCTACATACCTACTTCGCACTCTACAGGGTTATTTGTAATTCACTAGCATCCTTTTAACCCTAAACTCCCACCACTTATACAAATGTTTTTTGTTCTACGGCTTTTGTCATAACTTAATATTTTTGGTGTAATAACGTTTTGAAAATTTGAGATTTCCTCTTATTTTTACGATACTCTGTGTATTTGTATGGGAAAAAAAGTGCTTCATTTTAAAAAGTCGTAAAACAAAAAACATTTGTTTGAGTGATAGGAATTCAGGGTTAAGAGGATGTCAGTGTATTAAAAATAACCCTGTATACTAGCACTTCTACTGTCATGTGATATTTACCGCAATAATGTGATTTTTTTCTCAAATTTCATCTTGTGTCTTTTTTTAAGAAAAATAATATCTATTTTGTGATTCAATAGGTGTAACTGGCCAGTATTCAATCGGTTGCATGTTGCAACGCTGAGCTCGGCGTTCGATTCGAATTTTGAATTCAAATGGTAATGTCTGGTCGTCGACGCTGATTGGCCGATAGAGCGCTGAGCTGCTATCCACCGGCAATTCTATTCTTCGTGTTTAGAATTTCTTTATCATTCTTAGACTTCAGTTAAAGTGTTAATAAATATTTTACACATAAATGGTATTACCGAAGGTCGAGTAAACTCTCTTCCATTTACGAGCTCGTTACTTATGTAATAAGAATTATTTGGGATTCATTATTATTAGTTGAATAGTTATTTCAACGTGCGTTTTATTTAGGCCTGTACAGCGCCGCAAATTTTCAGAATGCTAAAACAATGTTACTGAATCTCGGTTAACTCCGCGTTGTCTGCGCATAAAAAACACGCTGTGTGTTAAGGGCCTATCCCCTTATGCACAAAAAACTTAAAGTGTTGTCATTTTAAAATAAAAAAATTCTACTCTACGCACCTTTAAAATGAAACTGACGACGTGTGAAATATTCTCATTGCAAAAAATAAACTTTAAAAAAAGCTAATTTTAATTTTAAAATGAGAATATTTAGAAATGAGTCAATTTCATTCTAAAGGTGCGACCAGGCCCCATCAACACTTCTAGATTGGTTATTGGGAAATGGTAGGTCGTTAGAAACTCCACTTAACACTTTTTTAACGAACTTCATTTCGCCGAACGCCTCGGAGGGGCTCGGAACCGTTATCAGAACATTACTTCCGTTCTATCTCGCTAACGGCTTATTTAAAAATCGAAAATGATTTCGGAATAACTTTTTAAGACGTTAGTTGCCAGTGTTGTGAGCGCTTGGGGATTTTTAGTCTGTGGCAGAAATAATAAAGAACGAAAAGGCTTGAGTTTTCACTCCTATACCTACATATATATGTACATAATAGGTATACATTCTTTTTCCATATTCGATAATATCAGTGGCTCAAAATAGGTACGACTTTCTGAAGTAAATGTATTTTTTTCAACAGGTGGGTTTAAATGAACCAATCAGAATTATAACCTTATTATGTAATGTTCTGATGAATTATTGTACTTAATTTGGTACCACTTAATTACGAATTCATTGCATTTAACATTTATTCTGCTCAACTGATGATACTGTCATTGGTAAAATTTATTTATTCCAGTTGCTGTTAAATTATTTTACAGCTTGACATTTAACATTTTATTGATATTCATAAAATAATGGTTGATGAAGCTTGTCCATTCGTCGCAATTTTTTTCATGATTTTATTACTAGGCAATAAAAAGCTATGGATACCTACCTAGTTTTGCTGTTTGAAACAGTAGGTATTTCATATAATTTATTGCAGTTCTTTGCTGGCCATCTTCATTTATTAAAAAAAATGTAGAAGTGACAAAAGTTGGAAATCAAAAAAAAAAAGAACATACATCCGAATTGAGAACCTCCTCCTTTTTTTGAAGTCGGTTAAAAACCAATGTTCATTCCATATTTCAGAATGTTCCATAAACAATTGGAACCAACTGAAACACTGGCCGTTTGTAAATCTTTGAATTTCGAATGAAATGAATCCGTGATCATTACTGCTGTTGTTTTCGAATTGCTGTTTTGTTCTTAATAGTTTTGTTCTTTGTAAAGCTTTTGTTTGGAATCCTGTGGTATTGAGTGAATCTTTTTGGAACTTTTCATGCATTTCACGGAAGTTTATTAAAAGGAAATTGCTTTTCTTATGGACACAAGCTAAGCCGATATAGGTAGGCGTATTTTGTGGATTTCATTGAGACTCTCATGATCTTCAATATTAAATTACCTACTTTTTGAGATAAGTAGGTATAGTAAGATTTTTTAATAATTCACGGTTAACATTATTTTCTAAGAACCGCTTGCAAAGTTTAGGGTAAAAAAAATAAAATCGTTAACATTGGGTTGTGGAAGTCGTGGTGGTCTAGTAAAAGAGGGTTTGTTACGTATTTGCCCGTGCTCGCACCTCTGAGTTTTTCTGAATTTATGTGCGAAACTACATTTTCGCAGTTTGTATCCTCTAAAAATATGCCCAGCAAAACATCAAATTTCTATCATCATCATCATCATCATCAGCCCATAGCAGTCCACTGCTGGACATAGGCCTCTTCCATGGCGCGCCACAACACTGTCTTCGGCCCCTCGCATCCATCCGCCGCCAGCGACCCTCTTAAGGTCATCCTTCCACCGTGCCTCAGGACGCCCTACACTACGTTTCCCCGAAATTTCTATGCGGCAATTTTAATCTTAGGTCTTTGAACAACTTCGTGAAAATTCAGTCTTTAGGTAGTATACACTTTGTCTTGATTCACTATAGTGTTTAATTTTGATAGAGCCGTAAGGTACACTTCCATAGAAACGTAGAAGAGACATTTTGAATCACGCTAGCCACATATCCTGCATACATTTGCGATGAAATTCAATGTGTTTGTGAAGTTTCCAATCCGTACTAGGCTCGCGTGGGAACTACGGCCCAATCCATCTCATTCAGGCCTGTGCTCTGAAATGGGACGTATACAGGCAGGGATAATGATGATGGTGATTAATATTTTTTTTATTTTGAGATTAATTTAAAAATTATTGGTTTTCAGGGTTAAAATAAAGTTCACAAGTAAGATCCATAGTTCATTGACCTTTACAACGTCGACCGCATGCTGACAATACAAACGATCAAGAACCAACGATAAGGAATCTTAACAAGTGGACTTAAAGTCTATTTCCGACGTCGCAGAGGCACGTTTCGTACGCCACAGGGCATGGAGTGGAACTACGTGACGTAAGAGCTTCGAAAAATCACAATTACAGAGTGAAAAGGTTCCATTTAACATTTTCAGGTTATTCTAATTTCAGACTTGTGAGTGTTAGTATAAAGATGACATTCCTTTGAAATATGTAGATGAGTTCGTACCTTTTAATTGTGTGGGCTAGAATTATGATGAGTCAGCTTGAGTTTTGAAGAGTATTTCAATTTGATACTTGACAATAAGCAGGTGTTACGGTTTCAAAGAAGGGTTTTAAGGTTTGTTAAGGGCGACTACACTTCGTTTTTTAGCATTAGAAATAAGGTAAACAATATTGATATGTCTTTTTATTGAAAAACGCTTTAAATAAAATAGTAACTATTACTTAGGAAACCAAAAGAATATAAATGACCATAGTTCCTTGTTAATTGTTTCATATTTGCCGTCGATTTAATTTTCAAAAGTGTTTTTCAATAAAAAGACACGTCAAGACCGCTTATCTTCTTTCTAATGCTAAAAAAACGAAGTGTACTTACTGTATAATTTTACTTGGATCAAAATTTATAAAGTAAGCATGCACAATTTAAGCAATCAGAAAGAACAAATATGTAGATGTAGAAAGGCGAACTTATCCCATTAAGACGCAGTCAGCACTAACGTCGGCGCACACTGTCTATTTGTATCGGAGTAAACGAGATGCCGCTATTACTGGGCAGCCGGGTATATTGAAATTTATCGGGCAAATACTTAATTAAAAAAAACTGTGGATTATTTGTGAAATATGACTCAATAGCGGTTTAGGTATGAATATGTTGACTTCATGTTTTTAATTGTAGACGCATACGCCAAAAAAATAAAGACATAGAACCGTTTAATGATGATTTTAAGACCTATCTTTGCAATTATTTTCTATCGAGCCGATTTCGTCCAATTATGTATCGAGTTTGTCCACGGTATTTGAAATATGATGAATATTAACATATAATTTTTTTGATGTGCTAGAACAAGCAGTTTTTCTTAAAAAACTGTTTAAATGACATCAATTTCAACAAAATTAGGTGTTGTCAGCCTCTTAAGGGATCTCGTCTAGTTAACCTTAGAACGATTAACAGAACATCGGAAGTGTTTTGTTCATCCAACGCAATAAAATTCCCGCTAGAGATCGCCATTGTCAATTTGTAAATGGTTAAAAATGTTAGAAATCAAGTAGTAACAGGCCTCATGCATGCCATGTACTTACGCGCGATATTTACCTACCGCGGGGACGATCGCCTGCGATCGAAATTCCAGTAGGTTGTCACAAGCGCGCGCCGACGCACGTTCATTCGTGTTCCACGGAAAAAATATGCCGCCTGAACTTTTATAAGTGAATGGTGAAACAGGGGGCAAATTTTAATATGACTATGCTAGAATTAATAGCTAATATAACAATTTGGAAGTTCGTATCGTGCTGTCCCTCTTACTCTTCTATAAAAAGCTATAAGCGTGAGCGGGATGGCACGATGCGAAGTTCGAAAGTTAACCTTCGTATTTAGTATAACGCTAGGGTACTATGAGCATGGCAATGTGTTCTACGCATTACAATAAATATCCTTTTTTGTTAGGATTCCAGAGCTAAAATGGCAAAAACGGAACCCTTATAGTTTCGCCATGACCGTCTGTCTCTTTGTCCGTCCGTGGCTTAGCTTAAAGAATATTAGTGCTAGAAAGTTTGCATGGATATAATATATAGCAATTATCCCGACAAAATGGTAAAACAACATGTAGAAAAAAAATTTTTAATCCAAACTGCCAGCCCTTGTCACTGTCGGCACGCACACATTCTTAAGGAGACGGAGTAGTATAATCTGTGGCTACAATCGCGGTAAGTACCAAGATTTTGTACGGGATGCAGTATCTGTTACGAAGTAACTATTAAGTAATCTGTGGTAGTAATTTAGATGACTCAGAACTTGGTTTGTTAAAAGTAGATAAGTACTGAATTAATCAAATTTGAAATTTACCATGAGCTTTTACGATAAAGGAAAACATCGTGAGAAAACCTTCATACACCTACGAAGAAATTCAATGGTGTGTGAAGTTCCCAATCCGCACTGGGCCGGCGTGGAAACTACAACCCAAGCCCTCTTAATCTGAGAAAAATCTTGAGCCCTGTAGTGAGACGTCATCATCATCATCATCATTTCAGCCGTAGGACGTCCACTGCTGGACATAGGCGTCCCTCATTGATGCCCAAACATTACGATTGGAAAAAACTTGCATCCACCCTGAACCTGCGGCCTTCACCAAATCGTCCGTTCATCTCGTTGGTGGACGTCCCACGCTGCGCTTGCCAGTCCGTGGTCTCTATTTCAGAACTTTTGGGCCTCAACCACAGAATATATAATAGTAGGTACTAACGTACAGGATGACCACGCTCCGCCCCGCACCGATTCAAGTTACCCCACCCCTCAAGGCGCAGATTGCCGGAACCGCCGGAATCCAGTCGGGTGCGCGCGCTATGTATGTAGGCGTACGCGTGTACAGACGTCGTCGTGCTTATGTAGATTAAAGAATTTTGTACGTCGTGGCCGCCGTGTGCCCCAACGGCCATCTGTTCTGCGTGCTATATGGCCTGCCCATTGCCATTTCAATGAGCTAATCCGTTTGGTTACGTACGGAGACGTAGAAGAACCGGAGTGTGACGTCGTGAGACGTATACAGAAGGAAAAGATGAGAGAAGTTCTATTAAAAGTTAAAACTAAATTAATCAAATAACTCTCAGATGCAGATAAATAAACACGCGAGCGCGGCGAGCGCTAACACTAAACGCCAATTTTAGTTGTGTGGGCTCGAAAGCTCTCTAATTTAAGTTAGAGTTCGTTACGAACACAGATTCCACGAGAACTCTTGTAACTTGGCCTACGTGTTCGGAAGTCAATAGCGGCGAGCGGATTGTGACCACTGTGTCTGCGCGTTGCAGTCGCGTCTCCTCATGTTTCAGTTTTCATACTAAATGTATAGAAGCGTCGCGATCCAAAACAGACAGAAGAGACGGGGCGGAAGCGCGGCCTGCGAAGAAACGACGCGGGCTGCGACGCGCCCCTGTCCCACGTCTCTTCTGTGTAGCTTGCGCCTTAGTGTTTTGAAATGAATTTGGAATATTTCAGCAGTTGGTTGGGTTAGATTGAAAAAGAAAGAGAGACATTTGAAGAAAAAGATAGAAATAAAAAAATCAAAATAGTATAAATTGGCAACATTTTGCTCTTTTTTTAGTGCGACCCATTTAAAAAATAAACACAAAAATATACACAAACGCCAGCAGAAAGTGCAGTTCAGAACGAAAATTATGATAGTTGACCAATAAATTCCTTTACCACCTACGTATAAGGTTAAATTTCATTTGTACGACTGTAAACACCAAAGACTATTTATACATTCAAGTCAATGTGACAATCAGCCTTATTGTTTTTTTTTCTGATATACGAGTAGGAACTGTCATAAAAAAATGGTACAACGAGGATTTGGTCGACTATGCAAACTGGAAACATGTATGGCAACGCTTGATCAGTTTAATCGCGTTTGGCCAGGATTCTCAGAGCGAGAGGACTTGGGTTATAGTTAGAATTTTAAAAAATCTCTTAGGTATTAACGAAAACACAAGATGTGATGAACTTACAAATAAGACATACAAGTTACGTTGTCGTTCATCAATATGTAAAAACATAGCCCTTCTCCGACAGTCGGGTGCAAAGTTGATTCTTTTTTAAGTAGTAACGACCAACCATGAGCGATCATAATAAGATTTACTTGAGAATTTATTGTTCCTGATACAGGCAACACCCGGTACTCACGTTCGATCACGAGTAAAGTCCGCTCCTCTACGTGACTTGCAATAATAAAAACGCCACCGCTTGTAACTCGACCCACAGAGGAGCACTGCGCCTCTTTCACAAACTTAAAACTTACTTATTTAACTCTGACTTTCAGAAGATTCTGATTCCGGGAATGAACCGAAGTTTCAGCCCCAGCTTAAGCATTATTTATTAAGTTTTCATTATGTAGAAATATCGGGGTTGGTATTAACACAAAGTATTTGCATATCGCGAATTTAATACTAAATTATTGTTCTGGATGCCGCTTAGGGGAGTTTGTTGTGAGGTAAGGATTTAAGGCAGGACGGTTCTAAAGTTTTAATTGTTAATTAAAAGATTCTGGTTTTTGAATTTTCATTTGAATGTTTAATGCTTAAGTAGACCGGATAGCCTAGTTGTTAGAGAACCTGACTACGAAGCTTGAGGTCCCGGGTTCGACTCCCGGTCGGGGCAGATATTTGTGTGAAAAATATAAATTATTATTCATACAAAAGTCTGCTTCGACCGGGAATCGAACCCGGAACCTCAAGCTTCGTAGTCAGGTTCTCTAACCACTAGGCCAAGGGTCTTCAACCGGCGGCCCGCGGTTGCTTCCATGGCGGTCCGACATTGTATTGACAAAATTAAATTCACATGTCTACAAATTATACCTATTTACAGATTAAAAAGAACTTTTAGTTTAGAATGCAATGTTTTTATTATGTTGCGACCCACCGAACCAAAATCAGAGTATACTAGGCCCTTGACTTCAAAAAGGTTGAAGACCCTTGCACTAGGCTATCCGGTCGTCAAATAACCATAACATTTTGTAAATAATAACATTGTCATCTGTTTAAAATAAATGTGTAATAATGTATGTGTATGTATGTGTATGTTTAGACGACCAGATGGCCTAGTGGTTAGAGACCCTGACTATGAAGCTTGAGGTCCCGGGTTCGATTCCCGTGTCGGGGCAGATATTTGTATGAAAAATACGAATGTTTGCTCTCGGGTCTTGGGTGTTTAATATGTATTTAAGTATGTATCTATCTATATAAGTATGTTTATCCGTTGCCTAGTACCCATAACACAAGTTTTGCTAAGCTTACTTTGGGACTAGGTCAATTGGTGCGAATTGTCCCGTGATATTTATTTATTTTTTATTTTTATACCATGCCCATGTTGAGTTTCATTCCGGATTCTTCTCAACAGGGTTTCTTCGACATTTATTTATAAGTTCTTGTGTAACCTAAATTGAATAAGAATATTTTTCACTTTGACTTTGAATGTAAGTCTGAAAGTATTTAATACAAATTTTACAAGTGCAATTGTTAGTGAAACGTCCACCAAGAGATTCACGTTTTGGAACTTCAAATTTCAATTCGCCAGTAATTAAATGCGGTCGAAGAATCGCAAGAATTCTCGTTTCATATAATTTTGATTTAAGCGAGTAATTAAAACAATCCAATCAATTTCCGCGGCAGCTAAAGATTGAGTCATAAATGTTTTGACAAAAGCTTTAAATTCGAATTAAATACAATTCAAGATTACTTAATACAAATTGTGTGGCTAAACGCTGGTAACGTTGAAAAAAAAAAACCGGCCAAGTGCGAGTCGGACTCGCGCACCGAGGGTTCCGTACTTAATATGTATCTATGAACATCCAGTCTTAGCAGACCCCTGCTCCTAAGCAAAATGTGCGCAGTGTGGGATCATTGTAGATTGGTTACTGATATAGACAGACAGACAAAAAAAATTATGCTTTTCGCAATTTTTCCTTTATCTGTGCTATAAGACCTTGCTTTGTGCCAAATTTCAAGGTTCTGAGTTCACGGGAAGTACCCTGTAGGTTTTGATTCCCTTGCGAGTGTCGAAAATGTGCGTTGTTTACTGATATAGACAGACAGACAAAAAAAATTATGCTTTTCGCAATTTTTCCTTTATCTGTGCTATAAGACCTTGCTTTGTACCAAATTTTAAGATTCTGAGTTCACGGGAAGTACCCTTTAGGTTTTGATTCCCTTGCGAGTTTCGAAAATATGCGGAAATTTGCGTCATAAACGGCTGTATCTTTTGATTGCGTTGGCTTATAAGTTTGATTTTTTCACAGCTCCAAGGGACAGTAGACTTGAGTATTTGATATAAATTTCAGCTTGATACCTCTACGCGTTCCTGAGAAAAAGGGTGTTGACAGACAGACGGACGGACGGACGGACGGACAACAAAGTGATCCTATAAAGGTTCTGTTTTTTCCTTTTGAGGCACGGAACCCTAAAAATGGGTATAAGAGAGTATGATAGAAAATAGGCAAGTGCGAGCTGGACTCGTACACCGAGGGTTCCGTAGTAATTTGGAGGTATCTATGAAAATCCAGCGTTCCATCCATCCATCCCACCCTATATACGTCCTACTGCATTGTACAGGCCTCCTCTTAGAATGAGAGGGCTTGGACCGTAGTTCCCATGCGGGCCCAATTGGGAACTTCACACACACCATTGGATTTCTTCGCAGGTGTATGCAGGTTTCCTCACGATGTTTAACAAATGTAATTTCGCACATAAATTCCGCAAAACTCAGAGGTGCGACCCGCTGCTTGAGAGGGCATAGGTCAAACCAGCGTTAGCAGGTTATATTGGTTAGGTCAGACAGACATCCACGCAAATCCGCGCAAGAGCTAAAGTCAATAACATAGCTCGAAAACTCAAGTGGCAGGCACATTGAATAGGGAGGGTACTATCGCCCCAAGCGCCAGATAACCACCTTAAAGGCCCAGTTTGCGTGCAGTGGCTAGACATCTGTCCATAACAATCCATAGCAATAAACATCAACGGCTGCAAGCAAATTTGTTTTGAAAATGGGTATCTGACGACTGGGGCGATGGTACATCGCTCGTAGAAAGTTCTCGAATGGCATCTACGAACCGGAAGACATAAAGATGCAGACCTGAGGCCATATTGTCTAACTAACGCTTCTGACGCTTGCCTTCGCTTTCACCGTCTCTTTCTGCCATCCTTTTATACCGTTTGACAGAAAGAGATAGTGATTGCGAAGACAAGCGTCAGAAGCGTTAGACAATACGGCATCTGGTTAAGGATGCCCGTTGGATGCGGTTGGCGTAAGACCGGTCTGTTTGACGACTCTGATCAGCAGTGGCTTTCAGCTGAAAGACTAAAGACATAAATATAAAAAAAACTCGTGCGTGCAGCTTCTCCGTGCGGAAGAAGTGAAACTTCGTAATATGGAAATGAAAAAGGCACTTATAAATCAATATGAACCTTATTGCATTAACTTAAAGAACTAAATTTACTTATGCATCTATGTGTTTAAATTACTCACTAGATGGCGCTTTTATCAAGTCTCATACAAATTTGCACAGACAGTATGAGTTCTGCATCAAAATTCAAATTCAAATTCAAATTGTATTTATTTCAGATAACAAAGATCCATAATTGTTAGTCAATATAATAAAATAAAATTAAATTAAAAATTAAACTTAATTAAAAAATTAAGTGTAGAATGTTAGTAAATAATAATAATACTAATAAAATAAGAACATGGAGCGCACGCTAGGCCAGAAATTAAAAATGTCATAAGTTTAAAATTAAATTATACAAATGTCAATGAAAAATTTTGAATTGAAACGAAATCGGCAGTACATATACTAATGCTTTCATACCCCTTCATGGTAGCGTTAAACGTTTAACGCGACCTTGTTGGAAGTCGCATTAGAAGTTTCACTTCAAAAATTGTAGAATTTTCTTACCGGTATTGCTGTGAAAGCTTCACTAATACTAATTTTAATTTATGATTTAATTATTTCATAATGTTCAAACTCGAGTATGATAATATTAATTTTACCATGATACCTCTACGCATTTATGAGAAAAGGGTCTTGATAGACGGACAGACGGACAACAAAGTGATCTAATAAGGGTTCCGTTTCTACCTTTTCGGAGCATTGCTTTTATCATTTCAGGTTATGTTTAAAAGATACTTTACACTTCCTTTATGAAAGGCTCTGGTTATTCCGGCTTAGGTCCAGTTTAAAGGCCTAGAGAGCAATGAACACTCTTCATCATCATCATCATTTCAGCCGAAAGACGTCCACTGCTGAACATAGGCCTCCCCAAAGCTCGCCAGATCGGTCCCGTGCCATCCGCATCGAACGCATTCCCACAACCTTAACCAGGTCGTCCCTCCATCTTATTGGAGGTCTTCCGGTCCGTGGACGCCACTCGAGAACCTTTTTTTCCCCATCGGCCATCAGTTCTACGAGCGAAGTGCCCTGCACACTGCCACTTGAGTCTGGTAATTCTTCGAGCTATGTCGGTAACATTAGTTCTTGCGCGGATTTCATCATTTCTAATGCGATCCCGCAGAGAAACTCCGACCCCTCTCCATCGCCGTCTGAGTGACTTTGAGCTTTCTTATGAGGTCCATCGTAAGCGGCCACGTCTCAGTCAGTGCCATAAGCTAGCATCATCATTATCATCATCATCATCATCCCAGCCTATATACGTCCCACTGCAGGGCACAGGCCTCCTCTCACAATGAGAGGGCTTGGGCCGTAGTTCTCACGCGAGCCCAGTGCGGATTGGGAACTTCACACACACCATTGAATTTTCAGGTTTCCTCACGATGTTTTCTTCACTGTAAAGCTCATGGTAAGTTACAAATGTAATTTCGCACATAAATTCCGAAAAACTCAGAGATGCGAGCCGGGATTTGAACCCACGACCCTCTGCTTGAGAGGCCATAAATCAAACCACTAGGCCACCACGGCTTTTTCAAGCATAGCCTTAAATAAATAATATGAAATTATTAATTTCCGTGTTTGAATCTCCTGTATGGGTGTTTGCTTTGTGAATTAAAACCATAATATACTTTAATTAAGTCGCACATCAAATACGCATATGACTTTTCATCTCGGTTCAGATCGTAAATGATTTTTATGCGACGATAAATTGCACCTACAATCCAATCATGATACTGCAAAAATTACGAGTGATGGAGTTTCAATTCTATTTTATAACAATAACGTACATCAAAGCTGCTATTTTATTTTGCTCGTGCGTTTATCAATAAAACGAGAGAGTTTTCCGGGTCGCTACACTCTTATTACGAAAGGTGATATAAAAACTGAAATAACGGTCATAAAACTATGCAATAAGAAAAAAAAAGATGACTTGGTTTTTTTATAAAGAAAATCAAAAATTTTGAAAATCCTCATCGTGATTTGGTCACACATATGTTTGAAAATAAAGTAAATGCCCGTTTTATGCGACTAAGATTCCTTCCGCAGCTAACAAAAGAGCTGATAACTTTTAAACGGCTGAACCATCGCCAAGAAACCTGCTTTCAAATAAAAAATAAATTGCATCCACCCGCATTCACCCATTTAAGAGCCTGTGGCATCATAGCATCATAAACACACACACACACACACAAAGATCAAACTTATAACACCCCTCTTTTTGTGTCGGGGGTTAAAAAACGGAAATATAGACAAATTGTCACGAAATAGTCCCAATTCAGCATGATGTCGGCCTTGCAGCCGACGCTGGACTTCCGTTGAAACCATTTTAATCACAATTCGCCTTAATAACAATGGTGAACTTGACAGCTAAGATGTATCAGTAAACAATTTATATATTTACTTATTATACCAACCTAAAAATTTCCGAAACAAAAAAAGACTAAGTTCACAAGAATAACAACAATAATCTACAATAACAGAGTGTCTGCGTAGAACTAATGCTTTTACCACTTAAAAAAAAACAGACGGCACTAAGTCTTCGCCCGCGTTTTCGCATGCGTTAACCATTTGAATGAAAATCCCAGAATTTCTCAAAAATTGCTTTGGGAATTAAACAAAAATCTTATGGGAATACCCAAAAATAGATCGTGGTCTTACGTTGTGTGACGAACATGAAAATTTCATGTCTCAAGACCCAGGGATTGAGATTTCGATATCTTATTCCGATCCCGTAGAAATATCGGTATACAAAGTAGCCTACGTACTGTCATAAACACCACACAAAATGTTTACGCGTAAGCGTAACGGATGTGTGCTCGGAGTTAGCGCTTTGAGAATGAACAAACTTACAGTGTGTTAGAAAGGTGTTAGCATTTTAGAAGTGTTTGTGATAGTTTGTCGTTGTGTTTCAAGGTCTTCAAAATAATATTCTTTTATACAATTTCTATCAAAGAATTCATATCTATAGTAACACGACCACGCCTACACCGACAGCCTAATACGGCACAATTCTGACACGCGTCTGTAGAATCGACCTTTATGTGGAAGAGATGGGAATTCAGCATATCAACGTATTATCGTCGTCGTCGTATCGTGTGTCGGTTAAGTAAAGTTTTCCACTGTCTTCATTCTGAAGGTCGATAATACAAGGCTAACAAAAATAAATTTTCTTTTCTATCTACATGAAGATGTGAGACATTGGAACACGCAAGCTATAAACATATAAAGCTCCTGTCTATGCGTAAAACACTGAAAATAATATGCTACATGAAACCCAGACGAATCTTCAAAGCAACTTTTACCGTTCTCCGACACCAACTTCAATCAAAAATGAATCGTATACCACAGTCTTAAACAGCGAGGTTTTTTTCCCAAGTGAAAAGTCAACGTGGTAAGTTTTGCACGGCGTAAAATGTTTTGCGGTAGTGACATAGGCGAATTCCATTCTCAGATTAGATTCCAACGAGGTCCCTACTCAAAGCCAGTTTACGCTCACGGCTGTCTCCTCGAACCTTTAAAACCTGGCCCACGCAACGAATAAATTTGAACTTGGAGTAGCCTGACTGGCTTGAGAAGTTTTAAAAATAGAATAAAATAGTTTAGATTTTTGATGGTTTTAACGTTTTTTTTTGTTGGAATATTTTGGAAAAGACTGCCAGTACTTATTGTTTCTTTTCCATTTATAAAATTTTTGAGTAAAGTGAGCAAGCACTACTGAAGTAAGATCCATTTTAACGTTATTTCTACACTTCGTATGTTAAAATAGTGCAGAATGTTGTGTTTATTCTAAATTAACTGGTCTACTTCCAGCAAACGATTGTGAACTGGATAAACACAGAATTCATACTAGAAATTCAATAAGAACCGAGCTCAAAATGAAACAAAGAAGTCGTTCAACCTAAGGACAGTGACCTTGTTCTCGCAATCTCTAGGTACTTGATCAATGATCGACCCTTGACAAAAGCAAAAGGGTGATACAGAAAGTAAGTATTATTTGAACAATAGACACAATTAAAGTTTTTCTTTACGATGGAGTTTCGGGTTCTAGTATTGTTTTTTAAATTAAGTATAATTTGAAAGTTGATGGTTATAAAAAATCCTATGTTTAAAAAAATATGAACTTAGGTCAAGATTAAAACAAAATTAGTTACAATTTTTTTTTTAGCTGGGTAACGAAATTTTTATTGAAATTTTCAATTTATATTCAAATGAAAATTTACGAACTCAAATCTCAACAAAAGACCACGCTCCCCCATTTTCAATCGTAATTTACAAAGCTCCTACACTATCTCAGTTCAATACCCTTTCACGCATATGACGTCGTTACACTTTCAGCGTACTCTCTCGTACAAACACCAAATCCAAACAAAAAACCAAGTGGGCACTGATCTATTCATAATGCCATTCATATCACGATTCCTTTTACGGTACGCGAGAACCGAGTAAATATAAATCACCCTCCTATTCGAACTGCTTTGGACGTGAATTTATCCGGCCGAGTCTGTCATTTTGAAAAATGACGCAACTTTTCGCGTACAGAGTCTAGGTAAAGAGTGTACCTGGCCGCGACGGTTGATGGATGCCGTTTGCGAAAAAAAAGCTAGATGAAAATAAACGCGTTCAGAATTTGAAATATGCGGTCGGTATTGTACCTGGCTGGTGAGAGATGGTGTTCTATATTTCCTGCTTTATTTAATGGAAAAGAAAAAACATTATATACGAAGAATTTTACGGCCAGAACCGAAAATCAAGCGTTCCAAAAGCATAGATGCTACGAGCTGAAATTTTGCTATACCTACCTAACCTTCAGAATCTAACTGCAAGATAACCTACATAATCAATATAATCATAAGTAAAAACAAGTCTGCCGCAGTTCCATTGAGTTACGTGTGCGTAACACGGATGCGTCCTTAGTCGCTGTCAGAACCGTCTGTCACATACACTAAAAAATGTTGTAATCACGAATTTACACATTGATAATTTGATGTAAAGAGACGCTTCGCTTTCGTGAGTGATTAAATTGGTAGCATCAAATGAATAGATTGAATTTATATATAGTCGCGGAACGAAAACCGTCGTCAGATTACAAAAGCATTAATTTAACACTTTGCAAGCACATGTTGCTTTACTGAAACTAGGTACTTAACACTGCTGTGTGCTGTGTGTGACTGTTGCATAGAAAATTTTGCTTAACTATTTGAAATCATCATCGTCATCATCATTTCAGACTAAAGACGTCCACTGCTGAACATACGCCTACCCAAGGTTCGCCAAACAGTTCGGTCCTGCGCTATCCGCATCCAACGCGATCCCGCAACCTTAACCAGGTCATCGATCCATATTATTGGAGGCCTACCTCCACTGCTGACTGTAGTTTTACCTTTGGTTACCGAAGTAGGTACTCGTCAGGGCCAATCAAACGAGCACAAACTCGATGCGGTCATGTCGTTTTATTACAGAGTTCCTATGACCACCCTGCAGCTCCATCATCAGGTCAACTCCATGTCATAATAATATTACACTATCACCGGATTTATAAACGCATGCAAAATTTCAGCGAAAACGGTTGAAGACATCTAAGTACTTCAAAATTGAGTTGAAAGATTCCACCCGAACAACATACATAATAAAAAGCTTGTAAAATTAACACAAGATTTTCGTTCCGGTATTCCCAATAAAATCCTGAAATTTCCGCTCAATTGCCAGATATAACGGTAATGGTACTCGAAAGAAACGGCGGATTACAAATTATATAAATCAGTATCGTGAATAAATATTGCCGTTACAAATTCTGCAATATCACAGATCACAGCCAACGACTCGGTTTGTTTCATGTGATCCAATTACTAATGTCAATGCGCAAAATCAAATACAAATAGTGGACCCCAATCAAACTCCGTCATAATTGGCATCCCCAACTCAAACAGAGTATAGCTTCGGATTATACTAACACGAACAACACTACTATCTTGGCCATATTTAATAAGACACATTACATGTTTGTAAAGTTAGGTATAAATCCTGATGCGGTGTTTTCGCAATTGAGTCTCGATCACACCGTTGCTTACTCGTAAAATAAGCTGACGCACTGTAAGGCACTGATCCCACCGCCGGCGAGTAAGCGATGAGCTATCGTCGATTTTCTTGCTCCCGTGTAAATAAAAGAGAGATATAATATATCTATATAGATGAACTGCCAATTGGGAAGAACTAAAAGTTTATCTTTTTAGAGTAACTCAATAATTATCTGTTTTTTTGTTCGAAGGCCACCTACATATACATACATATATTGAGTTTTCGAGTCCAACAAGCCATACGGGCCGCCAGCGTACGCATTTAAATCTACACGCGCAGGCCGCGGAGAAATGGCTACGATACAGGCCACGCAACCCGCACGGCCCGCCAAACTCACTCAGCGCAGTAGGTAATTGGCGTGCTTGGTGCTTGGCTCGAAAAGTTACTACCCGCCAGCGGACCGTATGGCGGTGAGAGTAAAGTTAAAGTCGATTTTCTTGTACAAAACTTACTTACATGGGCTTCTGAAAAAAATAAATAGATAAGGGTGATTCTTCGAGGTCGTGATTTTTGTTTTATTCCTCTGTCGTATTTTTTTTTTACTTATTTGACAGAAAAATTCATGCTCCCATGAAAATAGATTTGTTCAGTAACATAAATATTGTTTTGGCACTCATTTTTATAAAACCATTTTGAAAATAATTAACATTTTAGTTTTTATGTCCAGAGGAATAAAAATAGTAGTAAAAAAATACGTTAAATATTAATAAAAAAATATAAATAGTAATTAAAGTATTATTATACGTAAAAGTTAACAATCTATGTACTTAATTATTCTTGAAAACATTTTCTGTGCTTATTATTTATACTCACAGGCAAATCTAAAAATTCTAAAAGTTCTCTTGAAATTTTATTTTTTTTACTGTTAAGGCATGTTTTATTTCAAAATAACTAAGTAAACTGTACTTTTATTCAAAAACTACTATGAAAACTGTATTTTTTTTTATTCCAATGTCCATTTATCCATAGGAATAAAGGACAGAGGAATAAAAAAGTAAATAAAAATACTGATGATTCATAATACAAACATTCTGGAAGGTTGCCGTTAATACTACAGAAAGGTAGTACTAAAAGCAGTGAATCAAGCATAATTAAAAAAAAATAACGGTTATACAAGCGTCAAAAAACCTGGCAGAGTAATAAAAATGTTACCTGAACCAAGGACAGAGAAATAAAATATTTACCTTCGTATCTCTGGAGCTAATTGCACCAGCTGAAATATCCACTACTAGACATGTTCGAAACGCGAGTAAAAACAAACCACGTGTGAATTTATCACCAGTTTCTTAATTTTTCTTTATGAAACAACTGATTGAAACGCGCTCCAGAGTAATAAAGAATTTACGCCGGACACATCTTATTTCCTCAGCTTTAAAGTTAATACTAGAAGTAAAAATTATTCATCAGTTGTTTATTACGTAACAACTAATATTCTTTGAATGTGGTCACTCAACATATTGTTAAAGTTGACTGATTTTGAGATATTATCGTATGTTTTCATGAAAATGGGGAACGGACACGACAGAGTAGTAAAAATCATGGTGTTAATTATTTTTTTGTAAATAATTAGAACCAGTTACACAAAAACTGACATATGTCCCAGTTAAATACAGATATATGCTACCTCTGAAAAAAAAATCAAACTTATAAACTGAAGGGTTCATTAAAATTAGCCCCCGGACATCGAAAATCGGGGCCTCGAAGAATCACCCATAAGTATATAAAAATTGCTAGTTTAAAGATGAACTGTGTGTTTGAACTGTAATTAAATTTATTTCGACGACCAATTAATTACATTACAAATTTTTCTTCAAAAGTTGCTAGTTTAAAGATACTTGTGTTTGAACTGTAATTAAATTAATGTCGGCGACTAATTAATTACATTACAAATTTTTCTTCAAAAGTTGCTAGTTTAAAGATACTTGTGTTTGAACTGTAATTAAATTAATGTCTACGACTAATTAATTAGGTACATTACAAATTTTTCTTCAAATGTACCATTGATCGCGACCAACTAAAACATTATATTCCTAAAATAACGTCTAATTTTCCAGTAATATTCTTTAACCAAACAGTTATCAACCCTTCCACCGCCGTTCCGTCGTCACGCAACATTGCTAACCTCATTTATTTTCACATCAAAGAAAGTAAACTATTACAATGAAATTAAAGGCTTGGACGATGCCCTATTATTTGAACACATACTGTTCGCTTGTGGAAGTCTGCAACAGTGAAACGGAAACGAGTAGGGACGGGATAGGCACGGGAATTTTGTGATACCTATTTTTAAGTTGGTAGCTTAGTGGTTTAGCTTTTTAAACAGGTCATAGGTTCGAGCCACGAATCGCACACGTGAATTTTTGGAATTAACATTTAGAACTCCCCACGAGTTTTACGGTGAACGGAAACATGCGCACCTGCGAAGAAATTTAATAGTGTTAAGTTTTTTTTATGTTAGAGTGGCCAGACAAACGAACTAGTGGGACACCTGATGTTTAATGATCACCACTGTCCATAGACACCCGCAGCGCTTTACGCGATGCCAGTGCGTTGTCGACCCTGCAGAAAACTTTACACTCGCCTCTTAAAGGCACCCAGGTCGTAACTCGACGGGAAGACCTCAGCGTGAAGCTCGCTCCAGATTTTGCATGTTCGTGGCAAAAAAGACCGCTTAAAACGCAGCGTTCATTTCATCAACATGATGTCGATAAAATGAACGCTTACGATGGGTGGATCTGTAATGGAACCCCGCAGCTGGAATGAGGTCAAAGAGCTCCTCAGAGCATTCCCCATTGTAGATCTTATAGAATACGCACAGGAAGCTAACGTCTCTGCGGAGAGCAAGAGGATCAAGTAGAAACCATAACGAGGCCTATGTAGAAACTATAACGGCCCAAGCCCTCTTATCCCGTCCCACCGTCGTCCCACTGCAATAAAGGAGACCTCTGTATTACAGTGGGACACATATATGCTGGGATGATGATGATTATAACGTCTGTTGGTTTTCCCGAAGAAAACCTGAGGTTTTTTTGCCGGACCATCATCATCATCATTTCAGCTTAAAGACGTCCACTTCTGAACATAGGCCTCCCCCAAGGCTCGCCAAACCGATTGGCCCTGCGCCACCCGCATCCAACGCGTTCCACCAAGGTGGCGACCTCAACCAGGTCGTCGCTCCATTTCGTTGGAGGCCTACCTACACTGCGTCTTCTGGTCCGCGGACGCCACTCGAGAACCTTTCGGCCCCATCGGTTGTCAATTCTATGAGCGATGTGCCCTGCCCACTGCCACTTAAGTCTGGCGATTCTTGGAGCCATGTCCATGACTTTAGTCCGTAACAAGAGAACCAAACTATACATAGCTCGGAGAGTTTCCAGACTATATTGCTCGTAGAACCGACGGCCAATGGGCCAGTAAGATTCAAGAGTGGCGACTGCAAACCAGAAGAAGTGGCGTGGGAAGACCCCCAACAAGATGGACCGACGATCTAGTAAAGACCTCAGGAACCACTTTGATGCGGGCGGGCAAAGCAGAACCGATCATTTTGGAACTCTTTGGGTAAGGCTTTTGTGCAGCAGTGGATGTCTTTTGGCTGACATGATGATGTCTAAGTCGTGGTACTCGTGGGTTTGAGTTTAGGCCTGCACCTCTGATTTTTTCAAAATTTACATGAGAAATTACATTTGAAATTTACCATAAGCCTTATGGTAAAGGGAAACATCTTTGAAAACCTACACGAGCTGCAAAGGAGTTTGACAGTGTGAAGTTCCCAATCCGCATTGAGCCCGCGTGGGAACTACGGCCCTCTCTTTCTGCGAGAACGTCCGTGCCCTGCAGTGGGACGTATAGGTACTTTAATGACATTCTTTTTAATAGTAGTGTCAGTGTCCCACTGCTGGGCAGAGGCCCCTGGACTTCCAACTCGCCCTGTCTGCACTTGTGTTTGACCAGTCGCTTGAGAAACTGTCTAGGTCATCCCGCCATCTTCGCCCTTACCGCGGCGCCGATTACCATCCTAGGGCACCCATCTAGTGGTAACCCGCGCCCATCTCTCTGGGTGCAAGCGGCAGACATGCCTAACCCAGTCCCATTTCAGCCTGGCGGTTGCTTTGCCTACATCTACAATACATGTTTTGGAGCGCAGTACAGTGTTTTGGACTGGATCGGTTCTTTTTACATCTAAAATGTTGCGCTCCATTAGCATAGCATTTAACATACCACGAAAAGTAATAACGTGCTAAGTATTGCTACCTCCCTTTGTTTAAGACTGGTAAGTAGGTACAATATAATTTCCAGAATCGCCATACGTCACATTACATCACTAGGGCAGTAAAATATAATTGCCGGCTCGAGCCATTAGCCCGGAAGCAATAATGGTCTGGTGAAACCATAATGCCGGTAATTTGCGTATCCCAGCCTTTTAATTAGGCAGCTAAGAAGCCGCGTGCTGGAACCACAGGGCCCTAGGTCGCTGGATAGGGCTCTCCCTTAAACTCGTAAAGCCTAACTATTTAAAATTAAGGATGAATAGTAGATGGAAGGCAGAGCTTCGCTCGGGCAGAGATGACCAAGCTAGATCGAATGTTCGTCTCGAAAAATCTCTAGAAAGAATTTTCATTGAAATCGTTGAGCCGTTTCCGAGATCCCTGAAATAAATAAAAAATATAATTAATTTATATATATTAAATTTCATTAAAAGTAATCATTAAATTGATACTATAACTATAAATAAAATAAAACTAACTTAAACTAAATAAATTAAATATATAATTAAAATGTTAAATTTTATTTTGGTTTAATTCTTAGTAACTATCTTAGTAATGTAAAGCTCTTAAATTATCTAAGTGTAAAGCAATTCATTTAATTTAATCCTATTTAATACACCTAGTATGACTCAAATTGAATTGACGTAATTTGATATAATGTATGTAATAATGGAATTAATTCCAAAATAAATATATTTTACTAGCCTTCCATCCGCAGCTTCGCCCGCGATACATTAATTTTCCCGTAGAAAAAGGTATTTCCCTGCAGTAAAAATTAGCCTATGTCACTCAGTGATAATGTAGCTTTTTAACGGCAAAAGAATTTACGGAATCGGTCCAGTAGTTTTTAAGTTTATTCGTTACATACAAAAATACAAATCTTTCCTCTTTATAATATTAGTGCAGATTACAGGTATTAGCTACCTATACATTTTCCCTGAAGCTTATAAACATATATAAGAGGTGAATTTGTTTGGTATGGTACGGCTAGATAACCCTAAAAGTTAAATAAAATGACAGCGTCTAAAATTGTCTTCGTGGGTGAATTCACTGGTTTATCATGCAAAGCGCTAACGCATCACCATTTATTTTGCGGACAGATAAGATCGAGTTTTCTGACTGTGTCTGTATTTTCAGTGCCTCAAAAGCTTTGAAACTTCTTTAAAGGGACTTATGGAGATCAGAAACAAGTAGGTTTCACAGGATCTTTGATGGTAACAAACCCACTGTCTACTTTTTTTCTAAAATTAAAATTATATAAGCAATAATAAAAGTAATTTATTGAATCAAGCGTTACATGAGCGTTACTTTGCGGAGGTCCATATTAATGAACTGAAACAATTACTTTGCTCACCCGCGATCTTAAAACCTGACCTGTTAAGGCCGTGGGTGAGCAAAGTAATTGTTTCGGTTCATCAATAATAAAAGCCGTAGTGGCCTAGTGGTTTGATCTTTGCCATCTCAATCATAATGTCGTGGGTTTTAGCTCAGGCCCGTAGGTACCTCTGAGTTTTGTGGATTTAAGAGGGTTTATACCTGCTGAGCTGGCAACGTTGCATTTTTGTTAGTTTTTCTCGATTATTCCATAAAAATTGAATGAAAATTATAAATGTTTTGAATACAAATTGTTCTAATATATAAGTTAATGTGTCTACTGCAATAATAATTCGTGATATACATTTATTTTCTTTAAAAACGAACAAATTATTACCTAACGGTTTTTAAATAAAATAAAAGTCTTATCACGAAATATTATTGCAGTAGACACATTAACTTATATATTAGAACAATTTGTATTCAAAACATTTATAATTTTTATTCAATTTTTATGGAATAATCGAGAAAAACTAACAAAAATGCAACGTTGCCAGCTCAGCAGGTAAAAACCCTCTTGATGCGCAAAATTTAATTTGAAATTCACCATGAGCTTTTCGGTGAAGGAAAATATCGTAACTTTCGCGTACTTGTAACTAAAAACCGGCGAAGTGCGAGTCGGACTCGCGCATCAAGGGCTCTGTACAAATTTTTACATATCGCTCATAGAACACTGACATAATTACAAATTCATAATTACTAAACTAAACGGGACTTATCACGCAATAAATATTTATTTATTTACCTCGACGTTTCGGCTACATTGCAGCAACCGTGGTCACGAGTTAACCTGTTGGAACTTCTCGAATTGTATAGCATCCTTTAGGACCTTTTAATTGGTCAATAATCTACGTAAATAGTTCCATCGCCATCCCAGAGAGGGCGCTGTCATTTAGTATTTAAGGCAAGTTTTTCTAGAAATAAATCTTCTTTTTCGCTACCACCGACGGCGACGGTCGGCCCCATTAATCCGATATTTTATTTTTCCCAGAGCTTACCAATTTTACATTTAATTTTTAATTTTACATGTGGTGTGTGTGAGGTGTGGGTTAACTCGTGACCACGGTTGCTGCAATGTAGCCGAAACGTCGAGGTAAATAAATAAATATTTATTGCGTGATAAGTCCCGTTTAGTTTAGTAATTATGAGTGAAAATCACGAAAGTTTAAAACAGGATAATTACAAATTATTGTCATTTCAAAACTAAACTTATTTTTCTTTTTACATTAACATTAAAACATTAAAACATAAGTTTAGTTTTGAAATGATAATAATATGTAATTGTGTCAGTGTTCTTCGACATGAGCGATATGTCAAAATAAATGCTAAAACAGCCGTATGTTTCTAAGTAAAATTTTTTCATGCTTGTTATTGTAGACATTCAATAAGGTAAGTTCAACTTGGAGAAAGAGGTCAGTCGACGAATTAGACTCGGCTGGGCAGCGTTCGGAATGCTCCGCGCAATCTTGTCATCCAATATACCGCAGTGTCTCAAGTCAAAAGTCTTTAACCAGTGTGTGTTGCCAGTGATGACGTATGGCATTGAGACGTGGCCGCTAAAGATGGGTCTCATAAGAAAGCTCAAAGTCACTCAGAGGGCGATGGAGAGGGCTATGCTTGGAGTTTATCTGCGGGATCGCATTAGAAATGATGAAATCCGCGCAAGAACTAGTCACGGACATAGCTCGAAGAATCGCCAGACTTCAGTGGCAGTGGACAGGGCGCATCACTCGTAGAATTGACGGCCGATGGGGCTGAAAGGTTCTCGAGTGGCGTCCGCGGACCGGATGACGCATCATATTTCAAAGACCGTGGACGGACTCGATACATAACTGGACGAAATCGGCTCGATAGAAAATAATTGCAAAGATAGGTCTTAAAATCATCATTAAACGGTTCTGTCTTTATTTTTTTGGCGTATGCGTCTGCAATTAAAAACATAAAGTCAACATATTCATACCTAAACCGCTAACTTGTCATATTTCACAAATAATCCACAGTTTCTTTTTAATTAAATATTTGCCCGATAAATTTCAATATACCCGGCTGCCCAGTAATAGCGGCATCTCGTTTACTCCGATACAAATAGACAGTGTGCGCCGACGTTGGTGTTGACAGCGTCTTAACTGTTGCCTAGCTTAGAGATGGAGTCTCTGTATAAAAGCATTAACATTCTATATTCTATAAAATTTATTTATAGTATAAATGAACAGTTCTCGAGTGGCGTCCGCGGACCGGATGACGCAGTGTAGGTAGGCCTCCAACATGATGGAGCGACGACCTGGTTAAGGTTGTGGGAACGCGTTGGATGCGGGTGGCGCAGGGCAGCAGTGGACGTCATTCGGCTGAAATGATGATGATGATTTTTGTTGACATTGGCTTCTTGATTTAATCGTCGTTGCTTCCAGGTACGGAACCCAAAGCACGAATCCAGTGGCAAGACATCTTCGTTCAGACATTCCTGTGGTAGCGGCAGTTTTGTTAATTGCTTTCCATTCCGGTACATTCAGCCCAGATGATGGATGCCGGCTCTTACGCGCTCCGAGAAATTCAGGCCAATTTGTTAACAACGCCTCGGAGATCCGAGCGCCGAGTTGTCGAAAAATTAATAGGATATGCGTTAATTACGTCTGATTATCGTTTATACGGGAAATTTATTGGCCAGAATTATATCAGATTTTAAGATAAATGTCATAGTGTTGGGCATGCGTGTGCCAAGTAGATGACACCCTGCTGTCACCTCTGTAATTGCTAATTTAAAAAATCACTTATTTCGAGTAATAAAACTCGTAACAAATTTTAAATTCTTGCTAATGTTATAAATGCGAAAGTAACTCTGTTTGTTTATTTCTGTTACCCATTCACGCATAAATCGCTAAACACATTTAGATGAAAATTGTATGGAAGGACATAGGATAGTTTTCATTCCAGAAAATTGCAGTTTCAGTGGGATAGCGATAAATGAATTATTCGCAGGCGGAGTCGCGAGCAAAGCAACAGCTAATCCACGCTAATATTATAAATGTGAATGTGTGTTTGTTTATTTGTACTTCTTTTACATGAGTCACAGACGGTTCTGACAGAAAATCAGCGCTGCAGGCGTCTAACGCCTCAGCATAATGCTGAGTCAGCGACCGTTTCACTTTTGCGGGGACACACATGTAGAGCTGTGTATGTACATGTTTATTACTCCATTGTTTGTTAATTTTGTTATCTTTGTTTTTTTTTGTGTGTACTTTCTTGTATATGTGTGTCTTGTAAAAGTGAATAAATGTCTTCCTTCTCTTCTTTCAAACTGGGCGACGGATTGCCGTGATTGTTTTCTATGGACATAGTTGAAAGACTGGAAAGTGAAATAGGCTACTTTTTACCACGGGAAAATATCTCATCATCATAATCATCATCATCATCAGCCTATGTTCGCCCACTGCTGGACATAGGCCTCTCCCATGGCACGCCACTGAGCACGATCCTCGGCCACTCTCATCCAGCTCTTGCCAGCCGCCTTACGAAGATCATCGCTCTACCGAGACTGAGGACGTCCCACGCTACGTTTGCCGATCCGTGATCTCCACTCAAGAACTCGTCTACCCCAACGGTTATCGGTTCTTCGGGTTATATGGCCGGCCCATTGCCACTTCAGTGTGCTAATGCGGTGGGCTATGTCGATAACTTTAATATCTCATACCCACGGGAAAACACGTTTTAATCAAGGGCATCAGCTAGTTAAGTATAAAATAAATAGAAATACAACTATTTATTAACTGTTAGTCTCGAGAACGTATTGAAAAGTTCTGCAGCGGAAATTAAGCCGTTGACGTAATGAAAAATGTGCAATGTAATGTATGGTTCAGGACTCGTACTAACCGAAGACCCGGGTTCGATGCCCGGCCCCAGCATTTCTTTTCTAGTTTTTTCAATGACATTCAACATTGTTATCTAGCAACATTATCGTTGTAATAACAAGGACAGCGACTAGCATTTGGGCGTCTACCTTAGCTCAGTTTGTTTAGGACTAAGTATGTTTTGTTTTATTTTAGCTATAGAAAATAAGCTAAGCATGTTGTCCTAATAGGAAAAGGCTTTTTAAACATTATAATCACCGGTACTTGTGAAACCGTATAATTATACATAACTATGTCACACTGTTATTTTATTGTTCGTCTCGGCCAAAATACCTATGACACAAGTGTCCTGTCAGAATGAGAGGGCCTGGATTAATTGCGGATTTTTTTTTATTTAAGTACATAGAGATAAACGAGGTTGACCGTAATTATATAACAAAACAATATTACGATCCGCCCCGGCTTCCCACGGGTGCAACTATTTTATGCATGTATTATATATCCACCTTTAACACCCCCGCACCCCGCACCCCAAATGTGATCCGGTGGAGCAAATAATTTGCAATACAACAATATTGCGACTATAAATTGAGATGTAATCTATCCTATCTCTCAAGTTGGATCAAACTGCACGCACACGGTGTGCAAATATTATTAAAATCGGTTAAGTAGTTTAGGAGTCCATCGCGCACAAACAACGTGACACGTCATTTATATATATTAAGATATATAATAGCATCGTTAAAACAGATTGGTTTGTATCGTTACTCAAAAATGCTCATTCACTATTCACAATAATGATTGATCACCTTATTTCTATTACTAAAACTAAAGTTTATGATAGAACCTGATTCGTGATAGTATGAGATACGTACTTTGTACATATCACTAATTAATTGGTATATTTTTTAATTACATCGTTTTCAGGGTGTCAGAGATTTTCACTTATTTAATTAACACCTATTAATTAATTATTAACACCTTGTATATTTGTTTCATAATAAATTGAAAATGTCGTGCGAAAAGTCAATTTTCACTGATACAAAATCCACCTTCAAACTGGTTAGGTCAAATGAATTCCCGGGGCTCTGTCGCTAAAGAGACCATAAATAACGTTCAATACATAAGATATATGGACTGAGAAGAATATTTGTTGATATGTCATATTTGTAAGATGAATGGGAACCCGCTGCACTGGGAAATTGATCTCGGGTAATACATCATTATCCGTTAAAACAATTTTCAACAAAGTTTTCTTAGCACTTTCTTATTATTGACGTTGCCTTGGGGATTATTAATGAAACTGCTTATTTCGCTTACAAGTTATCGATGTTATCGTACTTGTTTGCTTAAAACGGAATCCAGTCTGATGGCTGATTTTTTTATGCATTATTCATACTTTCCCATAACTCTTATTTTTCAGAAACCATTAATCAGGAATTTGAAATGGTTTATCATCATTTCAGCCGTAGGACGTCTCCTGCTAGACATAGGCCTCCTCGTTAATACCCAATTATAACGGTTGGAAACGGCTTGCATCCACCTTGAACCAACCGTCTTTACCACCACCTAGTTGGTGGAAGTCCCACGCTGCGTTTGCCATGAAATAGTTAACCTGAGAATTATATTGGTTAGGTCTGGTTTATTTTATTACAATTCCGAATGTCTGAATGGTTTCCGAGAAAAAAGATTACCCGAAGATGAAATATGCGTAAAAAAATTATGCAAGTCAATAATATAGAGCTGAGTTAGTCATGGTAAGTAGTTCTTCGATATTTAGTATTTTTATACGCAGATCGTAGATGTCAGAGAACTCAAACGCTATTCCCCAAGACACGGGTCAACGGTCAAAAGGTAGTTTTCTTTGTCTGTTTTTGACTTTCATTTTTCATTGGTTGCTTTGGTTTAGCCAACGCTCTTATTGACCAAGCGAGCGCAAAGCATCTCCGTTTGAGGATGGGCAAAAATGCTTCATATGTCTGTCCAGCGAAAGTCCGGCATTTCTCCTCTAGAGGTCGCATTTCTCGACCAATTCTAGTGCAATTTTGTGAGCTAGCCTTGATATTTGCATAGATCCTTTTTTGTCGATTCACTTTTACAAAGGTTCTCGAATGGCGTCCACGTGGTGTAGGTAGGCCTCCAACAAGATGGAGTGACGACCTGGTTAAGATTGCGGGAACGAGTTGGGTTCGGATGGCGCAGAACCGATCTGTTTGGTGAACCTTGGACGAGGCCTATATTCAGCAGTGGACGTCTTTCGGCTCAAATGATCATGATGATGACTTTTTATATTTTTCTAAATGACTGAATAATGAGGGTTGAACACGTTAAAGATAGACTCGAGAGGTCTTTAGTTCACAGAATCACTAATTTAATGATAAAACAAATAATCTGACGTCTCATTCTGCGGGAATACTGATTTTAAAGTGATGACGCTCCAATGAGAACGTGTAGTGACACTATCATTACCAGTATCACCGAGCACACCTCAAATACTGGCCAACAACGTTTCTACCCTTTGTTGATATCATTAACAAAGACTTTGTTTAATATGACCACTCGCACTAATCGTTCCCATTATCCTCCTAAACCAGGAGCGGTGGCTGGGATGAAGCTACTTTTGGTAATCTTTAGTGGCTGCAAACCCATTAAGCGGTATAGAACTATTTGTATGTAAAATCGGCCGTCAAATAGACATATTCAATAAGTCATCACAGCATTTTTGTAACTTTTAGTTTTGTGTCGCTTTTATACATAGCTTACACTAGCATAGAATACCATTACACATCTTTTCATTCTCTACCCAGCCTTAGTTCACAACCCGCATAACACCTGTGATACACGAACGACTCACACTTCGACGACGCGTTACCTACAAACGGTGTAACACCTTTTTTGTGCTGTAGGTGTAGGATATAAAGCCCCCGGCAGGCTGATACACACCCCTGCATATTCATGCCGCAGCGACAATCAAAAGCCTTTTTTCCATTGTTTCCTGCGCTATCGTTTAGGTGTTGAGACATACGGGTGGGCTGGCAAGCTAGCATTGCAGCGGGAAAATTTTCGCTGAAAGTATTCAGGTCACCTGTTGTGAATCCTTCTAAGCCTGTCTGGAAGAGTATTTTTTCAAATTTATTCCTTAAAAAGCCGGTAATTTGTTTTTTACTGAAATAATCGTGTTGCGCATGAAGCTTTTTAAAAACATACGAGACATGCAAGTAAGTAGCAAGTAAGGAGCAAGTACGATGACGCTGTTCCTGTTTGAAATTTATTAAAAAAAAACTTCATTGTAAACTTAGGTAATGCAGCGTTTGCTTTTAAGAGCTGTGTCTGGATCATTTCATTTCAAATTATACAGACTTTAAAAGCTATCTCGGTATATTTGACATTGATAAAAATTTGTCAGTGCTGAAAGATACCCATTCGGCTAATCCATCGACATGATTTAGAATCGTTTGCATTCAGTCTAACGTGTTACGTTAATGAACGCAGAGCAAACCTCCACAAAACCAAACATCGCGGAAAACTCACAAAAAACTGATTGATTACTTTACCACGCTTTTTGTTCGTCACCCAACACATCCTTACGTCGCAGGCGCACAAAAAACAAGACAAATTGCGCTATTTGTTCGCGATTGTACGGGCGATACTGTTGCCCGGTTAGCCGAAATGAACAATGGATCGAAAAACAAAACATGTATAAATTAGAGCTCGCTATCGGTAGATGGCGGGATAAAATTATTGGGCCTAATGGTTTGTGGGTTCGCGAATGTTTATTGCTTTTATCAGGAGCTTAGGATGTAAGACGTGATCATTGGTGTTATAAAAATATCTTCATCTTCCTTGTGGGCAATGTTTTGAAATTGTAAAAATTGCCTGTGATATTGCCATGCCCTTCAGAGAATCACATGTATACCTTGTCTTAATTTTCAAGCTTTCCCTTTAATGTCTATGCAGTAAACGATTTTGAGTTTGGCTTGGACATCTTCAACGCTTTATATTATTATTTAAAGTCGTTCCTCTTCGTTGTAACTCTCTGTGGAATATCCCTGTGTCTACTTAAAGTTAGTAAATTAATATCGCATATTTTTACTAACACACAAAGTGTTTTAACCAAGCTGGTCTAATAGATGTTATTTCTTCAAAAAGTTTTCAGTAAGAGCAAAGTATTCAAATTAAAGTTTACGCAATCAAGATGAGAGCTAGTATGAATTAAAAATATAAGAAGTAAGTAAGAAAAACTAATATTTTGCCTGAAATACTCTTTGAGCAACAAAGAAGATGTAAGTAACAATTATTTTCAAAGAAAATGCTTAAGATGATATGGCAAAACAGTCGTGTAAAGAAGAAAAATATAAAGTACCTAAACCGATTTTCGTAAAGAATGTGAAATAGAAGACATTTTCGAGTAACACACATGTATTTCTACGTAATAATCACCCAGGTTGTTAACATTTTATAAACGGCAAAAAGGCCGTTATCTAAAAACGATTTATCGAATAGGCAAACCAAACAGAAAATAATTCTAATGGAAAAAATATCTGCGATAGATTGTCAGTGGATATTGTGGATATTCTATTGAATAATAAATAGCTAGGACTTATACATATTCAAGTACTCTAATAAAATATCAATTTTATCCCCTTCTGTGTCCATAATTTCGAGGAATTTACTAGCAACATACGTCGTAATTATTAATACGTTATGAACCATTAACTATCATGGCAACCCGTATAGTTCCGTATACATGACATGCGCTAAGTGTGTCAATACGCATGTACCAATAGACGTGTTAAATACAGGTCCAAGTGATAACATGAATAAGAATTAAAGATAATAAATAGAAAATGGCTCACCGTTGTTTTTATCTAATCATCATCAACCTAGTAATCCACTGCTGGACACAGGCCATGAAATTGGCTCACGCGATCAGTTTCGTAGCTTTGGCTTCTTCAGGCATCCCAACATTATACTTGCCGAGATGCGGTCTCCACTCAAGAACTCGTTTACTCCAACGGTCGTCAATTCTTCGGTAGATAACAAGCCCATTGTCACTTCAACTTGCTAATTCTCACAGCTATTTGAATGACCTTAGTTCTGTGTCGGATAGTCTTATGGCCAGTTGTTTTAGCCTACCAGTTCTCAACTAAAATATTCTTACTTTGCTTCTCCGCTACCCAAAGTTTAATTTCACTGATATTATTATGACCTCCTAAAGTCACAAATTTAAAACAAATTAAAATGTAATTGTAAGCCTATCACCGCCATATCTGATAGCGATTTTTATTTTTGAGCCATAATCTCTGCTACAACCCCATTTTTACAACCCCATTTTTCCACAATTAATTTCGTTACAGACTAAGCCGGGAGAATAAATATATTGGCTTTTTAGTCATTTATGGTTCTCGCATATTTTTATTTCTATTATTATTAGTTTTCAGCGATTTTGACCTTCTTTCAATCGTATACTTTGGTATGTTTGTGAATTCACTAATATTGCAATTATAAAGATGTTTTAAAATTAAAATTTCTATGTAAATACTAATTGACAGTCATGCTTTAAAGGTTTAAAAAGTCCTTTGGTAGGTATAGTTACTGAAAGAAATTCTGTAATTCTCGTGCAATTCGCTCAAACATAAAAGTTTTCGAAAGATTCAAATAAACTAACAGCTTCTAACTTAGGCCAAACTAAACAAGTGATTTCGATTTATGATAATAGCAATGCCAATGTCCGGGGCCGTCATTCATGCCGCACAACTTAGCGGTCGCCCTCGCAATATCCACAGTGAGATCTGCTACTATTCAATTAACTGAAACAATCACTTTACTCACCCGCGACCTTATGATAACAAAAAGCAAAGTAATTCTTTCAGTTCATTACATTATGTACGTTCATACACCACGACCTTGATAAGTTCAAGGCCACTAGGCTAAAGTCCCGCCATCCTCCCGCGCTAAAGGTTCATGACCCAGAGCCCGAGAAAACCCTGCTTGATTCCTGGACAGCAGATTGGGAATCTAGGCATTTACCCGTGGACCTGTTCGAGCTTGATGTTAAGTGCCGGCCAGCGGGTTTTGAGGAGCCTCGGCGTGTCTGGTGCCTGCTGAACAGAATCAGGACAGAGGTTGGTAACAGTGCGTCACTGTGGCACAAATGGGAGTGGTGCGAGTCGCCACGGTGTCAGTGTGGCTGCCCGGAGCAAACAGTCCGACATATGGTCTTTGAGTGCCCAATCACCAAATTTAGCGGGTTAGCGGCAGACTTTAAGACCCTCTCGACAGATGCGCTAGCATACCTTAAATCTAGTTTGTTAAATATTTAGTTTAAGTAGAGAACCAGAAGCCATACGATAAATAGTTCATTGATAAGGACCTCCGCAAAGTAACGTCTGATTCAATAAACTATTCAATTGTATGTAGATAATTTTATTGTAAAACAAGCTGATGCCCGCGGCTTCGCCCCCGTTGTATTTTTTTTTTTAATTTCTTTCATAGGAACCTTCTCCTAACAATAACAAACGCAATAAAAAAAGAATTATCCTATTTGGTGCAGTCAATCGGAGGTTATGCGCTTAGCAAGACATTCAGCGATTCATTTTTATATTATAGACAACATTATTATTTCACCGAAGCAGAGTACTTGATGGAAAGCAATCACCGCCGCCCATGGACACCCATAACATAAGTTGAGTTACTGTTGCGTTGCCAGCCCTTTTAGAAAACATTAGGCTCGTTTTTGGAGATCCCAAGTTGTAACGGTCCGGAAATACTCGCGCTGCACGTTGATTCCAAAGTTTCACCGTACATGGCAAAAAGTTCCGCCAGAAATGAACTTTCGTAGACTCGTCGTCGTCGTAGTCGTCGGTCGTTGGCGGGATGACCTAGATGTATACCTTAGGGATACCGCTCAAAATTAACCTGGAGATGTGTCCCACTGCTGGCCAAAAAGCTCCTACTTTTTAGGGTTCCGTACCCAAAGGGTAAAAACGGAAACCCTATTACTGAGGCTCCGCTGTCCGTCCGTACGTCCGTCCGTCCGTCCGTCCGTCCATCCGTCCGTCTGTCACCAGGCTGTATCTCGGAAACCGTCATAGCTAGAGAGTTGAAATTTTCACGAATGATGTATTTCGGTTGCCGCTATAACAACAAGTACTAAAAAATGGAATTAAATAAATATTTAAGGGGGCTCCCATACAACAAACGTGATTTTTTGCTCGTTTTTTCTCGATATTGATAACGGCAACAGGTAGACGCTTGAAATATTCACAGATTATTTAGTTATGTATTGACTTTAAAAATAACTCATTAAATTAAAATAAAAAAAATATTTAAGGGGCTCCCGTACAATAAACGTGATTTTTATAGGTAATTGTACGGGACCCTTCGTGCGCGAGTCCGACTCGCACTTGGCCGGTTTTTTCTCCATTTATCCCGATTATGTGAAGGGGTTGCGCAACCCCTTGCCGCAATAATGTGTTTGAGGGGTTGAAATCGCAATTGTTTATCCTATTATAAAAACGCATAAAAGATTATGATATGATTGCTAAACATCTATTCGGTTGCAACACGGGTGGTGCTCGAGACTCTCCAGCGGTGCCGTATTGACCACCGGTACATGGATGTGTTGAAGTATTTGTATAAGATTGCTACTATGTCGGTTCGAGTACAGGAACAGAGTTCGTAGGCAATTCCCTTGAAAGAAGGCGTATTAAGATAGGGGATGTCACATCTCCGAAACTTTACTGCCGTTCTTGAAGACGCCTTCAAGCTCTTGGAATGTGAAGGACTAGGCATCAATGTCAACGGTGAATACCCACATCATTCACCTTCGGTTTGCCGACAATATCGTGGTCATGGCAAAACAGATGGAAGGACTCAACATGATGCTCGAAGGCCTCAATCGAGTATCCCAATAGGCTTCAGAATGAGCATGGACAAGACGAAAGTCATATCATGTTTTTTTTTTTTTTTTTTTATGTTAGGCCAGACAAACGAACTAGTGGGTCACCTGATGTTAAATGAACACCACTGTCCATAGACACCCGCAGCGCGTTACACGATGCCAGTGCGTTGTCGGCCCTAAAGGAGAGGGAATAGGGGAAGGGGAAGAGGGAAGGGGTGAGGTATTGGGCCCCCGGCACTCTCACTGACCGTACGAAACGCAAGCAGGATTACTGCTGCTTCACGCCGGTGTTCTGTGAGAGGGTGGTACTGCCCCGGACGAGCCGGCCCAATCGTGATGCAGCGGCTAGCTACAACATGGCTCTACCACTACTAACGTCTAATGATGTTGCGTCTAAGCTCGCTATGGTTGAGAATTCGGCTTTTGAAGATGTTGACGAGTATGTAAATACGTAGTACAAATTGTCTAACGTTTGCTTAAAGAAATCTCTTTTTTTAACGAAAAAATTCGGCGGACACTGTCAACTACTCCGATCAATGATTAAAATAGATTTAATAAAATATTAGGGAACTTTACGTCAGGCTTTTTATATTTAAGTAGGTATACCAAGTTATTATTATGGTTAACTATTGTATGCGTATTCTGTAATTTAGATATACCCGTTGCAGACGCAATATGACTGACAATGAGTGATTCCTGTGTGAACGAGACATTATAAGATACTATTTACCCTGCTTGTACAAATATTAATACACGATTACTTAGATACACCATCAGCATAAGCATAAGGGAACTCTGCAATTAGCGTTTCTAAACGATTTTCCATGTACACGTTTCTTTGTTACACGTCGGAGTAATGCTAACGAATAAATAATATAATTTCTAATTTCGTAACCTCACAGCGCTTCTTGTTGCTACAGGGTTTTAGTACACACGGCCGTTAATTATCACGAGCACAATTTTACTTTCGTCAAAATATTTTTTTGTTGAATTATCACTACTTTTTGCTAACTGTACTTGCAAAATGTACACCAGATTTCAAGCCATTCCAACCACAGGAAATGGGTTAAATTGGTTTTTCAAGATTGAAGCCACACATAACATACTACGAGTCACACGACAAGTTAAATAAAGGCTTGTGAAAGGGAACAGTTCGGATCGTCGATTCCATTGAATTATTGCATTTTCATCAAAGTTACAATAACAACAAATAAAAAGTCCACAAATCTACCAATTTTTCATATTCATATTCATTTATTCATTCAGATTCATGTTCATTACATTAATAGATGGTAGTTTTACAAGATGGTAGGTACATGACACCCTGTCAGGGTATAGAATGTCAATCTATTATAACAATATGCATGCATGGCATGGATTAATTATTTTATGTCAATACAATTTATGTTACATAGTAATTCAAAAAAATAAAAATATTTGTATTAATGTCAATCTTCTAAAATTATTGTAATTAAATCTTATAGATATAATAGTTCGCCACTACATAAGCCCTGATAGGGCATTGTAATATTTAAAACGTTATTCTTAAATTGATACAAAAAATGGAAAAAAAAACTAAAACAATTTATTATTTATCTTTGGCATTTAAATAATCAGTACCTGGGCGACCGAGCTCTGCTCGGGCAGAAACTCGGTACCAAGCGTTTTCCCAGAGATAAGACCAAGCTAGATCAATTTTTCATCCCCGAAAACCCCCAAATACCAAATTTCATAGAAATCGTTGGAACCGTTTCCGAGATCCTGATTATATACACCGGAGGGGTGGGGGGGTGAGAGGGGGGGGGGGGGTGCGGGGGAGGGAGCGCGGGGGAATTAAAGGGGGGATGAAAATTTCATTGATTTTGCCGTAGGATGCACCGTTTTCAAGATATTTGACAAAAACACCGGAGGTTGGGTGAGTCACGTTAAACTATCGTCCGTAAACCGACTTTACAGACAACCGGCTTTTCCTGTTCTGTGCTCCCAATAGGGAACGTGCACATAGACGGTGTTGCCAACTGGTGCCATAAGGGTGCCATCAATTTGAATGTTTTACCTTGATAAGTTTGTTTTACTGTCCGCATAGTGTCTCTTCTGTCGCATTAGTGCTGCCGCCTATAGTTACTGCACGTTCCCTATAATACTTTTTCTAACAAAAAAGTAACTTTTTCTCACAAAAAAGTAACTTTTTCTCACAAAAGAAGAAACTTGACGTTTTCTCATGAAAAATAAACTTAAAAAAAAAACTAAAAATGTTGAAAAAAAACGTGGATTCGAACCGAGGTCGGCTGGATCCGCGACCACCCGATATCTAATGTGCCATTATGATCTGCTCGAAGTGGGCGAAATTTAGCTTTATATTCTAATGCAAACAAAAATAGCCGGAAAACACGAGTAAAACCGATTTTCTGAAAATGAAACATAGCTAGATCAGTTTTTCATCCCCGAAAACCCCCACATACCAAATTTCATCGAAATCGTTGGAGCCGTTTCCGAGATCCTGATTATATATATACATATATATATATATACATACAAATATACATATATATACACATATACATATATACAAGAATTGCTCGTTTAAAGGTATTAGATCCAGTTTAAGTCAATCGAGCCATTACAGGAGAGAAGGGGGCTATGCTCAGAGTTTCTCTTAGGGATTATATCAGAAATAATGAAATCCGCTTAAGAAGTAACATCACTGACATAGGTGGACAATCGCCAGACTTAAGTGGCAGTGGGCACATCGTTTGTAGAAATGATGGCTAATGGGGCGAAAAAAAAAATATTAGGGGACAATCTTACACAATCCCAAACTAAGCAAAGCTTGTACTATGGGTACTAGACGACGATAAACATACTTATATAGATAAATAAATACTTAAATACATAGAAAACATCCCTAACTCAGGAACAATTCGTGCTCATCACACAAATAAATGCCCTTACCGGGATTTGAACCCAGGACCTCTTGCTTCGTAGGCAGGGTCACTACCAACTACCTAGGCTAAAGCAGTCGTTAAAGTTCTGAAATATCGTCCACGGACCGAAGGACGCAGCGTAGGTAGGTAGGTCTTTCTTTAACCAGATGACTGAGATGGTTCAAGACGCGTCTGTACGGCTGCAACGTTGAAGAATGAAGAAGATGAGATGAGAAGATGTTACAAAAAACAGCGCTCAAAAAAATTGCTAAAGCTCATCAGTTTTTCCAACAGTGTGTTTCTACGTATCGTTTTACTTAAGGAATAAGGCGCAGCCCGTGATTGAATAACCGTGTACCTTTGAGGGCCTACGCGGGATTTATCTAATTATCTCCGCTGCGAAACTACTTTGCTTGTTAATTTTAACAATTAAAACAGATTGATTCCTCCCTAACGAAAGGAACTTAATAGCTTATGTGCTTAAGACCTAAGGCGCCAACCACACAGAAGAGACGTGGGACGGGGTTGCGGAGGCCCTTGAATCAGTTTTCATACTAAATGTATAGAAGCGTCGCGAACCAAAGCAGACAGAAGAGACGGGCGGAGACGCGGCCTGAAAACAAACGACGCGAAATTTGACGCGCCCACGTCCTACGTCTCTTCTGTGTGGCTTCCGCCTACGCATCTTTAAATCTTCTCTTCTCGTTCTAAATTGCGCCCGTCTAGTGGTTTGACTTATAGCCTCTAGCCGAATCGCATTTGCATTTACCATGAGCTTTACGGTGAAGGATGGAACGAAAACTTCATATACCTGCAAAGAAATCCAATGGTGTAAAGTTTCCAATCCGCTCTGGGGCCGCGTGGGAACTACTGCCCAAGCCCTCTCATTCTAAAAGGCCTATGGCCTGCAGTGACACGTATATCGGCCGGCCAAGATATTGATATTCGCTTCTTAGTAGATTTTTAATTCGGCCACGTCGATTGTTTTTTGGATTAATTAGTAATTCAGGACACGTTATTTGGATAAGTGATTGGGTATCAATGACGGAGGCCTATGTTCAGCAGTGGACGTCCTACGGCTGAAATAATAATAATAATAATAATAAATAAATTTATTTCAGATAATTTTTTACAATCATCTATATTATGGTTAGTAGGTACATTTAGTGCTTAACTCCTATGTTAGTAATATTACTTAAAATTTAAAATTACTTAAAATTAGTGACAGACACCTATAGAAATTTTTACCATATGCCCTAAGAGAGAGCCATCATATCGCCTCCCTAACGTCCTCAGGATGCCGTTGCTGCTACCGCGCACACGATGAAGAAGAGAGGCAGCTTTCTTCCGCATGATAGCGTGGAAGCCATCCCTGGGCTCAGCAGCAAACATTCCAGAAGCGCTGCAGTGGCGTGGTAGCCCCAACAGCATCCTGAAGGCATTATTATACTGCACACGCAAGGCGTCGTAAGCTTGTTTCGTGTACCGACACCACAGACCGCTGGAGTAAAAAGAAGTACAGTAAGCTTTAAAAAGAGTTACTTTTACTCCATCCGAACAACGAGCAAATCTGCGGGCCAGGACATTACTCCTCACTGCCAACGCCCTGCGCTCCCTCTCCACATCAAGATCATCTTTTAGGTGGTAATGGTGATGATGGTGACGATGAATTTAGGACCTTAACCCTTAGCATCATATAAAATTTTAACAATATTAATGTTCGTAGCATATTGTATTAATAATAAAAATAATAATAATAATAATAGTTTATTTTCCTTAAACAAAAGTGCTTAGCATACAACAAGGTTGAGACCTCCTATTAAGTTTTAGTTATTAAGTTATAAATTGTATTATATTATAAATATAAGTTTATTGTGTGTATTGTATGTGTTACTTTATAAATTATTAAGTTAGGTACATTCTTTTGGTAGAGCCCTTGAAATAAAATATTCACGACTAGCTTTTGCCCACGACTGTCTGTAAAGAATTTGTTTCTCACTATCCCGTGGGAACTATGGGATAAAAACTATCCTTTGTCCGTCCTAGGACTTTGTCTCAATGTACCTCCATACCGAATTTCATCTAAATATCATTCTATATCATTATCTTCATTAGTATGAATTATGGTATGCATTCGTTTTAAATTGTTTTTCTTGGAAGCAAAAGAGATATCTCCGAACAAACGCAAAATTATTTTTTAAAAGAAAACCGGCATTGTTCCTTTTCAATACGAACAGTTATTAATTACTGTTCTAAATTAAAAACGGCTGTTGACCGCTACTTTGTATCCGCGATCATTGTTTTCCTTTTTTCTTGAACAATGCAATAAATGAATTTTGTTTTTAATTAAAAACTGGCCAAGCGCGACCTGGGCTTACACACGAAGGGTTTTTTTTTTGTACATTATACCAAAAAAAAACACACAAAGATCACCTTTATTTTTTGTTTAGTTTTTAAGCCTGTCACACACAGCGCAGATGCGGTAAGATTTTATCTGCGTATAAAAACTTATCCGTCTGCAGGTATCACACACAGCGCAGATGCGAGGTTTTACATTCACTCTAAAATTTCGGAGCTGAGTAGACGTGTTTTGTGGTGCGGATGGCTTATACAGGGTGTTTTTTTTTTTATATAAGGGGGTAAACGAGCATGCGGGTCACCTGATGGGGAGCAATCACCGCCGCCCATGGACACCCGCAACATTAAGGGTGTCACAGGTGCGTTGCCGGCCCTTTGAGTGATAGATAGGCTACAATGAATTTTCAATGAAAGCGCGTTACACTTTCTTCACGACAAAATGTAAAAATTGCGAAAATGCATTTCTACGCAAGGATGACTTGTTGTTTGCTTAAGTAGTACGTAATTTTATATTTATTTTATTATACACTGAAGTTCCCAATCCGCACTGGGCCCGCGTGGGAACTACGGCCCAAACCCTCTTATTCTGAGAGGAAGCCTGTGCCCTGCAGTGGGACGTAATATAGACTGGGATGATGATGATGATGATGAAAGTGTGCTTTAACGCATCCACCTGTATTTATCTGCAGATATAATCTTCACATCTGTCGGATTCTGTCGATATATGTCGGTGCTCACAGATACGCAGATAAAAATCTTACCGCACCTGCGCTGTGTGTGGTCCTCCATTGAATTGTATAGGGAGCGATATTGACAGATATCTGTTCAGATACAGATATCTTACCGCATCTGCGCTGTGTGTGATGGGCTTTATAGCGGCGATAGTATAAAACACACTTTGTATAAATTTTAAGTGTTTCCCATTGCCAGTATTAAGATCGAGCAAAGAACATCGAAAAGACGTGTTTTTGTTGTAAATTTATTTTTCAGTACATTGGCTGTACAAAAAAAGTTCGTGTAAAAAAGCTGCTTTACAAATTCTTGTTTATGCTGTTCAAAATTGGCGTTCAAAAATAAAATTATTCAACTAGCTTTTTTTAAAGTCAAAGTCAAAGTCAAAGTCAAAATTCTTTATTCAATTTAGGCATCAAATTGATGCTCCTATGAACGTCGAAAAATCTACCATCCCATCCCATCTTCATGTAGCTATGAAGCAAGGAAAATATCTGTGCAAAGATCCCAATTTATTTCGGAAGATTATAAATACGTGTACAGTAATAATTAGTGTCACAGAGTCTTTGACAATTACAGCGTGATAATGAGGCGATCGTGCGCAGTCCTAAGACGGTTTTAAATTACAGACTGTAATTAAGGACCTTTTTGGGGTGTTTTTGTTTCATCTAGACTCGAGCGAAATTTTCGAGGCTTTAGACGGTTTTAGCTAAATGCTGTCTGGTTGGAAATTAAAATGTTTGAAATACAGTTAAAAAAGGTTTAGCAGTGAAGTCGATTGATACTATAACAACACAATATTTTGAAAATAAAGTAAGTGCCCATTCTGCGTCTAAGATCCCTTCCGCAGCGCTATTGATTTTGATGATTAAAAAATTTTTTTTGTGAAGAAGCAGGTAATAGTAGGTACGGTCAAGTGCAAAAATAAGTATCGATTTAATCCTCCCATCGTTATATACCTATACCTTAATTCGACGACATAAGAGCTATGGGACATATTTATGAGCAAGTTGTGTGCACCCATATTTTTACACTTGACTGTACATAATAATGTACTAAAAGCTAAAAAAGCAATTAATATACTACCTACCTGTCACTTTACTGCTCTCTTCATTAACCTCAGCTGCATTGATCAGACTAAACAAAAAATGTTGTAGTCAACAGGAAAGAGAATTTTTTCTATGACCCACACAAGAAAAAATAAACCGTTTGGTAATTTAATAAATTATTCACGAAAACTGACATCCATAATCCCGTTTCAGACATGAAAAACGTAAAATATTTGTTTTAACAGCTCTCAAAACAAATTACTCTTTACCACGTAATTAAATAACGGAATGAATTTCCGACGGGACTACCAATTATGTTGATGGCTTATTAAAATCGTTGGCGGTTCCGTCATTAAGTTTTTAGTGCGAAATTACTCATGCAATCAGAAGCAAATGATTGCATTTTGTCAATAACTGAGGTAGTCATCATAAATAATGATATTTTTGACGTGACAACGTCTAATAAATCGATGAACGCCGGCTGCATACACGAAAAAGGATGACTCAATGTAACGTTACGTACGTACATGTACGTACAGAGCAGCGAAGGCCAGTTGCAAGAGAGCGGCGAAGGCCAGCAAGAGAGCGGCGAACGCCAGGATGTACAATGCGGGGTGCGGGGGGGGGGTGCGAGGGGGATGCGGGGGGCGGTGGGGAGGTGCGGTGGTATTTTTGAATGTTTTGTTATGACGTTGTCACGTTAAATTATTGTCTGTAAACCAACTTTACAGACAACCGGTTTTTACGTAAATCAAAAGTGTTACTAGCTCAGCTAACTCTAGATAACATAAGTGAATTAATGAATTGAAACAATTACTTTGCTCACCCGCGAGTGAGCAAAATAATTGTGTCAGTTCATTAATACCTCCGCAAAGTAACGCCTGTCAATAAATTATGAAGTGAATTGTTTTACGTCATACCAAATTACTGTTCCTAGCTCAGTTTTTTTTCTTGAGAACACAATGTGAACTTTTTTACGTGATACCAAATTAATGTTCTAATGAAAAATGATCCAACAATAAAGCCGAAAGGTTTCGATCTGCCCCGCAAGCTCTGGTGCCGTTTGAACAGGCTGAGAACTGGGCATGGGCGTTGTTATTCCCTGCAACATAAGAGGGGTTGGAGGGATTCTCCACTCTGCGATTGCGGTGAGGAGGAGCAAACCATCGAGCACATCTTCCGGCGTTGTCCCCTTCATTCCTGCCCCGGACCTGCTGAAGACTTGGACGATCTGACTCCTGACGTAGCTATCTGGCTTAACAACCTCAAAGCTGTTCTCTGATTACTCACATATTTCTAATGCCATACGATTAAATTAAATGTTCTAATCTCAGCTAATTCTAGACAACACAGTGTGAATTGTTTAGCGGGGTATCAAATCTGAGTTCCTAGCTAAACTAATAGTAGACACCACAGTGTGAATTGTTTAAATTCTTGAACATGGAAAGCTAACATTTTGCATAGAGTTTCCTATTGTAATTATGAACAAGTAGAAAAACATACAAGAATCCTAAAAAATTACTGTTTAATTTTTACAAGACAAAGAGCTCCAGAACGAACACAAAGCCGTAGGCGAAAACCAGTCCTACACAATTGTTTAATGAATACAAACACACCCACAAGCGAAACCGCTCTAGTTGTTTATTGTCTTGTAACTTCGTGCCGTTGGTTTAGGCGGTTCTGCATGCTTGGTAAACGATTGCTCGCTAGTTCGAAGCGTGTAAACAGGTTTATTGAAGTTAGACAACGCGTGCTTATTATTATGCCTCGGTTTCACTACGTGCGACTGGCGTTGCGGTGAGCGTTTTCTGTGTTCATTGCGCGGTGACGCTCGCTGCGTAAGGACAATAGTATAGGTAAGGGGTTCCCAAACTTTTTCAGTTCGCGGCGCACTTTGAGGTTTCGTATCTTGTTTCTGCGCCTCAAATAATTGAAAGAATGAAAAAATCGATCAGCAAGTGAGCGTTACATATAGTTTCACGGCGCTTCTCTTTACCCTGTACGGCGCCCCAGGGCGCCGCGGCGCACACTTTGGGAACCCCTGGTATAGGTATACTACGAAGTTCAAAATTCAAAATTCGTGTCCAGTTGTCTCGCTCACGCTAATAGTATTTAATACGAGAGTGAGAGAAAGATAGAGGTTCGGAATAGCACCCCAGTGGTTACCTGGCAGTAGCCGATCGAGGATTCCAAACCGCATGTTAAACGACCTCGACAAGAGTATCTATGTAATTCAAAATCCTAAAATATTATTAATACGGAAGTTTGTGAGGGGCGTGCGTGCGTGCGTGCGCGAGCGCGCGCGCTCGTGTGAGTGTGTGTGTGTGGATGGATTTGGATCAAATTTGGTATATAGATAGCTGTATCTCTGGAATAATACGTAGAATACTTTTATCCCGATATTCCACAGGAATCGGGATAGTTCCCAAAATCTCTAAAACTAGGCGAATCACTGAAAATCACCAAAACCGAAACATGGCAGCGCACGCAATGAATTGAGAAAACGCTCGCCGCTCCGCTGGTCGCGCACAGTCGTAGCCGGCCCGTAATGGTTGACTCGTTTACATTGTGTCTGGCGGTTAGGGCCTAGTGGATCAGCGTGGGCTTAGGTTAGGCATTGTTGCGTTATAGTTTCAAAGGATTTGTACCTTTTTTGTTATGAGCTTGTAAACTTTGATCGACATGTTGGATATTTGACAGCGTAAAGAAATTCAGGGCTCAATGTTGTCTAGGGATAATATTGTAAGAGTTATTGTATCCGTCGACGACCTATATATAATAATGTCCCCTTGCTGTGCGAGGCTGACTCTCTAAGAAGGCTAGGGCTTGGGTTAGAGTTTCCATGCCCAGTGCCGACTGGAAACGTCAAACATATGTACCAGAGAATCCCACAGTTTCCTCACGTTTTCCTCCTAATTATTTTCACATTCGGAGAGGAAGATTCTCGGAGGTGTAAGCCCGGGCTAGAAGCTACGATCCTCTGCTTCACAGGTGAAATATGATGGTACCTACTCTTTTATGAATGGCCCCTAAACAAGGCGCTTTCTATAATTAACTAGGTACCATTCTTACGCGAAAATCTAGTTTTAAATGATAAATTGATGGAATGGAATGGAATGGAATGGAATGGAATGGAATGGAATGGAATGGAATGGAATGGAACGGAATGGAGCAGAGTGGAATAAAAAAAACGAAACGGAATATATATACGGAATATATTATATATATTTTTACTAACACACTTATAATAAAGGATAAATTACTAAATGTAAGATATTTTTGACATTTCAAGTAACATCATTTCTCCCTCTCTGGGTTGCCTAACGAAAATATTGATTCTACGCACTGCAAGACTGCTGCATATAAAGGTAGAAAACGTGTGAAACCATCCTGACTATAACCCCGAAAAAGCTAATAAAAACATAAAAAATCCTTCCAATCTTGCCGGAATATTTTACGCGCTATCTCGTGAGTATAGAAGTTATAAGATACGCGACACCCGCTGGTAAGCCACTAAGCGAGGCGTTATGAATGTGGCTAATAAAGTTGCCTGTTCACGTTTCAAGCCACAAATCATACGCGGATATCGTAAATGTTTACAGAATGAATGTGCGCCATTACTGGCTCGGGGGCGGAAATAACCGAACGCGACCGAAGGTGATACCGTGCCGAATATGAATATGCTTTCGCTCTGAAATTATGGCTGATTTTATAAGTACAAATTGTGTACCTGATTTATTACTGCTCGAAATAAAATGCGTTATTGTTAGGTACCTCTAACTAAGAAAGGTAATATAAGGTTATAATTATATTTAAGAAAGGTCCGCAAGCAGCTGTTAGCTTCATCTTTTGTGGAATTTGGAATGGAATTACACCAGATACAACCTAGGGTTCTTCAAGATTAGAGTGAATCGGCAGTTACTGAAGCAGTAAGATACACCTTTCGTTTCATCTGCACTTTTCATCAAGTGGGATTGAGGTCAATCACGAAATCACGAGTCAAATTTTTATATTGTGCAAGTATTTTGAATATGGAACATTTTTAGGGTTCCGTACCCAAAGGGTAAAAACGGAAACCCTATTACTGAGGCTCCGCTGTCCGTCCGTCCGCCCGTCCGTCTGTCACCAGGCTGTATCTCGGAAACCGTGATAGCTAAAGAGTTGAAATTTTCACAGATGATGTATTTTGGTTGCCGCTATAACAACAAATACTAAAAAATGGAATGAAATAAATATTTAAGGGGGCTCCCATACAACAAACATGATTTTTTTGCTCGTTTTTGCTCGATATTGATAACGGCAACAGGTAGGCACTTGAAATATTCACAGAATATTTAATTATATATTGACTTTAAAAATAAATCATTACATTAAAATAAAAAAAATATTTAAGGGGGGCTCCCATACAACAAACGTGATTTTTATAGATTATTGTACGGAACCCTTCTTGCGCGAGTCCGACTCGCACTTGGCCGGTTTTTTTAATTCTCATACTCTTCAGATGACGGTGGCTGATTGGCATTAGTCCGTTGCCATCCGCCGCTGCACGAAAAAAAAGAAGGTGGCTGTCAGTAAGCCTTAAATTCGATGGATATATAATTTGTTTGCTCGGCTTCAAATCAGATACGTACACAGGTTTATCCTGATGCCAGTTAATATAATTTAATATGCCGATTACGCAATCTTACTCCATCTTAAGTCTGTACACACACATCACGCCTGTATCTCCAAAGGGGGTAGGCAGAGCACACCAATCGTTACTATTTACGTTACAGGGCTACTTTTAGCAATTTTAGTTGTAAAGTTATAAAAAGTGGTACATAATGACAGTTTGACTAGTCATTGGCCCGCGACGTCGAAGTTCCTAAGACGGTCCCATAAGGCTTATGGGAACGGAAGCGATACATGCCCTCGGTACCGCTCTGCTTTCAGAGCATGACATGAGTGCGTGTGAGCCAACTTTGGGGGCGGCAGGCGTTTAAGCGTTTGCCTTTGGAATCCAAAAGCTTAATGGTTACTTGACCTGAAATGTGTTTTTAACACAATCATTTTTAATTATTGTGACATTGGAAGACATCGCCAATATTTTTTTAAATTTTTTTTTTTTTGACAGTGGAAGCATTCTACACTTCCACTTAACGTAGATATAGTTAAGATGTAGGTATTGTTTTAGTTTTTTTAACTAAGGGACCCAATACATCCCTGTATTGTTTTTTTATATATAATTATTTCTTTTATTTACTTAATTCTATATTTGTATGATTTTTTTAATTTGTAATTTATTATATTTTAATTTGAAAAGATGACTTTCTGCCAAGTTTCTTGCGGCGCATTCTTCTTGGCAATGATGGTCCTTACGAAAGCGCTGGTAGTTTAAAAAAAATGACATGTAAAAGAGCCCTTTGCGGCCTACTTGCAGAATAAACGTTTTGATTTTTGATTTTTAATTTTTTGATTTTTGCTAGCCTATCGCTTTCAATACACCTTAAACTATTTCCTTAGTCGCTTCTTACGACATCCACGGAAGAAATATGTTGGTGTAATTATAAACCCGACACCACACGGTGAAGTCTGTACGCTCCGGTGTAACAGGCACCCACGTATCGCGTTTCAGCAACGTATCGTACGATTTGACCACAGCGCGCAAATAGGCCCTTTCTGCGGCGGCGCACAGCGGATTTTACACCTGCTTACACAATTTAACTTGAAATACGGCTTCGCTCATCTAAATGGCAAGAAAGACTAATGGCCGCCATGTTCGATTGCGGCACTATCGTGTGGCATATTAAATTGTATACGATTTGTCGGGCCGTGAAAAGTTTTGTATGGGACTTTTGTGTGGATATTTAATAAAAGGTTTTTCTTGACTGTACTTTTTATTGACTTTTTTTACATAAAACTGGCCCGTGACTGACCCTATCTAGCCTGATGTAAAGTACAGCTGAATCAAAAGGTGCAAGGTTGTGCCAAAGACGATCTGCCCAGTTTATAATACCAATGATACTTATTAAAAAAATATCATAAAAATTCGCGTCTCCCTAAGTTTGTCTTGTCTTTTACTGAATAAAAATTGTCTATGAAGTAAATTTTGTAGACATGGATCTACAGCCCATAAAATAATGGCGTACGAAATGATGCTATTTAAGTAAGTGAAATACACCAACCGTGCAGTCGTCACATTGGTTAACTGCCATATTTTTCTGACTACAAAAGCTACAAAGCTGAAGTTACTTGCGGTTGCTGTGGCATGTCATCCCAGCTGTAATTTAGAGTCGAGTGTTATTTCTTAAATACTGTTCATTTTACAAACTCAATACTTTTATTATGTAGCTGAAATCGATTGAGATCAATTTAACAACTGCTTCTTGAGGTTGATGGTTATGAAATTACAACATGTATACCGTCCAAGCAAAGCTAACTGATACGGAATCAGCTGATTGCTTGAGCAAACTTCCTTGTCTAATGAAGCGGCTTCGGTTCTATGCTCCATTCAGCGCATCATTATGCCATGCAAGTGTATAACGTTACACAGTTAATGTAGCAATGGCTGGCGGCTATGTACAAATGTTAAATCATATTAAATTAACTATAAGGACTAGTCCTAACTATAGTGAATTTAGAGTCGCTTGACGTGCTATGGAGAGGGCTATGCTTGGTATCTCGTTGAGAAATAGTGATCGGAACGAGCATATCAGGCAAAAGCAAACAACTTACAAACTTTCTCATTTATAAGCGTTATTTTGTAAGCGTTAACCGGGTTTGCCCGCGTAAACTGAATTAAATTCCGAGTTTTACTAAATTCTCATGGGAATTCCCAAAACACAACAACGTGAACATGAACTAATGTATGGAAACATTCACCAGCCATAACAAAAAAACAAATTCAGCCAGTCAACCATAGCAAAATTTCGTACAGTTTTCGGTGAAAAATAAGATTTCTGATTTTCTTTTTACATAAAACTGACTCGAGATTGACCTATCTCACCCGATGGAAAGTGATGAGGCCAAAGATGTATCTCACCGGTTCAGTAGCAACCTATTCATTCTAGCTTGAAGTGCCCTAGGTTGTATCCATGAATCTGGAAATACAGGCTATGGGGGCGAATTCTATTCATTAACGCCATTATATACGAAAGTATATAGCGTTGACTAGCTCGGACATGTCATTCCAAAAACCGAAGACAAATTCCGCATATATGCGGCCGGTCTTAATAGTTCGTAAGAGCAAAGTTAAAGCAAACCGCTTTATTTCTTTGATGTCAATACAATTCATTAAATTTAAAATTTACGGCACAAAACCTTAACAAAGTTATATCGTAACACGTCAACTCCTTTTTCCAGTCTCACATTCTCGTATAATGATGATCCAATCTTCTATATCTCGAATATTCTGCTACACAAAATATTTCATAGTTTCCCTTTACAGCTGATGAGCCCAAATTTGGGCCTTAAGTTAAAGTTAGTAAAGATTGTGTAAAACGCATTCATGTATTGATAGCTTGGCAAAGTGCTGCTGCTATGAAGACGCGTAGCATCTCGTCGTAATTTCGTAGCAGCTACGAAGACTCGCTACGGTCAATCGTAGAACTTGGACTACGTACCAAGGTAGATTACGGTTTGGCCACGACTACGAAGTTAAATTACAATCTTAGTTTAGAAATATTTTTTTACAAAAACTTAAAAACTGCTCAACTGATTAAGTTGAAAATAATTTTCCTAGAAATTGTTTATTAGGTTTAACTTACGTGATTTTTTCATATTTTTTAGACGTGCGGTTCAAAAGTTAGAGGGGGGGGACACATTATTTTGAACTTTCGGAGTGAATATCTCGGAAAATATTCACTTTATCAAAAAATAGTTTTAGCAAACCCCTATTTATTTTCAAATAACTATCCAATGATACCCCACACTATAACCCCCTCTTTACGTCTATGGGAGGTACCCTGAAAAAATTTTTTTTAGTTTATTTTATTTAACCACTTTGTCGGCGTGACTGATATATATATATTCATGCCAAATTACAGCTTTTTAGTACTAACAGTCTCTGAGCTTAGCCGCGGACGGACATACAGTCAGACAGACAGACGGACGGACAGACATGGCGAAACTGTAAGGGTTCCTAGTTGACTACGGGACCCTAAAAAGAGGTTACTCTTAAAAACTCTCTTTCAAGTCGTGTCCTACCCAACACTATTTAATTGAGACCCTGGGAAGGACATAGAATAGTTTTTAGGACATAGGATAGTTTTAGGACACAGGATAGTTTTAGGACATAGGATAGTTTTTAGAAAATAGGATAGTTTTTAGGACATAGGATAGTTTTTAAGACATAGGATAGTTTTGAGGACATAGGATAGTTTTTAGAACATAGGTAGTTTTTATCCCGGAAAATTGCATAGCGATAGCGATAAACAAAAAACTCGCAGACGAAAGCTAGTATTTTTTTTAATTGTTTTATTTCACTCAATCACCTACTTAAAAAAAGCCATAACCATAATCCCGCAAATAAACACAAAAGGCGGCCCTTAAATTCTGTATCCTCATTCTTTACATAAAAAGCCTTTTCTACCAAAAATCTTAAAATGATACAAGCATAAAATGCCCATAAAATACTCCTTATGACCCACAAAAAGGGCATAAGTACTTTACCGACACAAAAGAAAAAGGTCATGTCAACAACGCTTGTTGATATATAGGTGCTCAAAAATATTCAAGTTCAGAGGCCTTTTGTGTCCGGGTTGCTCTTGGTGATTTGACAGTTTCAAGATGAAGCGAAGTTACCTTATAAGTGAGGATGCAAGCTCTGCAATCATAACTATACCTCGCTGTCGGAGGTGCAATTTGGTAGCTTGAGGTTCTTAGGGATGGGTAAAAAATATTTTCAAATATAAGTAAGTATATCGATAGTTTATTTCTACCATTATGAGAGTCTTAGACTAAAATTATTTTCTGAATATCTTATACGAATAAAAATGCTCGTAAACAATCGGAAATATTGTTCCTAGATGAAATTTACTTAAATAATCTATTATCATATAGTGATCAGTATTTTACCACTATGAAAAAGGTTCATCTCAAGAGCATTCATGCACTGCCCTGCAACTCGAAACATCAAGTAGCAACCATATTGTTTTTTTTCTATTGATAATGGATTCTACTTCTAATGACAATAATAAAAATGTTAAATTTTAGTCTGATTAAATTGGATACATGTAAAACTTATTGTAAACAAACAGTAAGAGGATCGATATCGACATTATAAATATTTTTACCCATCCCTAGGAACGTCCAGCTACCAAATTGCACCTCCGAAAGCGGGGTCTAATCATAACATTTTAGTAGTGGTAGTGCCATGTTGTAGCTAGTCGCTGCATCTTGAATGGGCCGGCTCGTCCGGGGCAGTACCATCCTCTCACAGAACACCGGCGTGAAGCAGCAGTAATCCTGTTTGCGTTTCGTACGGTCAGTGAGAGTGCCGGGGGCCCAATACCTCACCCTTTCCCTCTCCCCCTCCATCTCCCCTTCCCCTATTCCCTCTCCTTTAGGGCCGACAACGCACTGGCATCGTGTAAAGCGCTGCGGGTGTCTATGGACAGTGGTGTTCATTTAACATCAGGTGACCCACTAGTTCGTTCGTCTGGCCTATATAACATAAAAAAAAAACATATCATTATAATGCAAAAACACGTGTCTTGTATGACGACTCTCTTTAATTTTTAGGGTTCCGTACCCAAAGGGTAAAAACGGGAACCCTATTACTGAGGCTCCGCTGTCCGTCCGTCTGTCTGTCCGTCTGTCACCAGGCTGTATCTCGGGAACCGTGATAGCTAGAGATTTGAAGTTTTCACAGATGATGTATTTCGGTTGCCGCTATAACAACAAATACTAAAAAAAAGAACATACAACCGAATTGAGAACCTCCTCCTTTTTTTGAAGTCGGTTAAAAATGGAATAAAATAAATATTTAAGGGCATACAACAAACGTGATTTTTATAGATAATTGTACGGAACCCTTCGTGCGCGAGTCCGACTCGCACTTGGCCGGTTTTTTTAACTTTAATAATAGTATTTGTTGTTATAGCGGCCACAATAGTTTTGGTGTGCTTTGTACTTTCACAATACATTGAAGACTTCTTGATTTGTGGCGGGGCGGGCCATGTTATCGTAGATTATCTCTACATTACCACTGAGTGACATAGGCTACTTTTTACCGCTTTTTACCTTTTCCTACGGGAAAATTAATTTATCGCGGGCGAAGCTGCGGACGGAAGGCTAGTAAAAAATATATCTAAAATGTCGAAGCATCAACGATGCGACGACGCAACGCGACGCAACGTACCAGTGGACCTTACTCTTAACGCAGTTTTGAGCAAGTACGCATTCGTCGCACGACGCGTGAAGAAACGCCTCGTGCGTTCCCGGAAGTCGATCCATCACTCCGCCCGCACCTGTGCAGGAAATTACCATTGCTCTGGCTTCTCCAACTATTCTGTTAGAGTTCGTTATTATAATGACGTAGGGTAAACTAACCAGTTATTGCCCATGCACCAGTAATTGGCCATTTTAAGAAAAACATTGTCAAGTGCTTACCGTCTGTAACTTTTTTCTTGCCACCCATTGCCACACGAATTTTTTCTCATGGACAACGTAAGCATTTTTCTATCAAACAGTATGAAAATGTCACTTGGACAAGTCTGATAAATGAGTGAACAACACGTAAAAGTTGACTCACCCCTATTAACTTATCAATGCACCATTTAAATAGTGAATGCTAATCAAACTCAAATGTTAGCACTGCACAATTCAAATTCAAAATTCAAATTAACGTTGGGACTTCCTAGTAAGTATACAATACCTGTGTCAGGAAGTCCCGCTCCTCCATAATTATTTAATCACTGAATATCGAAGAAAATCCTTAATTACAACAATTGGGGATGTCTATTTTTTTGCAATGTATAGAAAATCGAAAACCATTTCGAAATAAATGCTTTTTAAATCGTTTTCTGTAGTTATTTCATTTTAATATTATGTAATGAATTTATTAAATAACAAATAAGCAATGACCTTCATTTGACATTGGTGTAAATTGCGTGACCGGTCCAAGTCGTACGTTATTCTGTGTGGTTAGAATTCTTCACAATTTACGCTTGGATTATACTACGGAGTTTGATTTGGACCCGCTGTCTGACATCTAGCACTTTGTCAGTGCCAGTAAAGTGACACAGTGTATAGTGTTCCACTACGCAAAAAATAATTAAAGGGGTTGCCTTATCGTACGCATTTAGATAGATTTAGAAATTTGGCATTGTGGGAGCCCTCAATTATAATCTGACGTCATCAACTAAAATAGTTTCAATAATTAATTTTGAAAAAAGTAGAGAACTAAATGACAAAATATTGAAATTAGTTTCTTATAATTGACTTTTCAATACAAAAAAAATATAAAAACCACTGGTAATTTTTTTTAGACATTCCCAATTCATAACACATGCAGGAATTGCAAGCGCAAAATGTTTTTCTTAAAGTGCTCAATCACTGGTAAATAATTGGGTAGTGAATTACTAACTAGCTACTTTTTTTGCATAAAATTGACCCGTGATTGATCTCTATCTCACCTGATGAAAAGTGCAGATGAGGTCAAAGGTGAATCTCACTTAGGGTTTCCACGGTAATTTTATTAAACTGTATAATTTCCGAGAGCAATAAAGTTGTAATAAAAAAAGCTCTAATCTCACTGTTCTAGTAACAGCCTATTCACTCTAGCCTTGAAGAGCCCTAGGTTGTATTTATCTAGAAATACAGACTTAGTATGAGTTGCACATCACTTTAACCTATGTACAGTCGGCCAAAAATATGGTCTACCCCCTACGGTCGAAGTTCATTTGCACGTCATGATACAACGAGGTCGATTTTCCCTTGGAATAACATGATGACAGTGACTTAGGGATATTTAGATGTCACAGAAGCTTTTGTCAAAAGTGGTAGACGACTTTCTTGGTCGACCGTACATTGCAAATTAAATGAAAGCTTGTAGAATTTTCATATATTCTTATCTTAAAGTTTCAACGACAACATTCAGCCTAAAAACTCCCATACACCTTCTGTAAAAAACCTCGACGCTTCTTATGCGCCATAATGGACTTTTGAATGGGGGCCTGTCGATAATGCAGAGATGTAATTAATCATGGCTGATGGATGATAGCTTTTTCCATAAACAACTGGTTTTAATAAGCTCCCAATTCTTCTTAGATGTGTATTATATTATGTAGTCAGTGGGTATATAGGTTGGTAATGGGATTCATTAATCTTTTGCTGAGTGGTTTTGCGTTGGTACGAAATAGACGTCGTAGCCTAGCGGTGTGACTTATAGCCTTTCAAGCAGAGGATCGTGAGTTCAAATCTGTGATCGCTCCTCTGTGTTTTTCAGAGCTTAATAGTGAAGGAAATCTGCGACACGTAGGATCAACATCTTAAATAAGTGATCACTTTTGTTCCTTGTCACTTTAAAGTGACAAGGTAATGTTTGAAAAGCAATACGAAATTATATATAGACTGAAAGCGATAAGGTACAAAAGTGATCGCTTATTTATGACGTTGACTATACGAAGCAAAAGCCGTGGTGGCCTAGTGGTTTGACCTATGGCCTCTCAGGCAGAGTTGCCAAACTTAAGTGGCATGAAGCGAAGTACATTGCTGGAAAAACTGTTGGCCGTTGGAGCCAATATGTTTTTGAGTGGCGACCAAGTATCGGAAGACGCAGCATGGTGTCTCGATGCAGTGTTCCCTTACGCCTCTAGATGGCGCTGTTTCAAAAATAGATTATTTTCCTCAATGATCGCTAGATGGCGCTAGTAGCGCAATCTATTAAAAACATTTTTTTTCCCTAATATTATAATACCTTTAAACGAGCAATTCTTGTATATATATATATATATATATGTATATATATATATATAATCAGGATCTCGGAAACGGCTCCAACGATTTCGATGGAATTTGGTATGTGGGGGTTTTCGGGGATGAAAAACTGATTTAGCTATGTTTCATTTTCAGAAAATCGCTTTTACTCGTGTTTTCCGGCTATTTTTGTTTGCATTAGAATATAAAGCTAAATTTCGCCGACTTCGAGCAGATCATAATGGCACATTAGAAATCGCGTGGTCGCGGATCTAGCCGACCTCGGTTCGAGTCCACGTTTTTTTTCAAGATTTTTAGTTTTTTTTCAAGTTTATTTTTTATGAGAAAACGTCAAGTTTCTTCTTTTGTGAGAAAAAGTTACTTTTTTGTGAGAAAAAGTTACTTTTTTGTTAGAAAAAGTATTATAGGGAACGTGCAGTAACTATAGGCGGCAGCACTAATGCGACAGAAGAGACACTATGCGGACAGTAAAACAAACTTATCAAGGTAAAACATTCAAATTGATGGCACCCTTATGGCACCAGTTGGCAGCACCGTCTATGTGCACGTTCCCTATTGGGAGCACAGAACAGGAAAAGCCGGTTGTCTGTAAAGTCGGTTTACGGACGATAGTTTAACGTGACTCACCCCTCCCCCCCCACCCCCTCCGGTGTTTTTGTCAAATATCTTGAAAACGGTGCATCCTACGGCAAAATCAATGAAATTTTCATCCCCCTTAAACGCCCCCGCGCTCCCTCCCCCGAATCCCTTCCCCCCCCTCTCATCCCCCCCCCCCCCCACCGCTCCGGTGTATATAATCAGGATCTCGGAAACGGTTCCAACGATTTCGATGATATTTGGTATTTGGGGGTTTTCGGGGATGAGAAATTGGTCTAGCTTGGTCTTATCTCTGGGAACACGCCTGGTAACGAGATTCAGCCCGAGCGGAGCTCGGTCGCCCAAGTACTTTTTAATTAATTACGATTGCGAGACAGTTTTGGTTTAGCTTTTTGAGAATTGCTTATTATTTTTAATAGAAATCTGATCCGTATAACTTTGTCTATGGCAAATATCTATATCTATATATATCTATCTAATGGCAATACAATCGATACTATCGATAGTATTGGTTGTTTTTAGTCACTATTGGCTGATTTTGCAATACTATCGCAACTACCGATTATATTGAACATAAAACTATCGATACTATCGATACCATCGACACGTGGACATCGAACATTGATAGTTAAATTCATCATTCATCATCATTTCAGCCGAAAGACGTCCACTGCTGAACATAGGCCTCCCGCAAGGCTCGCCAAACAGATCGGCCCTGCGCCATCCGCATCCAATGCGTTCCCGCTACCTTCACCAGGTCGTCGCTCCATCTTGTTGGAGGCTTACCTACACTGCGTCTTCCGGTCCGCGGACGCCACTCGAGAAACTTTCAGCCCCATCGGCCGTCAGTTCTACGGGCGATGTGCCCTGCCCACTGCCACTTAAGTCTAGCGATTCTTCGAGCTATGTCCGTGACTTTAGTTCTTGCGCGGTTTTTAGAAATGATAGTTCAATTATCGATAAAGATTCTGTAAATTACAATTGTATCTCCTTTGATATTATTAATAATATTTATGAGAATAGAATGGAATAGAATTAATATTTTTTGAAACTTTGCATTAGTGTAATTCTCTGAGCTGAATTGAACTATACTCCATTTAATTTAGAATTATAAACCACAACAACATTATATTGCGGCTCGTGAACTGTAATCTCTTTACAATTTGTACTAGAGTAACAATTGACGACACGCAAATAAAGTGACATTAAAACAATTTTATTTTGCGGCTCCCAGACTATTGTACTGTACTATTTGCTAGGTAAGAAATAGTTGACGAGCCGCAACAGAATGATGTTGTGGTTTTCAATTCTAAATTAAATGAAGTATATATTGTATTGCATGCAATTCTTTAAAGCAACAAATAACTGAATACTGAATACTGATAGTTCTGCATTAATATTTGCGAGTTTTCCCGAAGACAAAATATTATTATACCAATAAATATTATACCATTGTGTTCGCCATTTTAATAGCCTATTAGACGGTCTACTCACGACTGGGCAAAGGCTTCTCCTTTTTCCTTCGTAATTGTTATTAAGGTAAAAAAAAGTAACCTTTTTTATCTCTTCTTACTAGTTAATACATATTTGCATCAAATAGTTTTTACGTAAATAACAACGTAACTCAACTTTTTCTCAGACCAAATATTTTCTTCTTACGCATCATCGCTGGCAATGGCTTTGCTCTCCATTTTAAGCATCAACACTTTGCTGAACAAAATCATGCTTTCCCTTCCATACGTAAGGTACATATTCTATTACACATGCGTAATGTTTTAAGCCACCAACAGCGGTGTGATTTATGAGATAGTACAGAAGAGAGACAGATTCATATTAGAGATAACCGCCTTTACTAACGTAATTGCGTATTTGTTATGTATGTTCAGAATTTCGGATTATTCTAAAAAGGCAATCTCAACTTTTTCCATCTCCAGTTTCAGCTTTAATTATGTATGAGTGCTATTTTGAGACGATGTTAAATCCCTTTATATAGTTGCAGTAGTTCAATTGATTGTCCGGAACCGAACTACTGCCACACTTTAAGTCTCATTAGTTCGGTTATGACGTCAAATCGATCTATTGAGAATTGAAACGACTCAAATTAAAGTACGTTTAAGGATATAGCTACGAGTAAATAAATATTAGATTCTACAACAAGAGCATTAAACGAGCCATTTTACCCGAGTCGTCGGCGTCGACTAGCTACGTCGACGGGAAAATGTGTTTAATGCTAGAGTTTTACACTCTTCTTTTCACTTCGATTGCGAGGAAATTAAATAGCGTCACTGCAAATAAAATTAACTAGCTCTTATTTTTCATGGATTGTGTATTTAACTATATTCTTAACTGCGATTTTGAGTCGTTTCAAGACTGAAAGTGTGGTAGTAGTTCGGTTTAAAGGGTTAAATCCTGTTGAAACCTGGAAAGAGATTGCGCAAGTTGTACTTAGATTGCGGTGCTCGATTGATCGCTTTAAACTCGTTCACTTTACGTGCTAGCAATGTAATGCAATTTGCAACTTGAAATCTAACCTGGCCCCTATACCACAACGTTACATGTACTACAATTCCACATAATTACCGCTGTTTTGTATGAGAAAGTTAACAGTTATGCCGATTTGTAGCACTTGAAATTGTTTCGGTACAGGGGACTGGGCTTTAAAATGTAAATTACTTCGTAGATAAATAATAAAATACCGTAACAAAAATGAGTCTCATTTAAAGCTGTATTAAATGAGGATTCATATAAATGGTTTCCTTTCAGTACAATTTTTGTAAAGGTTGAGGAAAAAATTTGTTTTTAATTGCCAAATAATTACGACTTGAGCATCACTCGAGAAAAATATTTTTTTTTAAATTAAGCGTAAAATAGTCATTTTAAATACTTTCGCTCCATGGCATGCATTGTGTTCTTTCAATAATGAGAATAATTCAAAATATTGTTCATTTATTTAAATACACACGTGATAGTTCTACGAGCGTTTCAATCGTTGTCAGTAACAATCATGTCGCATATATCGAAGAAATGAGATAGATAGGTAGATAGATAGATAGGTAATGGTAGCCTAGTGGTTTGACCTAAGGATTTTCAAGCAGAAGATCGTGAGTTTAAACCCGGTCTCGCACTTCTGAGTTTTTCGGAATGTATGTGAGAAATCATAGGTATTTGCAGCAAAACATTGTTAGGAATACACCTGTGAAAAAATACAATGTTGTGTGTTAAAATCCCAATGTGCACTGGGCCTTCACGCACTTCTGAGAGAAGGCTTGTGCCCTGCAGTGGGACTTGTACCGACCGAGATGATGAGTTTTTAGTTTCTTAAATCTGTATTCCAAACTCGGTCACCGTGAAATTCAAAAGTCGTCAAAGTGATAAATCCAATTCCCTTCGTTTTTCGTATACCTACTAAAACTACAACCTTAACTTTTCCACAACAATAATGAAACCACAAAGACACTTTTATGTATCTTTTATGCACGAAAGAATCACTTTATTGGCGTGACTTTCAATATTAATTTCAATAGCCAAAAGCGAATTTTCTACAGCCGCTGTCAAATTGCGGGCCGAAAACGTTTAAAGTGACACTGCACATTGTATTCGTGCTGTTGCAGGGCTTTTCAAAGGCCGCGCTCACCCAAGGGCCGTGGGCGCCGGAAAATGGAATATAAATTACAATAGTGCAGGTTTTCGGGGCATATTTTTAGTTTGGACTGTCTTTTTTATTTTTAAAGCATTTTTAAAGAAGGTATGTATTGCGGTTTAATGGTTCAGATACGATTAAACTGTTCAAGTGTTGCCATACATACTTCCGGTTTGTACATATTTAGGTTTTGTTGCGAACTACTTTCCGCTGGCGTTCGTGTCATCACAGTGTGTTGTGTTGTTTTTTTTATTTTTTTCTGTGTTTAGTTTTTAAATGGGTCCCACTGAAAAACAGCGTTGCGGCTTGCCGCAACATTATGCTGAGTGGGGCCCAATTTATACTATTTGATGATTTATATTTGTATCTTTTCCTGTCAACTGTATTTCCTGTGTATCGAATATGTGTAAATAAACATCTCTCTCTCTCTCTCTCTCTCTCTCTCTCTCTCTTATACTCCGTGTTTTTTTATTTCCGTTGAAATTAAGAGGAGAGGGCGTTCAAAGGATCAAATGAAGTTAACTTTTCTAAGACACTATTATCCTAACTCCAATAGGAGTTTAAAAAACAATCAAAAATTAGATTGAATTAATTATGCGCGGTACATTATATATAATGTAACTAACCTGATTGTAAGTTAGGCAATCGAAGCTATAAAACACGGTCATCTTTGACACTAACTCTTTGTTATTCTAAAATACTTTTTCCAATGACTTACAATCCTTTTTTTTCGATTAAGCAAAAAGTTTTATTATTAGGTAGTCTCTATATTTGCCGAAATTAACAAAAATGGAAAAACTAGGTGTATACGTTGTGCCGGTAGTGTCGATATCGCCTTTTTGGTAAAATTGCATAGTAAATTATGCGCCAAGAGTTATGATGAATCTCAATATGAAGCTAAACTAATTTAACTTTGTTACAAAATTAGACTCAGAGGCCATTAGCAAACGCGCGGACGCTAGCAATTGCATTCACCATCTCCTTCTACTCTCATCGTACCGTGCGACAGAATGAGGTAGTGAAAATGATTGTGAATCCTAAAGGCGTTAGAAAATAAGGCATTGGGTTTAGAAAACTATAGCTCCGCCCGCTGTCGCGAAACCCAGAACACTTTTTCTACTTTTTCTTTCTCACAAAGCACGTCACTTTAAATACTTTAGCTATCCAAACAGAGGGTTAATATGGGGATTTATTGAGTTGTCAGAGCGTAGGTGCTTGTTATAAAGAGGATATTTTCCGCATGAGCGGATATCGCGGATAAATGTATAAAGCGGAAATCCGAGGTCCAGGAAGGGTTGCTTAAAAGTTAAGTCACTAAGGTACGCTTGGGTACTTGAACGGGATTGATTCAGCAACTACTGACCTTATGATTGTGTACAGTCGCGAAACGAAATATGGCATTTTTCGAATACTTATACTCCGTCGTTGGCTCAGCGTCCCGAAGTGGATCTTGGCATCCGATATAGTTAACGCCACGAGAGTTGAAGTCACGCACACAACAACACGTCATGTAATGACAGCGGGATTTTGACTTTTATTCGTACCGATAGCAAGTTCAACAGACTCAACAGTGAATTACCACCTACTCACCATTCAACCTATTTCGTTAAGAATTATTTAGGAAAATACATCTAGTTCAAACAAAACAGAAAATAAAATATTTTGATCTATTTTTAACCGACTTCAAAAAAAGGAGGAGGTTGTATGTTCGACTGTATGTATCTTTTTTTTCTATGTATGTTCATCGATATCTCCGCCAATTGGGGATGTCTAAAAAAAAATACCCATGGTTTTTATATTTTTTTTGTATAGAAAAGTCAATTATAAGAAACTAATTTCAATATTTTGTCATTTAGTTCTCTACTTTTTTCAAAATTAATTATTGAAACTATTTTAGTTGATGACGTCAGATTATAATTGAGGGCTCCCACAATGCCAAATTTCTAAATCTATCTAAATGCGTACGATAAGGCAACCCCTTTAATTATTTTTTGCGTAGTGGTACACTATACACTGTGTCACTTTACTGGCACTGTCAAAGTGCTAGATGTCAGACAGCGGGTCCAAATCAAACTTCGTAGTATAATCCACGCGTAAATTGTGAAGAATTCTAACCACACAGAATAAAGTACGACTTGAACCGGTCACGCAATTTACACCAATGTCAAATGAAGGTCATTGCTTATTTGTTATATTATAAATTAATTACATAATATTAAAATTAAATAACTACAGAAAACGAGTTAAAAAGCATTTATCTCGAAATGGTTTTCGATTTACTATACATTGCAAAAAAATAGACATCCCCAATTGAGGGCCGATTTTCAAAATTCTTTTTTTGTTTAAAAGAGTATACTTCCGAGGTAGTCCCATTGGCACCAAGTCAAGATCTGATGATGGAATCCTGGGGAAATCGACGGAAACCCTCATATTTTATAGGCACACCTATTATTTAAATCAGATAAGCATATTTTTCGCTATTTATAAAATACCGATTTTTCGTTGCAAACATTTCTTATCAGTCTCAAATTGTTTTTATTTTAAAAACAGTTTATATGAAAAACGATAGAATGACTGATTTTCAAGGCCACGATACTATCGATAGAATATCGCGTATCGCTATAGAGACGTGGGACGGGGGCGCGTGGCTGGCCGCATCGTTTGTTCGCAGGCCGCGTCTCCGCCCCGTCTCTTCTGTCTGCTTTGGATCGCAACGCTTCTATACGTTTAGTATGAAAACTGATTGAAGGGGCGCCGCGACTGCTACGCGCCCCCGTCCCACGTCTCTTCTGTGTACAGTCAAAGAATTTAATTCACTACCCATTTCGTAAAAATGTCGTTTAACATTCGCAAAGCATTAAGGTCGAAATGTCAAATGCAACACGTCAAAGCGACATCGTAGGCTCTTATGGTGACAGTTTGCTGTACGATATTCAAACTTAGGTGGGTTGGAAATTAAGTTCCTTGACTGTACTTGCGTCATCAACTCCATTATTATACGGTGACACTCACGCACTACCCGTGCTATCAAAGTAGCGCGTAATGCGATTAATTATGACAACCACTATAAGCTTTTAAACTATAGGTGAGCTAATAAAGTTTTGCATACGTGTCGCGGCGCAGGGCCAAGGGATATAGCTCAGACTCCGTAATAGAGTTCTAGTTTAGCTGCATAAATTCTGCGTTATGGAAATTGGTAAATATTTTCCGCTAAAAATAAAGTTTTGCGTAGGAATTTTAGTGTTGCGTAAATAGTTCATTTGAAAATGTTAGATTTGAGGGTTGGATAGCCAGTGGTTAGAGTACCTGATTACGAAGTTTCAGATCTCTGTTTCAATTTCCGGTCGTGGTTAATATTGTTATATGAATAAATGTACATTTACTATCTTGGACGTTTAATAATGTATTTAATGTTAGAGAACGTGACTATGAAGTTTGAGGTCTCGAGTTAGATCCCTGGTCGGGGCAGATATTTGTATGAAAAATGTGAATGTCTATTTTTTTATTATTATGAGAGGGAGGAAAACGAGCAAGCGGGTTATCTGATGGAAAATGATGACCACCGCCCGTAAAAATCAACAACTCAAAGAGAATCACTGATCTGCTGCCGTCCTTTAAAAAAGGAGAGGGAATAGGAGGGGCAGAAGTATTGGGCCCCCGGCGCTCTCACTGGCCGTACAAAACGCAGCAAGAGTACTGCTGCTTCATGCCGGTGCTCTGTGAGAGGGTGGTACTACCTCGGACGAGCCGTCCCATTCGTGATGCAGCGGCTAGCTACAATATGGCTCTACCACTACAAAACTGTTCTCCAGTCATAAGTATGTATCTATCTATTTCAATATGTATTTATATGATGACTCCAAAAACCTCTCTCACACGATACACAAACAAAACAAACTCTAAACCAGATAAAATCTTAAAACTTCCAGACAATAAATCCAAAGCCCCAATAATACGCGAAAACATAGCTTAATCATCCCCTCAGGGTCCGCAATTCACTTAAAACAAGGTTTTTTCCTACAAAAGGCCAGATAAAACTGTCTATTGGGACGAGTAATGATTTATATGGGACGGGAAATATCTGGGAATTTCCCTAACGCGGGAAGGCTCGTTTTTATAGAAATAACGAGACCGTACTCAATTCGGGGTTCGTTTCTGTTCTTAAGAATGTTGGCTTACTGCCCCTCGTAACGATTAGTAAGTATGTACATTTTCTTCGATAAATAAGTTAATGTACCTAATTTGGGTACTTTTTAATAATAACAATAATAGGCCTTAACATCTGTGACAGATGATTTAAGTAGCACCCTGGCGACACTTGCGCTCGTGGCTAAAAAGACCGATACGGGATAGGATCCCTCGGCCGCACTCGCGACAAGTGTACGCAGCCCCAGATGGTCGAGGGTTGGTGGTCCGGTTGTGGCGCTTTATGCGTTTTTCCCTCAGCAACTCAAACCAGGCATCGTCGTGCTTTGATTGGCCTTTGTGAACAAGTTGTCGCCACTTGCCACGATTTTCGGCTAGCTCTTCCCATTGGTTGCTAGGGATATTAAAAGCAACCATGTCACGCTTGACGCAGTATTTAAAGCGCAACATGGGTCGGCCTATGGGCCTTTTTGCGTCTGCGACCTGTCCCAGCAAAATTTGCCTAGGCAAACGAGTCCGCTCCATGCGGTGCACATGCCCCAGCCAACGCAGTCGGCTTTACTCGTCGCTTTAGTCGCAGGTACTTTTTAAACGACAAGTATACCAGCAATGAACAATCACTCCCAATTTTAGGTAAACCAAATGCTTATTTATCAATTTTGATTTTTTTTTAGGCACCAATGGCAAAAATATGAATTTATCACCCGAATATCGAAGGAGGGTTATGTTTTTCGAGCGTGTGTATTTATGTATGTATGTATCATTCTTCTGCACGCCCTGCAGCCTGGGCTCAATGGATTTTGAAGTGTGAGGAGTCATTAGATTAGTCTTAGTTCCACGAGTGACATAATATTATATTTTTCCGGAATTCCCATGGGAACGGGAATTATACAGGCGGGATTTTTCATCTATTATTGAAATTAAAGTTATTTAATCCCCTCGTCATTATGTACTGACACCCTAATGTGACGGCATAATTGCTATGTAACATTATTTATGAGCAAATTTAGTGCACCCATATTGACTATACTAAATTAATCAAAAAGTAAGGTAAAGTGTGCATCGGAGGGCACATCGTTCGTAAAACTGATCCTCGATGAGGTAAAAAGGTTCTCGAATGGCGTCTACGAACCGAAAGAGGCAATACTTATAGGTAGGCCTCTAAAAATTTGGAGCGACGACCTGGGTGCAGATGGCGCAGGACCAAGTTTTTTGACGAGCCTTGAGGCTGAACATAGGCCTCAGCAGTGGACGTCTTTTGGCTGAAATGATGATGGTGATGATTACGTAAAGTGTAGCCAAAAATATGCCATTAGGTTTCATTTATTTGCCATTCAAAAACATAAGAACAACAACCAAACAAAACAAGAATAACATAAGGCATATTGCTTACCTTGTACCACAGAATATATAATAGTACTAACGTACAGAATGGACACGCTCCACCCCGCACCGATTTAAGGTACCCCACCCCTCAAGGCGCAGATTGCCGGACCACGCCGGAATCCAGAAGAGTGCGCGCGCGATGTATGTAGGCGTACGTAGGATGTAGATTCAAGAACGCGTATTTGTACGTCGTGTCCGCCGCGTGCTTGTACCTATATTCTTTCCATGTACTTACTTGTTTTTCTGTATTAATTTTGTTTGTGGTGTACAATAAAGAGTCATTGTATTGTATTATATTGTATAGTCCTCTGTTTAAAAACTGCCAAACTCGTGCTCTAAATGCCAGTGGGCGAACTAGTTTTGTATGAAAACTAATTAGCAGTTCAAAAAGAAATCGACCGAAGAACAATAAAGCTGGACTAGTTCCACAACTATGCCGCTTTGTTCTCGCTGCGGCACATAAAGCTTGATTTAAACGGAAGCTAAACTATAGCGACACTAGTATTCTTAAGCTTCAGGTCAGGCAATCTTTGAAAAACTATTGTGAAACACAAACATAATTATTTAAATGTCGTGTGCCCGACATCTGTCGAACTAATCCGTGGTTTTTTCTCAAGCTCAGGTCGAATGGAAAGAAAATCGTGAATTCCACGCCAACGTTGTCAAAGCTCAGCTACTTAGCGGTGAAAAACGACCCTAATCTTCATAACAATTATTAATGTCAAAAGGAGATTTACACACTACAATAACCACATCATTTCTAAACTCGCGAAAAATTGGTTCATTTCATAAATTTTAATATCAAAAATTTTTCTTTCTATGAGTCCAACTATTTTAGTTGTTGACTACCACAGTTACTGTAAGCCCCCGACTGGGCGCCAGCGAGCAGGGAGCGACGAGCGTGTTCTTTGTTCATTGCGAGTAGATTGTTTGTGAGGGTTCGAATCCAGTGGTGGGTGGTGGGGCTCAAGTTAGTATGGTCAGCCAACCTATTACGAGTAGCAGCTATCAAAGAGAGCAGCCTATTACAAGCAGCAGCAGCTAGTGTCTATAGCCTATTTAAACCAGCCTATTACGAGTAGCAGCTGTCTCTAACTGCTGCTGCTTGTAATAGGCTGCTGTCTCTAACTGCAGCTGCTTGTAATAGGCTGCTCTCTTTGACAGCTGCTCCTCGTAATATGTTGGCTGACCATACTAACTTGAGCCCCACCACCCACCACTGGATTCGAACCCCCATAAACAATCTACTATTGCGCGGCCGAGACGTTCTCCGCACAGTGGTTACCTGGCAGAATATGCAATGAACAGAGAAAAGGCTAATCGCACCGCTTTCCGCTCTGCTCCCCTCTTCGCTACCCGCTGGCGCCAGTTCGCGGCCTCACAGCGTACCTATTACTTTATAGCGGCGCTTCGCCAGTGTGCTACATGCCTAAGGCCAAGGGGTAATTTTACGGCTTGTACGTAGATTTTATTATTTTTCGGACAAAAGACGAAGCATAAATTTCGTACTTTATGACCAGTATGTCCCAAATACTTGCAAAATGTATAAAGTTCACGGCTAGCTTTGGGTATTCCGGTTTGAAGTTAGTTAAATTATGTACACAATTTCGAGTAAGTACTTTATCACGGGATGCATTTATTTATAGCTCGCTTGTATTTATTTATTCGCAGTATGATTTCACCTGATAAGCAATACAGAAAATAGGTATATAGAAAATAATAAGTAAAAAGCGGCCTCGTTGTTATACAACGGTCTCTTTCAAACACACTTTGTATAAATCAGTCCTATCCACCACGAATTACGAATATTTTTCCACGGTCCTTTAAACAGTATTCTCTAATTTGGTTGGTATATTAAGTATGACAGCTGAAAAATCTATTATTATTAGGTATTAATCTAAATTAGACTGGAGAAAAATCCTACTGCTGGGTAAAGGCCTCCCTCTCTCTCAGACAAATGTCCCTGTTGCCACTGGCAACACCACCTAACATTTAATTTTGACAGCGCATAGAGACGAGGTGGCAAACGTCCGGCCGCCATCTTTTCCCTTCGACTTTTACGACGGCCGATGCCAGAACCACATCAAGTAAATCGAATACCCATTTTTATAAAACTAAGCTCTTTAATATAAGTTTCCCTTCGACTTTTACGACGGCCGATGCCAGAACCACATCAAGTAATTCGAATACCCATTTTTCTAAAACTAAGCTCTTTAATATAAGTTTGGGCAAATAAATAAGACTATTAGTGCTCCAAACAGTCACAGATTCTTAATGTGCCGTACCTCCAAAGGAAAAAAAGAATCCTTACTAAGTAGGTTCACTTTCAGAAAAGAAAAGTTCCCAGGAACGCGCGAAGGCATCAAATTGAAATAAATATGAAAGACTTAGATGCAATCATATGGCTGGCGTCTTGCAAATATGGAAAATGATGACGTTTCTTAGTTCACGCCATCAAAAAAGACCTCTTGAAAGATACTAAAACTATGGAAATCCCTACCGAAATAGAATTTTGAAATTTAACAAAAACCACGACACTAGTAAAGGAAAAGTCCGAAAATCGTGATCCTGCCTTTTCGCAGATTTTTTTTTCCAACTGATTCAATTGCCAACTTTTTTATTTCCCAACTGTTTTTTCTCTGAAACTGTAATCTATTCAAGTTTTAGGTTAGGTAAGTTTTATAACAATCCTGAAACTGTAAATTAAGTTACAAAAAAAAAGTTGACAGGTGACTGAAAAAAACATGGCTGGCACGTAAACACAGTGCGCTAATCCAACTCGCACTTCGCCAGTTTTTCACTACTTTAGTATTTAGCAGTATCCTTTAAACAATTTCTCATATTTTAATGCAGTTCTCGCAGATTTACCAATCCTTTTTGGGACACCCTGCTCAAGCCAAGACCATTATCACACACTTGATAATCCTTGCATTCAAACGGTAAGTAAACCTTAATGCTCTTAATGCCGTATGTCCACAACCCAGCATTACCTGACCGAGGACAAAGAGCTAAGCTTAGCATTGTGGCCCAACGAGTATGTATGACTTTATACGTTCTGTAATACCTTAACAGAATCACGACGAGGTCTACTTCTGAGAAACGAAAATGTGATGAGTATACCTTAAGATTTTACCTAGTGACTTCCTTCTGATACTTCGTTTGCCGATGTCTTATAAGTAGCAAGATATCAATGTGATACGTTTGAAAATACATAAATAGTAATATCAACCCAAATTGATGTTATTATTAAGTCAAACACTAACCACACATACATACATTTTAGTTAAATATATACCACACATCGTTCGTGCCAGGAAAATCTTTAGGTATAGTTTAGGTAACTCATTTCATTAGTTTCTTGTTTTCTCGTTCTCGTGTTTGGTCCCGAGAATGGTGATGAGTTTCTTGCACATAAGTAAAATAAGAAGAATAGAAATTATCTATTCTTTTATTTTCATTTATAGAAGTTATTATACTTTCTTACAAAATCGATGACGCAAGTTTCTGCCACTCGTGGTATCATCTCAAGATATTGAAAGAGAACGCAGGGCGTTGGCGGTTCGTGGAAACATGCTAGCCCGTAGGTTTGCTCGATGCTCCACTGAAGTCAAAATAACGCTTTTCAAAGCATACTGTCAGAGTTTTTACTCGAGCAGCCTATGGGTTCGGCATACTAAGCGGGCCTACAACGCCCTGAAAGTTCAATACAACAACATTTTCAGAATGCTGTTGGGGCTGCCTAGCAGGTGTAGCGCGTCTGGCATGTTCTGCGAGGCCCGCACGGACGGGTTTGCGGCGATCATGCGCAAGAAAATAGTCTCACTGCTGGACCGTATAAGACTGACCTCCAACAGCATTCTGAGTGTGCTTGCTGTAAGGTACGACTGCCCAATACTTGCACACTGGGTTGGGCAGATTAAAGGGGTGGCATGTGCAGCTAAATGAATGTTTGATGTATAATTATAATTAATTAATTTTAAGTACTAACATTAGGAATAAGCTTTGTTACTAATCATCTATGGAGTCCTGTGTATTCCGAAATAAAGAATTTATTATTATTATTATGTTGGTACGGATTTCCGATCACGGGCCCATGGGGACCCGGTCATTTGAAAGGCATTCATGGGGCCGAAGCCAACATGAAGAGGCCTTTGGTACCATATAATATAAATGAGATGGGCGCAACTATGGAGGTCTATCCCCTAATACACCATGAGGATGTGCTAGCGGACAGTCCTCCACAGTTGCCAAACTATTGCCAGGTAGGAAGCGACATGGAATTGGCTATGGGGTTGGGATGTTGTGGACAGGATTACCAGGCTATGGAGTGAGATAACGGACACCTACCATTTCAATATCTCATAAACTGAACTTTTGGTAGGCGGTGACTCGCCATTCACTAAATGGGCCCCTCAAACTATTGCCCGCTCGGGGCAACGAGGCGGCAACATTGGTGTGAACGGCTAAGGATGGAGAGGTGTCTTTGGACTTTAAACTTCAAAATGCCAACTCGCCACTTACGGCCAAACACATCCATCCTTCGAGCATTTAGCTCTTGCGCTCCACTCTAGGCGGCCAACAAAGGCAAACTAGAGGCGGGGTGGGTGTGTAACTGTGTGTGAGTGTGTGTATAAGCGCATGTGTGTATGTGTACCCCTGGAGGTCTCGGATTCGTGGTGTCGCTACGCACCAACAGCTCGCCACAAGCCGCCCTGCGATGACTGACTGCACTGGTGACACGACAACACTAGCGGGCGATGGGGTCGTCACATCCCTACGCCTTTATTATTATTATTATTAGGCCCACACGTCTCATAGATTTTCATAGGTTTCAGTAAATTAAGGTGCTCACCAATGAAATGTAATCCTTATTTAAGTCATAACGACTCTAATAACCCACTTTTTGACCATTTAACGTAGTTATTATACCTACTGAGTTGGAAAATTAAATGTATAGAGTTTTAGATAGGTGCTTCGTGATTTTGGCTCGGGTGACATTTCTATTCCTCTTATTATTAGTTATGTGGTTTCTTATCTTCCCGTTCCCGTGCTCAGGTGATCTCGAGTTTGTGGTGAGTTTCTAGAGAAAGTAAAGAGTTTCTCGTTCTCTTGTTCTCACGTTGGGTGTTCCCGAGAATGTGATAAGTTCCTCATCTTTTTGTTTTCGCGTTCGGATGTTTTTCAATCAGTGTCGGTGCACGAAAAGTTAACTTGCAAGATTCAAGGGAAACAAAAAAGGCTTGCAAAAATGAGCATCAAACTTTATACTTTCGGAAACGATCACACACAACTCGTCGGATTCTGCGCAACTCTGCAAAAATTATACCATTTTCATTGCTCTAAAATATTGCGATAAAAATACTCACAAAAGATTAATTGACAGCTTCAATTCAGGTTTAATTGACATTCAGGTTTCAGCCAGCGTTGATTGAAATAAACCAATTAAAACAACAGAATACGATGATTACGAAAAATGAAACTGATTTAATTTAATAAAATAAATAGTAATCAACAGACTGTTATTTTTAGGGTTCAATAACGAAAATGGTAAAAATGAAAATCTTGAAATTTCTTCACGCCCGTCCGTATTTCACAGACATGCGTTTAGGTTCACTTCGTCCACATTCCCATTTTGTCAACTTCCTAAATCGCCAACAATCCCATTTCGTCCACAATCAATTCCCAAATCGTCCATATTCCTACTTAGTCAACATTCCCATTTCGTCCGCATCCCCACTTCGTCAACATTCGTAGCTTAACTATCACGTGTAAAATAAAATCAGAAGTTGAATAAAAACATAAAAATAAAACAAAATTAAATACAATTTTTATTATTTCATATTTCTATTGCTGACCTTCATGGTTGTTTGCTAGTGCGTAAGGGCTGAATTTGAATTCACAGTAATCCCGTTCGGTATAAATGGAATGTGGGTGTCTTGGGAATGTGGACGAAATGGGAATGTTGACAAAGTAGAAAAAGGACTAAATGGGAATGTGTACGAAGTGGGAAAAGGACGAAATGTGAATGTTGACAAAGTGGGAATGTGGACGAAGTGAACCTAAACGACATTTTACTCAAAAACTGCAAAATATATATTGTTAAAATTTGGAATTTTGGTTTTTTACCTATAGGTACGTGTCTCGTATAAGACGCTTCTTAGTTTGCTAATTAAATAACAAAAATAAAATATTTCTTGGGGTACACCATATCGCTATCCCGCGGGAACTATGCAATTTTCTGGCATAAAACTACACGTATTCTATGTTCTTCCCAGGGTCTCAAACTATGTCCATACCAAATTTTATCTTAGACGCAAGCCACGCAGAAGAGATGTGGGGCGGGGGGGGGGGGGTCCGCGTCGTTTGTTCGCAGGCCGCGTCTCCGCCCCGTCTCTTCTGTCTGCTTTGGATCGCGACGCTTCTATACATTTAGTATGAACACTGATTCAAGAGGCGCCGCGACTGCGACGCGCCCCTATCCCACGACTCTTGCAATACAATACAAATATTCTTTATTGAACACCAAAAGCAGTACAGTGACATTACAAAAATAAAAATTCAGGCAGACAATAGGCGGTCATATCGCTAAAAAGCGAATTGTTCCAGAGAACCAATTACTCAGAAATGAATAAATATGGACAGACTAATTCTATTATTAGACTATACTGTGTGATTTGCGCCTAAATAAGTTCAGCGGTCTAAGCGTGCAAACAAACAAAGAGACAAATGGAGTTACTTTCTCATATATATTATAAGTATGTACAATCGGCCCAGACGCCAGCTTGACACCTTAAAGGTCCAGTTTGCGTGCAGTGGCTAGACATCAGTCCATACCAATCCATACCAATGAACTTCAACGGCTGCAAGCAAATTTGTTTTGAAACTGGCAAGCTGGCGCTTGGGCCGATTGTACCTGGGCGGCCGAGCTCCGCTCGGGCTGAAACTCGGTACCAAGCGTTTTCCCGGAGACAAGACCAAGCTAGATCAATTTTTCATCCCCGAAAACCCCCACATACCAAATTTCATCGAAATCGTTGTAGTCCGGGAGCCGACTGCAAGAAACCCTACCTTATAAAAAATAGAAAATACCTACTCTGTAGGGGTAGCTGAATTTTAGTAGCTTCAATTGCTCTTGGTCGGCCGCGGCTTAACTTGGCAAATTTTGCGCAAATGAAAGTTCCCGGACTATTGGAGCCGTTTCTGTGATTCTGATTATATATATAAGTATGTATAGAAAGAAAGAAAGAAAGAAGACATTTATTCACTTTTACAAGACACACATATACAAGAAAGTACACACAAAAAAAAAAAACAAAGATAACAAACAATGGAGTAATAAACATGTACATACACAGCTCTGCATGTGTGTCCCTGCAAAAGTGAAACGGTCGCTGACTCAGCATTATGCTGAGGCGTTAGACGCCTGCAGCGCTGATTTTCTGTCAGAACCGTCTGTGACTCACGGAACGATACACAAATATACTATAATGAACCACTTACCTATATAGAAATCTATATATATAAAAGAAGAAACTGACTGACTGACTGACTGACTGACTGACTGACTGACTGACTGACTGACATATCAACGCACAGCCCAAACCACTGGGCCTAGAGATTCCAAATTTGGCATGTAGGTTCCTTATAAGGTCTAGGGGTGCACTAAGAAAGGATTTTTCAAAATTCACTCCCTAAGGGGGTGAAACGGGGGTCCAAAGTTTGTATGGGGAAACAAGATTCGTTCGACTATTTTATTCGAAACTTCACAGAAGTACTCCTAATGATAAATGAGTAAACACGTGTTTCAGGTTTTTTGAGAATTCAACCCCTGAAAGGGGGAAAAGGGGTAACAAAGTCTGAAAATCAACATGGGTGTTGTTTCTATGGTTTATCGGGTCGCTGGTTATGAAAACAACAACGGTTTTAAAATCCGACGTGGCGGACGTAGAATACCATCTCCCTGGATGGGGTGCGATGGGGTTGAAATGTCTAAATAAACTAAATGACTGTTGATATATCAACGCACAGCCCAAACCACTGGATCTAGAGACTTGAAATTTTGCACATAGATACCTTATACAATGTAGGCATCCACTAAGGAAGGATTTTTGGGAATTCCCACGGGAACGGGAAAAAACGGATTTATAAATTCGATTCCGAGTGACCCTATCTCAGTAACTATAATAACTAGACTCTTCAAATTTGATACACAAGTAGGTATTATATTAGTTAAAACATAAATTTCAGGATTTTTCAAAATTCCCACGGGATAAGGATAAAACGGGATTTATATATTCAGTTCAACCGGATCCTGTGAACTACAATTACTAGACTCTTCAAGTTTGACATTGAAGTAGGTAATTATAATAATAAAAAACTGTTTTAAGGATTTTCGGAAATTCCCACGTCATAAGGAAAACACGGGATTTTTCGTTTTACTGGTCGTAGAAAGCTGAAATTTGGCATGTAGGTTGCTTGGGGAGTGTAGAGGAGGATTGAGAGAGGACTTTACAAAATTCCCACGGGAACGGGAAAAAACGGGATTTTTCGTTTTTGTGATCGTAGAAAGCTAAAATTCGGCATGTAGGTTGCTTGGAGAGTGTAGCGGAGCATTGAGAGAGGACTTTCCAAAATTCCCACGGGAACGGGAAAAAACGGGATTTTTCGTTTTACTGGTCGTAGAAAGCTGAAATTCGGCATGTAGGTTGCTAAGGGAGTGTTAAGGAGCATTGAGAGAGGATTTTCCAAAAATCCCACGGGAACGGGAAGAAACGGGATTTTTCGTTTTACTGGTTGTAGAAAGCTGAATTCGGCATGTAGGTTGCTTGGGGAGTGTAGAGAAGCATTGTGAGAGGACTTTCCAAAATTCCCACAGGAACGGGAAAAAACGCGATTTTTCGTTTTACTGGTCGTAAAAAGCTGAAATTCGGCATGCAGGTTGTTTGGGGAGTGTAGAGGAGCATTGAGAGAGGACTTTCCATAATTCCCACGGGAACGGGAAAAACAGAATTTTTCGTTTTACTGGTCATAGAAAGCTGAAATTCGGCATGTAGGTTGCTTAGGGAGTGTAGAGGAGCATTGAGAGAGGATTTTTCAAAATTTTTACGGGAACGGGAAAAAACGGGATTTTTCGTTTTACTGGTTGTAGAAAGCTGAATTCGGCATGTAGGTTGCTTGGGGAGTGTAGAGGAGCATTGTGAGAGGACTTTCCAAAATTCCCACAGGAACGGGAAAAAACGGGATTTTTCGTTATACTGGTCGTAGAAAGCTGAAATTCGGCATGCAGGTTGCTTGGGGAGTGTAGAGGAGCATTGTGAGAGGACTTTCCAAAATTCCCACAGGAACGGGAAAAAACGGGATTTTTCGTTTTACTGGTTGTAGAAAGCTGAATTTGGCATGTAGGTTGCTTGGGGAGTGTAGAGGAGCATTGTGAGAGGACTTTCCAAAATTCCCACAGGAACGGAAAAAAACGGTATTTTTCTTTTTACTGGTCGTAGAAAGACGAAATTTGACAAGTGGGTTCCTTGGGGAGTGTAGAGGAGCACTAAGAAAGCATTTCCCGAAATTCTTACGGGAAAGGGAAAAAACGGGATTTTGCGTTTTACTGGTTGTAGAAAGCTATAATTTCAAAATTTATAAATTCACACTGTAAATAGGCCGCAAAGGGCTCTTTAACCGAGTTCAAAAAAAGGAGTAGATTATGCATTCCACTTTATGTATTTTTTTATGTAGGTATGTTCGCCGATTTCTTGGTCAATTGTTGACCGATTATAAAAATTATTTTTTTATTCGAAAGAATACAATATATTCCTGAGATGGTTCCATTGTCACCAAATCAGGATCTGATGACGGGATCTTAGGGAAATCGAGGGCAACCCTCAAATTTTGTAGGCACGCTTTACGTTTTTCATATATTTTCTCAAGCTATTTAAGTGTTTGTGTCTGATAGACATCATCTCATGTAGATGAGCTGATGATGGAAGGTAAAACTCCTTAACGGTTAGGAGTTTAGGATATTTTTTCAAATATTATAGGTACGTATAGACCGATAGTTGTATTCTTTCAGGTTATCCGGGTGAGCTGATGATGGAAGGTTAAACTCCTTAACGGTTAGGAGTTATAGGAAGTTTCTTTAAATATCATATGCACGTATAGACCTTTAGTTGTATTCTTTCTGGTTATTCAGATGAGCTGATGATGGAAGGTATAACTTCTTAACGGTTAGGTCACACAACACCTTAACAAAATACTATAATATGTATAATATCAATGCTAAGTAGGTACACAGCGCTTCCAGTTACTCAAGTTTCCGTAGAAGGTAAGAAAACATTGAATTATACCTAATGCAGGACAGGGGAAATTAATAATAGGTTTTATATTATTAACAAACCTGGTTATTTTAGTGCCCGCTTTCGAATAGTGAAAAACATTGTATATAAAGAAATACTGTAAAGGACCGTATCTACCTGGAGTTTAGTCGGGCTTGCTTGCTCGCTTACTTGCACGCTTTCTTGCACGCTTGCTTGCTTGCGTGCATGCATGCTTGCTTGCATGCTTGCTTGCTTGCCTGTATGCTTGCTTGCTTGATATCTTGGTTCTTTGGAATACTCATGGTATACGCGAGCGAAGCCGCGGGCAAAAGCTAGTAAATTAATAAAATGATAAAGAATTGATAAATAGTATAGATTTATTATAGAGTAGCATAATAAGTTAATAAGTAAATAAATAAATTAAAATAAAGAAGAAGTAAACGGAGAAGATATGTTTAAAAACAACAGGTTGGCATATCAATGTGTAGGTGCTGGTTTTTACGGATAGGATTTTTGGAGCGTTAAGAAGTGATCCTTCAGCTTGCTATATATATATATAGCAAGCTGCTTATTTATTTACGAGCAATTACTGTATACATATATATACAAGAATTGCTCGTTTAAAGGTATTAGATAGATAAAGATTAACAACATCTATTATATATTTATTGTGTTTATATTTGTTAAGAGGGTAAATCTAAATCTAGTGTGTAGCATAAGTGAGTTAAATATGTTAACTGTTTTTTATTTTAGTTTATTATTATTTATTTTTTTAAATATTTGTGGAAATTGTATGAGGCGGAACGAAGCATCGAGACAAACCTGATTCAGGTTTAACGATGCTACTTAATTGTAAAATATTATTGTTTTAAATTTGGAAAATAAAAAAAATAAAAAAAAATTAACTTCTATAAACATTTCAGAGTTGTTTATCTAACGAATGAAATTCGAAGTCGACAACCTGACTCCTAATACCCGTGACACGATCCTCGCCCTGATCCTTTGTTACTGAGCGACCCGCTTTTTGTCACCCCTGGTTAGTTCTCAGACGCGGCCCGCGGTCGCATCGTCGGCTCAATTAACTGTTAGTTAGCAATTAACAAGAATTGCAAGGCGATTGATTAGAAATTTGAATACACAAGCTACGAATCCGTAAAATGTGTCAATATGTTATTCTATTATGAATGTCTGTGCTATTACTGTAGACTTAATTTAATAGATTTTTACTAACTTGAGTTTGTTAATATTGAGTTATTGATATTTATGAGCGGGTATGTATTACAATACCGAAGTACGAAAGACCGAATGTATTAAAACATCGAATGGGTCAAAAGACTGACACGATTTTTTTCTGAAACCGTAAACTTCTCAGAATTTATTAAAACGGCATCATACAGGACCCATTAGGTTAAGGTTAGGTTAGTTTTATAAGAATCTTAAAAAGTTTCACACAAAAGGTTTCACAAAAAAATCGTGTCGGTCTTTTGACCCATTCGATGTTTTAATACATTCGGTCTTTCGTACTTCGGTATTGTAATACATACCCTTATGAGCGATGGTGATCATTTTCCATCAGATGACCCACTTGCTCGTTTCCCTCCCTCTCACAATAAAAAAAACATATCATGACAAATAAGTAGACTATAATAATATAAAAACTACATTATAATATTAATATACGCATATACACTAAACAGAGAACACACAACATCTCTTTAAGAGGAACTCTTAAACCAGTACGCCCTTAAGCGATTCCGTAAGATGGCAACCGACTGTGACCGTCGAAGATGCCACAAGTCCATCGAATCACGTAAAGTTGGCTACTTGGGTCACGTAATTAGAAATGCCCATTACCAACTGCTGCAGCTAATAATGATGGGCAAAGTGGAGGGAAAGAGGCGTGCTAGGAGAAGAAAAAAAATCCTTAGCTTGCCAAGAGATCGGAAACAATTCTCAGAGCTGACGGCAGACCTCCAGTAATGGAGAGCCATAAGAAGAAGAAGAAGAACCAATTCCACAGACTGACAGCGACCATGTTGTTCGAAGACCATTTAATGTGAGTCACGTAAATACGTCATGATAAAGAAAGATTCAAAGGCATAAATGATGCGAAAAACCGAATGCGATTTCAGTTTTCAGTGTAACGAAGTATCATCAAACAAAGGGCGCGCAAACGAAATGCTATGCGGAAAGCAAACGCACTCCCGATATGGCTTCGCTTTAAAGCCAGGGATAGAGTGACGCGGAACGGAAAAAGAGTATCTCGCCTGTGGCGTCGAGCCACATTTTTTAGCATTAATCTTGTGCGTGTGATAGGTTAAGATGTAGTTGGTCACGTAAGACCAATAAGGCATGTAAATAGATAGTGTAGGTTTACTGAGTAGATTATTGTATATAAATATAAGGTTTTAGAGTAATAAATATATCAGTGATAGTAGACATGTCAGTCATGGCAGTCTAATGTAGAACATCCATAAAGTAGTTTCTCTAACCCTCTGCTCCCTCCAATATCCGGAAAGATGTAGTCTGCCAGGGAACTACGTCTTGCCGGTAATAGATAGATACATTTATTTCTGATTGAAAATTATAATATATTCTACATTTCAAATGTCATAAATTTATTGAATCAGGCGTTACTTTTCGGAGGTTCATATTAATGAACTGAAAGAATTACTTTGCTCTTTGCTTTGCTTTGGTCGCGGGTGAGCAAAGTAATTGTTTCAGTTCATTAATGTCATAAATATAAAGAATTCACAAAACGATCGTATTAAAATATATAAATAAAAAATTAATTAAAATACATACATATAATCATGGCTAGAAGTATAAACATAATTAAATTTGAATAAAGAATTTTGACGTCTTAAAAAAAAAAAAAAACAAAAAAAAAAAAATTAAATACCCATATAACTACATATGCTTAGTATAAATTAAAATAAGACTTTTTTTGATTAATTTTTGTCTTCCTTTTTAATTTTTGACTTTGCCATGACAGATTTCCACTATAGTGAAGAAGAGATTTCCACTAATTGCAGAGCAATCGCCGTAGCCGAAATCAGCTTAAATGACTCATGATCTGAGCATTCCGCTCCCGCTCCCGCTTTTAATATGCCCGCGTCCTTACCCACGCTCACCGCGAAGCAAAATATAGGCTACAATCGACGTCACAGACGTATTTACATACATTTGCAGACTTCAAAAAAGGTGATTTTTTGCAATTTTGCAGGAAATTGGGAAGAGCTTTGTTTTATCCTGGCAACTCTGTGATTGGGAGGGCACGTGGGAGGATGATGATTTTTTGTAAATACATATGTTTTTTATGCATTGGATATCCTCTAAAACATATTTTTAGGGTACCTTGCCTTTAATCGTTTAGGTTCACTTCGTCCATATTCCCATTTTGTCAACTTTTTAGCTCGTCAACAATCCCATTTCGTCCACATTCAATTCCAAAATCATCCACTCCCTATCGCGTCTACAGTCCCAATTCATCCACATTCTCAACTCGTCCGCATTCCCATGTCGTCCACATTTGCATGTCGTCTAAACCAATGTTAAACCAAGTCCAATTTTAGATCCGAAATCGTGATAGAATTTGTACATTTCTACAGCGAACAAGTACGGATGTGGACGATTAGGGAATATGGACAGGATGGGAAAAAGGACGATATTATTATGGAAATGTGGACGAGTTCGGAGGATCAGTTGGAAATGTGGACAAGGTGGGAATATATACGATATGGGAATGTAGACGAGGTGGAAATGTGGACGAAATAGGAATATTTACCAGAGGAGAATATGGACGAAGTGAATTAGGTTCACTTCGTCCATATTCTCATTTGGTTTTTGGTTTTGGTTTTAGCGCCTGTAATGTGCCAATGAGATCCTATTTTTAGCACTCCACTGTCCGTCGCTCCGTCTGACATAGGAATAGGCAACGTAGGCTGTCTTGGTTTGGTTGTCTTCCTTATTTGAAGAAAGAGACAGACAAAACTGGATTAATGAGGGTATTTTCTAGTAATAGTGAAGTTTAATAGTGAAAAGGAAGGTACGATGAATGGTTGGATCGACAACCGCTGATGATGCTTTTAAGGTGGAAGCGCACGCTCCAAGCGCGAAATTCAAACTTTTACAGTTTTTAATTTATTGTGGGTAAACGGTGTAACTTTTTAACTTCATATGGTACGAGTACTTGCGCTTGTAAAACAGTGTTCTTTATATTATTGTGTAAAGTTTTTTAAGAATAAGCTTGAAATTCAAGTTGTCAAAATGTTGAAAGTGTGAATTTCTATGTTTGACAACTTTTATATCAAGCTAACAGTTTTATTCTTAAAAAGCTTTACACAGTAATATAAAGAACACTGTTTTACAACCGCAAGTACCATATGAAGTTAAACGGTTACACCGTTTACCCAAAATAAATTAAAACCTGTAAACATTTTGAATTTCGCGCCTAGAGCGTTCCGTACCACCTTAAGAGAGACGAAACACGTATACAATTAACTAATAAAATCCCAGAATTCATTAGTCAAGAAACTCGATGTAATATTATCTTCAAAAATAATTTTAAGTTATTCTTAATCAAAAAATGTTAGAATTGTTAACGAGTTCTTGAATGACGAAACTGTAATTTAATATGAATTATTTAGGTAAATATTGTTATTTGAATTAACATTGACATTTAAGCAATTAATCTTTGATCAATTATAACTGTAGATACACATTGCCGAACAAAATCCCCTTCAAAGAATGTCCGAACTTTTTTATTTGGTTGCGTAACAAATAAAATCATCACATACACAGAAATTTGAACCTAGTCTTTACTTCATTACAGTCGAATTTCGGTAGCGGCAAAACTCCACTTGACAGCTAAACTTGACAATTTCACGCAACGTTCTGAGAAAAAAGAAGGCCACTTTTATCAAAGTGGCGCTCATTTAGCTCGGACATTTTCGGGCGCGCGACTGTGGATCTACAGTTATAATTGATCAAAGCAATTAATAATTAAAATTAGATACGAGTTTTGCTTTGAAAATTACTCCTTTAACAATAATTTCTTTATATCATAATTTTAGTATTATCTAATCTTTAATTTACTTCTAATTATTATTATGTGCCCTTACAGGGCGTCATGGACTGACCTAAATATTATAAAATCTTAAACTTTTATGTACGTACATGACCTAATAAATAAATGTTCACGTGTCCGGATTTTTATTTAATGTGATGCTGGTTTTCTTGGTTGTGAGTATACTTAGTTACGTTTGCGTTGGTTATTTTTTATTTTTAGGAGTGGGCTTGAAAATTGCATGAAAAATCACATTTTCAATGCAAACACAGCTATTTTTCTCGACTTAACCACATTACTTCGCGGAGCAGCATATAAGTACATATTCCATTTTTTCCACATGTCAAAGAGCCCTTTGCGGAAGCTACAGGATAACCGTTTAGATTTTGATTTTTCCTATAGCGCACCCCATTCCGCTTCAGTTTACAATAGCAACTTTAAACTGCATTCAGCCTGTGGCCAAACATCTCAGCCTGAGCACTGCAAACTTACGTGGACCGCGGCCAAGTGCAGTCAAGATTTATGTATGCAAAGTTCACGGAGTATCGAATTCACCTCGAGTGCCGTATTTCAAGCGGCTGTTCTGGCTGGTGATGTTATTTTATTGAGATATGAAAACATGGATTGGATTATTGTAGTGAAGTGTTCATAAATATCTAAACTCGCTGCTGGATAACCATAATATGTAGGTACAGTAAAAGTAAATGAATCACGTAAACTCCATTTCAATAGAATCTAACAATCTCGAAGACACTTATGGTCAACTGCCAAGAACACTAAATTATCCAGTATACTTATTGTCTAACGCTCTGACGCTTGCTTTCGCATTCGCTATTTCTGTTTTCCAAACGGTGTAAGATAGTGACAGAAAGAGATGGTGAAAGCGAAGGCAAGCGCCGGCGCGATATACTTACATTACGGCCTCAAGTTATATAAGTTAAGTTATAGTCTAGTAATTAGTGATAATACCACCTGCTGTAAACTACGAGTAGTCCTTCCTTCTTTCTGTTAAAGGGTTGCCTGGAAGAGATCGCTCTTATGCGATAAGGCCGCCTATTGCTTACCTTGTAAAAGAAAAAGAAAATTAAATAAAGAGTCATTGTATTGTATTGTATTATGATTAAAATCTTCTTTTTATTAGTTGTCGGTTATTATCATGCCTTTATGGATCTAAGTAGAGAATCTGGTGCCATCTCTATTGTCATGTCTAAGAAGTTGCCATATTATATTGAAATTAACTTTACCAGGGTCTTTTCACAATTATAATCATAGGTTGATTTGATTTTGATTTTCAATATAAAACTTCCATCATGGTTAATATTGTTTCTTTAATTTGTGAGACGGAATTCGTGGGTAATAAACAAAAAAAACTGAACTGAAAATATCCTTCTATGTTGATGTCGGCTAAAAGCCATAGTTGACATCACAATTGTATTGTGTCGTCCAGGCAAACTCCAAGTTATAAACAATAGCTCCAGACTAAGAAGTACTAGCTAGTCGAATGCAAACAGCTGCTGCAAACCGCCGACCAGTGATGTAGTGTTTCTGTTTATTTATTTGCTCTGTGGCTCTAAGGGTTGTGATTATGAATTTATATGTTTCAATAAAATAGTATTAAATGTAGGTACTAACGGCGAAGAATAGTGAATTAGTTGACGAGTTGTGGGAGTCAAAACATTGAACAAATTATTGTAACGATAATTCATTGATGTCACGTTTGGCAATCATAATAGCAGCAAAAAAAAAAACAATAAAGACAAATCAATTTAAAAATCGAACACTAACGTTTGGTATAGGTAACGCCACTAGAGTTGAGGTCACGCACACAACCACATCTCATGTAATGACAGCGGGATTTTGACGTTGTGTTGACGTTTAACGACAACAACTCAACTCTGGTGGCGTTTCCTATAGCCTAGTGAACGGTTGTATGCTTGTCACATCGTCCACACAAATATACAGGAGTGTCCCAAAACTCAACGATCACCTAGGTATCGGGCCAAGGCAAGTTACGTCAGTTTTAGAATAAAATGGAATAAAATCCTTGCGACTTAGGTACCTACTTTATGGTATTTTCGAAAAAATGTCTCATCCCAGTCCCAGCCAATATACGTTTCACTATAGGCCTCCTCTCGGAATGAGATGACTTAGGCCGTAGTTCCCACGCGGGCCCAGTGCGGATTGGGAACTTCACACACACCATCGAATTTCTTCGCAGGTGTATGCAGGATTCCTCACGATGTTTTCCTTCACCGTAAAACCCATGGTAAATTTCAAATGTAATTTCGCACGTAAATTCCGAAAGACTCAGAGGTGCGAGCCGGGATTTGAATCCACGACCCTCTGCTTGAGAGGCCATACGTCAAACCGCTAGGCCACCACGGCTTAAAAAAATCTATATTATTATTTTTTTCTTTTTTTCCAGAGCTTTTATACGTGGTCTTCTCGACCGGTACCAGGGCACGCTGAATAGGTATATATATAGAACTTCTAGCTGTGCCCGCGTAGGGCCAAACCCCTCTATCCTGAGAGGAGGCCTGTGCCCTGCAGTGGGACGTATATACTCTGGGATGATGATGATTATGATGACTAACTGTTGCCCGCGACTCCGTCTGCGAAGAATAGGGGCATCGAAAATAGCCTAAGACCTATTCTCAGACCTACCAAATATAGAAAAAAAAATCATAAAAATCGGTCGAGCCGTTTCGAAGAAGTTCATTAACACACACTGTGGCACGAGATTTTTATATATTTAGATTTATGCAGCACACCATGGGCCAATGTTTAAAGTCAATTTGCATGTGCTTAATACGTGAGCGAAGCGACGCTTGTAGCAAGTGGCTCGAATCGCATCTTAATTCCATTTGCATTTGCAATGGTAATTAATGTTTTACACTAATTTGACATTTAACCAGCCAGTAATAGGACATGTTTTAAGTTGTCACATACGAGGTCTTGTGAATATGGCAAAAGCCTTTGATCAATTATAACTGAAGATACACATTGCCGAACAAAATCCCCTTCAAAGAATGTCCGAACTTTTTTATTTGTTTGCGTAACAAATAAAATCATCACCTACACAGAAATTTAAACCTAGTCTTTACTTCATTACAGTCGAATTTCGGTAGCGGCAAAACTCCACTTGACAGCTAAACTTGACAATTTCACGCAACGTTCTGAGAAAAAAGAAGGCCACTTTTATCAAAGTGGCTCTCATTTGGCTCGGACATTTTCGGGCGCGCGACTGTGGACAGTTCAAGTAGGTCGTTTTGTGTTCAAAATCTCAAGTATAAGAATGAAAATCCGAAAATAGAATTTCCAAGCTCGATAGCTTTTGCCTTTGATCAATTATAACTGTAGATCCACAGTCGCGCGCCCGAAAATGTCCGAGCCAAATGAGAGCCACTTTGACAAAAGTGGCCTTCTTTTTTCTCAGAACGTTGCGTGAAATTGTCAAGTTTAGCTGTCAAGTGGAGTTTTGCCGCTACCGAAATTCGACTGTAATGAAGTAAAGACTAGGTTCAAATTTCTGTGTAGGTGATGATTTTATTTGTTACGCAAACAAATAAAAAAGTTAAAAAGACGGATACCTAACTCACGTTTGTGACTGAGTTTGTCGAGCTAATCTCAATCACAGACGTGAGTTAACCGTGTTTCGGACTAATCCGTAGGCTCCGTATCCCTTCTTCTTGGAGCCACAGCCACACGTCGCGGCGGCGCCGGCGGCTGCCAAACACGCACTGAGCGGCACCGCTCTGCTTGACAAAACTGACAGCGACACACAACTACCCCCGTTTTCATCATCGTTTTTATTGTCATTGTCAAATGAAGGGTAGCACACAACACTAACAACATCGCTATGTATAACTTAAGTTTTTATTTAAGTTTACTCATTATACTTAATTATTGTGCCGTTTTTTGCCCAAATAAACATTAAACATCACTTTGTAAAGCGAAGGAGGGGAGGGGGCCCTCTTTCGCATTTAGTCCATTGCTTTTGCCACGTCGTCCATAAAGTGGATGATTTGACGTAGCGATAGTGCCCTGAACTCTCCTGGTACGGGAGATCCGTCGCCAAAGACCCTCATTCTTAATCTGGCGACACTACAATGTACCTACTTTCCAACACATTCAAGACATATTCGCCTAATCCCTGCTCCACCTAATTTCCCGTTCGCCTAATCGGAGGCTCCCCACTGCGCCGGCAATTCGTACCATGTATTCGCATGCGGCGCACGATGCTCGACAGTTGTTCTACACTGTTCCAGCCAACTCGCTCCATGGAGAATACTGGTGCGGTGCGAGCCAGAAGCACAAGCGATATAGAAATCAGCGCTATCTTATATATAAAATTCTCGTGTCGCGGTTTTTGTTACCAAACTCCTCCGAAATGGCTCGACCGATTCCCCTAAATGTTAAGGGTGGTTCACCTCTTAATTTTTGACGTGACAACGTTTAATAAATCGATGAACGCCGCTACATACACGAAAAAGGATGACGCAATGTAAGTATAAGCCGCGAGGGCCAGTGGCAAGAAAGCGGCGAACGCCAGGATGTACAATGCGGGGTGCGGGGGGGTACTCTAAGGCGGAACAAAGTTCGCTGGGTCAGCTAGTAGTGCTATAAACGCCTCAACATTATGCGAGCCAGTGCCCGGCAGCAGTGTTTCCAGACAACTATGACATAGGGGCTTTCAAGAAAAGGTGTACTTCCTTTAAAGGCCAGCAACAGATTAGTGACTGTTTGAGTTGTTGATATTTATGGGCGGTGGTGATCATTTTCCATCAGATGACCAGCTTGCTCGTTTTCTCCCTCTCATAATAAAAAAAAATCGCAATGTCACACTCTACCGTTATCATTCGTGTTGTCTATTTGTAATAATATTGATGACTCTTGTGTTGGTGTAAATAAATATATTATTTCTTTTTTTTTAGATGAACCCAAGGGGGGAAAAAGGGGGAAAAATCAACATAATCATCATTCCAGGTGAAAGACGTCCAATGCTGCACATAGGCGTCCCCCAAGGTTCGCTAAACAGACCCGTCCTGCGCCATCTGTATCCCACAACCTAAACCTAGTCGTCGCTCCATCTTATTAGAGGCTTACCCGCACTGCGTCTTCCAGTCCGCAAAATAGTAAGTGGAGGATTTATTTAAATAGCCCTGTGGTTAGAAAATCTGACTATAAAATTTGTGGCCCCGGGTCAAATGCCTTGTCGGCAGATATGCAGATATTATGTTATGTATAAAAAATACAAATATTTCTTCTTGAGTCTTGGGTTTGTATCTATATTAAAGTACTTTTATCCATTGCCTAGTACTCAACACAAAATTTGCTTACTTTGGGACTAAGTAAATTGATTCCAAGAGTCCCGTGATATTTGATATATTTATTAACAAATACGTTATTTACATCTTTCAAATGTAATGACTAGAGAAAACTTACCAATGACCACATGCATGACAAAACAGTGCTGTGATATCGGCCAACTTGTACCCTGGTTAAGGTTGCAGGAACACGACGGATGCGGATGCCGCAGGACTGGTCTGTTTGGCGAACATCCGACGAGGCCTATGTTCAGCAGTGGACGTCTTTCGGTTGAAATGATGATCAGCGAACGCTACAAACTAGGATGATTTTCAAACTATCTCTACTTGCTTCTCACTTGGACCCAACATGCATTTCTGTCCACGGTCTATGCTTAGCACGTCGTCGTTCATTTAAGTTTTTATTCCGCGAGAAATCCAAGGCTTAAAGTTCTAAATGAGCGTTATTTTAAACTTAACTTAACTCACTTCATTTACATTTCTCCGGTGCTTTATTGTAGTTTTTATAATTTGTTTTGTTTTCATTGTACTTTTGGTTAAAGGTCAACGTACAGTCAGCGTCAAAAATAGCTGGGCAATTCTGCTGAGTGATCTAAATGAACCTACGAGTGAAGCCAGACGAGCGTAATTTTGTGAGTCGTGAGCGGCAGAATTTCGGTCGCGCCATACATTGTGTCACGTGAGTGTCACGTGATGACCTGCATATTGTATGGCACTACCGAAATTCAACCGCTCACGACTCACAACATTACGCTCGTCTGGCTTCACCGTTAATTTAACGAGTCTTCGCAGCTGATGAGACAATCATAACTTTATTTGTGCCAATCGCAAACATTTTATACGAAGTAATTTTACGGAGTCTGTGACTGAATGCAGGACACAGGCCTCCTCTCAGAATAACGGCTTGGCCACGACTTTGCGCAAACGGCGATGCGACGAGCGTTTTCGCAGTTCATTGCGTGTGCCGCCAGAAGGCCGCCAGGTAACCACTCTGCAGTGAGCGTCTCGGCCGCGCAACGAACAGAAGCCGCGCGAAGTCGTGGCCGGGGCCTAAGAGGATTTGGGCCGTAGTTCACGCGCGGGCCCACTGTGTATTGGAAACTTTACCCACACTATTGAATGTCTTCACATGTGTGTGCAAGTTCCTCACGATATTTTCATTTACCGCAAAGCTAATGGTAAATTTCAAATGTCATTCCGCACATAAATTTCGAAAAACTCAGAGGTGCGAGCCCGGGTTCGAACCCACGACCTGCTTGAGACGCCATAGGTCAAACCACTAGGCTACCAAAAAAAAAATAACTAGCTGCTGCCCGCGACTCCGTCTGCAAAGAATTCTTTTGTCGCATCCCGCGGAAACTATGCAATTTTCCGGGACAAAAAGTATCCTATATGTTAATCCAGGTTATAAACTTTTTAGCGTGAAGAAGAAACAAACATACACACTCACAAACTTTCGCCTTTATAATAATTAGTGTGATAATAATTGAATTTGAAACCGGCGATAATGATGATGTTTAAGTAACACTTGTATTTAACCCCTATAGATTTTTTATGGTTCGAAATGAAATGGTGTTTGAATTTGACAATGACGATGTCAGCAACGACCATGGTCGCTAACGATGGGCCTCTTAAGAAAGCTTAAAGTCACTCAGAGGGCGATGGAGAGGGCTATGCTCGGAGTTTCTCTGCGGGATCGCATTATAAATGATAAAATCCGCGAAAGAACTAAAGTCACCGACATAGCTCGAAGAATCACCAGACTCGAGTGGCAGTGGGCAGGGCACATCGCTCGTAGAACTGATGGCCGATGGGGCAAAAAGGTTCTCGAGTGGCGTCCGCGGACCGGAAGACACAGTGTAGGTAGGCCTTCAAAAAGAGCAACAACCTGGTTAAGGTCGCGGAAGCGGGATCTGTTTGGCAAGCCTTGGGGCCTATGTTCAGTGGACGTCTTTCGGATGAAATGATGATGATGATGTCAGCAAAAACACTCAAGCATAGGTACATGCCGTTACCTGTCTAACTAGATTAGCACACTGGAGCTGAAGTTAATGGTATACCCGTAAATGTTCTACTATTAATCCCGAATACAATGTTAAGCCGAATTAGTTATTCAGAAGCCGTCTGACGTAAGATGGTTGATCTCTTAGTGCTAATAGTTGGCAATGATGCTTGCGGTCTCTTGATTACAGATAATAGTAATGAATATCGTCTAACACCTTCATGTATAGTAAGTGTTTAAATTACTGTTAATACATAACATGTAGGTAGTACATTAGGTTTGCCTGTAATTGACACACACACACACACACACACACACACACACACACACACACACACACACACACACACACACACACACACACACGCACACACACACACACACACACACACACACACACACACACACACACACGCACGCACACACAACACACACACACGCACGCACAGCCAACCGTTCATAAATATCTAAACATGAACCTTATGTTACGGTAATATGATCTATGTATAGATATTTATGAACGCTTGGCTGTACAGATATTGGAGAACTCGACTGTACGTATATGATTATAATTTTGTGTCTTTTTTGTATGTCTCTTTAATTTTTATGTATTTTTCCTTTTTTCTTTTATTGTACCTACCTACTTTAACTTTTTTTTGTATCTATTTTAGAAAAGGAAATTTAAACTTAAGTCACAATGCAATAAATGAATGACTATGCATTTAATGTCACACTGTGTACCTATTGTGCACAATAATTGCAGAAGAGCGATAAGTATCTACCTTACCTATTTACTTGCTCTAAAATATACACTGGTTATCTAGAGTAATGAACGAATATAGCGGAAACCCCGCAGTTCTGTATTATGAGCAATCGATCTGTAGAGTTCGAAACACCGTGGCTTATGATTTTTATTATTTTTAAGTTATACGTTACTGCCTAAATAAATAATATTAATTGATATTTGCTAAATATTCTACTTTACGACTGTTAGATTATATTATGCATTACGATTTCCCTCCCTTCTTAATTACTAAACATGGGTCAATTACTGGGAAAACTAACTATGCAAAGTATTATAAAAGAAAATCGTCTTTTATTCAGGTTACAATTAAGTCACGGTAATGAAACTTTTACCAAGTAATCGTCAGATAAATTGAAATTACCGTTGGCCGCTCATAGACCAAGTTCCATACTAATTTGCCCATTCTCCTTTATTTTTTTATTGTATTGATTGAGCACATTACAACTGGAGCGGGAACAGGATAAGATTGGTCTTATTCGGCATATATCCGCTGCTCCCCGCTTCCCTGAACGTATCCTAAATATCCAACTAAACTATAGGAACCTAACTTACCTAATAAACGATTTAAATTCCAATTAATTATCTTTGTGAGTGTTACTCGTTTATTTATTGAATAGCACTGTTTAAATTCTTCACACGGCCAGAAAACATACTAAACATATTAAACTACTAACTAATCCTGAAAATGGTGATTCGAACTCTGGTCTCCGGCGTGCAATGCACGATCCAATGTCTCTATCAACTAAGCTATCCCCACTCGTCACTGTCCGGCCGAATACTCCGATGCCTATCACGTGCGAAGCTTCGCGAAAAAACGGAATTGGAACCAGTTCAACAGTTTATCGACGGGGCACTACATTGTTAGCTCTAAAGTGGCTCTGAATGGACTTTTACATGTTTTTTGAGCAAAAAGTCTTGATAAAATACACCGTATTTTGTAACCGGCTAGCCGGTTGGAGAAATAAGAGACTATGTAGTAGGTAAATAAAATATAATACAGTATAAAATATGTATGTACAAATTGTTCCAGTCAGCACTGCTCTTCAATAATATAATAAAAAACACTGGCCTAGGTTTTCTGGACAGGTGGGAAGGCAGGGCAGGGTATTCGAGTAGTCTCCGAGCGTCCAGTAGGGGGTTCAGGCTTCACCGGCGGTCTGCTCCGAGGCAGTAGAGCAGAACGTTCGTAGGTAGAAGCGGAAAAGGAAGGGCTGGAAGAGATACCCTGCTTTACTGCTTGCTTGAAGCACCCATCCAAGTCTCGTTTTAGTGCCTAGGTCAGTGAAAGAAAACTAAACGAGACTTGGATTAGGTTTCACAATTTATGTACAAGAAAATACAGAGAAAGAACGTAACAAATAATATTTACAGTACCTGCAATAGCGGCAGCCCTTTATAATACAAGCAACTCGGTAAATTAGTAATTTTACCGAGTATAATTATAATAGGGTAGTGTCCTGGGTAAAAAAAACACTATTACAATTAGTCCGACATTTAAATTATCAAAAAATATTGAACACGTTTTTTTTTATTTTGTCAATTGAACAAAAAACGACAAAGATAAAGCGCGACAAAGTTCGGGAGTGGGGGCTCGTGACGTCACGGTTCGCTAAAAAGTGTAGCGAATCGTGACGTCACGCGGAACTTCAACATACAATATCTCCGTCATTTTTTGTTCAATTGACAAAAGAAAAAATACGTGTCCAATATTTTTTGATAATTTAAATGACGAACTAATTAGATTTTTTTATGAAACTAGCCTATTATATATTCAGAAAATCAAATTTCGGCATAAGCCTTGCCAAATTGTAGAGCCAAATGACAGGAAAAAAACAAAAGAAAATCAATAGTTCAGAATTTAGAATTTTGTTTTTCTGTAAGCGGCCAGTTGCGCACCACGGAGGTTTGCCGTGTTACAATTTTGTGAAAGTTTGCTAGGCGTTTTGATGGTCAGATATTGCCATCCAAAGGAACATTTTAACTGTTAATCTCTTAATAGACCTTACCACAAAAAAAACATGTCTTGGAGATGCCTAACATGACAGTTTTCTATAATTTGACAAGTGATAAACACGTGTTCTTTGCTGCCGACCTCACGACTGACTGCCCATGGGTGTAAAATGATGAATGAAATGTACATCACCGCTTATTCTAGCGTAAAGCACAAGAACACAGAAATGTTATGTTATTTTTAGCAAGCGAGCGAGTTTGTTATTCATTATGAGGACGTTTTCATAAACATGACAGCGAATTGCGACTGGAAACTGATATATAGAGGTTAAAACGGTAGTAGAACACAATTTCCTTGCAAAAAGGTTAACTATTATTATTGACGTCTGTTTCGTACTCTTTTTGTTACTACACAAACTTAATCTCACGGTTGCACTCAACTGTTTAACTTTAAAATAAGTCTCAAGCGGAATTTTAAGCTCGAGCATGATCAAAATGACTAAAGTGACATAAACTGTCCAAGTGACCGCTCGCCCGGCTAGTAAATTCAAGCGACCCGCTCAAGTTTGGCCATTCGTGAACTATTTTACACTTTATGAGAGCGTAAATCAAATCAACAAGACTTGCCATCGAGTTTCCGAGTTTTTAACGATGGCTGTAACTTACGAATTAAGTTAGAGAATGCAGCGGGTTATTGGTTTTCACAAGTTTTGAGACGGAATTTTCATGGTTCGAGCGTTTTGCGTTTTAGCCATTGAAAAGATCAGCAAAAACTCTCGTCTTTTGTTTTATTTATTAGTGAGACCACACTTTTATTTAATTTTTGCCTTATCTAGTTTAGTTTTAGTTAAAGACCACCCGGGATCATGGTGCTTGTTTTCGATATTCCCACGGGTGTTGGTACGCATATAAAATTCAAAAATCTTAACCATTAAAGATACATTTAGTTTTGCAATGTCAAATGAAGACTATTCTAATTCAACTGTCGGACCTTATTATTTGAATAAATTATTGAATCAGGCGTTACTTTGCCTTCATATTAATGAACTGAAACAATTACTTTACTCACCCACAAACGTACATTACGTACATACGTTTGCATAAACGTAACTAACATAAGGTCGCGGGTGAGCAAAGTAATTATTTCAGTTCATTAATTATTTAACGCTTAGAAACACAAATAATTATGTACTTAATTAATTCAGTCAGACGTTAATTTGCGGAGCTGCATGTCGGTGATCTTTTGCGGTAACGAGCATCCAACGCGTTCCCGGAACCTTAGAATCAGGTTGTCATTCCATCTTGATGGAGACCTACCTACACTACATCTTACGGCCCGTGCACGCCATCCGAAAACCTTTCGGGCTCATCGGCCATCAGTTCTACGAGCGATGTACCCTGTCCACTTGAGTCTGAAATCAAAAATTCATCATTATTTCAGCCGTAGGACGTCCACTAATATCCAATCATTACGGTTGAAAGCGTTTTGCATCCACCGTGAACCTGCAGCCTTTGCTAGATCATCCATCCATCTCATTGGTGGGCGTCCCACTCTGCGCTTGCCTGTGCTTGTTTTGCAAAATGATGATGCTGTTTCTAAAATGTAATTAATTTATTTTAAAAGCACCATATCATTTTGTAACTTGCGCCCCTCAAACAACTCGGACGTCAGTAACAAAGTCTGCGACATCTTTGAATTAATTCCTGTTCTACATTCTGTTCGCTCCAAATAAAACTGGCTGAGTGAAATACGGAGTTACACTTGCGAACCAACTAAAGATAACGATGAATTCTGAGACGTTCAGGGTCTGTGATGCACGTATTAACTTGGTATCCTTTGTTTTTTGCATATTGCGCTCGTTTATAGTTTAAATAATTGACTGACTCAGTGCTAAGTTTTCGGAGGCCCATATCAATGAACTACCTACAACCCAGTGGCGTAGCGTGCCTTGGAGGGCCCTGTATCAATATTAAGGCAGGCTTAGACAGGGTCAGTAACTGACTTCGAATTCGAGACAAGTCAGCGCTGACCCGAGAAATACCCAATGTAAATTGATTTGAAGTCAGTACAGCGGTGGGAGGTCAGCGCTGACTTTCAATTTACATTGGGTATTTCTCGGGTCAGCGCTGACTTTTCTCGAATTCGAAGTCAGTTACTGACCCTGTCTAAACCTGCCTTCAGTTGGGGAGCTTTCCCGGGAAGCACGAGATTAAGTGACATTGTGGATAACATTTTACTAATTTTTGCTTACACTAGTTAGGGGTCTCTGTAGCCCGGGGACCCCGTGCTACAACCTTTAATACTTTGCTACTTCGCCCCTTAACCTTTTCAACGCCTTGTCAAATACAACAGCTCTCACTCATACGCCATGACATCGGGATGTCAAACGCGAAGTTGAACCCTTACATAATTAATTGCATGTATTTAGATTTCGCTCTGCTCGCCGTGACTCATATATTCGTCGTTGGCGTTGAACCCGCGGTGCGGATATATGTATGCGCCGTTGGCGTCGAAAAGGTTAAAGGGACGGGAAGGGACAAGTTTTCCGTTGATACATGTGTATCTCAATGGTTTTCAGTTGTGTTTTCAGACATATACAGAGTGACATCGGAGACGTAATCAGAAACAATTTTGCAGATTCGGTAATTCATAGCCATTTAAATACAATGAAAAGTCCTTACATGAAACAAAAACGAATGTTATTATGATCCCACTACTTATAGTTAGTTATATTTAATTAAGGCGTGTCACTTCTGATTACATCTCTGATGTCGCTTCGGAGCAAAATGCACAAAACGCAAAATGTAACCAATAGCAAAATCTACAATACGCAAAATGTACAACAGAACGCATATTGTATAACATGTAGTTTTTATTTCTTACATTATTTATGACCCGTAATTACGTCAATCACAAGGAACATCAAAAAAAATCAAAACGTTTATTCTGCAAGTAGACCGCAAAAGGCATCTTATCGAAACGTTCATGGCGTCTAGTGGCGCAATAACGTTGAATATCGCTGTTCAATTGTACAGAAACAAAAACCACAGGACATTAAGTATTTCTCTTTACGCCTTGCCAACAAACTAGCGCTGTGTCTAATTCAGCAAAAAGTTGAAGACTGCGCACCGAAGGCGTTACAATTGTAAACAGACTGGGCCTTGGGGCACCACACAGTCTCAGAGCAGCAAGTTAGAAAAAATAAGAAAAAGAAGAATCATGTTACAAAATTATACACTAGTTTTAAAGAAGCTCATTTTACAAACATAAACAGTTTTAAAGAATCTTGTAACTCTCCGTCAATAAGCATTAAATGTGCTTCAGGTTGTTTTGATTATTTTGTATATAAATAAATATTTAAAACATGAGTTTTTTTTCCAATTCTTGATGAAGATATATTTGAAAGGGTATACTTAGCTCTGATTATCAAAAGTTAATTTAACGAATGTATTGACCACGGCTCGAAATGTCGAGGTAATTTATATGAATAGTTAGTTCGTGATTAAGTCCCGAAAAATATTAGCTTTATCGAAAACAATCTTAAATCGTAATATTCTCAGGGTTCGAAATTTTAACCATTCGATTTTTTTATACATTCGATATACATAAATATTTTCGATATTTAGAAACGTGCCCACCTGAAATAAGGACGAGATTGTCATTTATTTTTATTTTTTTTTACCATGGTACCATTCAAAATCAATTTGTGGCCTACACAAGTGACTAAATAACTAAACCGCACTGTACGTAGTTTCAAGTTTTTGAGTGTATGAAATGTTAATTCTACAGACGTCAAGTTTTGCATATGCTCAACATATTTGCTGCCGGCTGTTAAACTTGATATTTTTTTAACTCCCGCAAACGCACATTAGCGTTCAAATGGCTTCAAAATTACGACAGCGGCACTGGGCGAATTTCACTAAAAGGCTTATTTGCGTTGTTGGCACTGCATGCATTAAAAGAACGAACATTTCACCGCGCTATTGTCGTACTGTCAACAATCTGTCCACTCCTGCGCTCGGCTTCCGATCCATTTCCGAAACAAACGAGCGACACCCGGACACAAACAGAGGCTCATTAGCTTTGCCTTGTTTATTTTTATTCCTCGCCTCGGTGTTGCCAGCAGTAATAAATACGGCTTTGTTATAGAGTTGCGACCCGTTGAGGACCTTTTCAAAGGCCCTGCTGAAGATGCTTCACGTTTGACTGCGAATTCTACGAGCGATGGGAATATTTGAAGTACCGTCGGGGTCTTAGTTCACGTGGTTTGTATCTTGTCTCATTTACATTGCAATACTGTCATTATAAAAGTCGTGGTAGCATAATGGTCTCTCATGCAGAGGGACGTGGGTTAGAGCCCGGGCTCACAATTCTGTGTTTTTGAGAAATTTATGTAGGAAATTACATTTGGAATTTTTTGGCCTTACGGCGAAGGAAAACATTGCGAGCGAACACATCTACGAAAAAAATCGATGGTGTGCGTGAAATTCCTAACCCGCACTGGGCCCGCGTGGGAACTATGGCCGAACCCTCTCATTTTGAGAGGAGCACAAAAAGAATTCTTTTCGAATATATGCAATACTAAAAGTGATATGGTATGTGACTCTAATACGCCTAACTCAGTGACATGGAATTTTTTAACTTATTTTTTCCAGAACTGACATATTTTGGCGCATTGCCCGGTACCACGTTATTGTTCAGTTTTGACACTGAAATCTTTTCTTCTGTATCTTTATTTCGTCTAACATAGTTCTAAGTATTTTCATTATATAAATAGGTGAAGTAAACAAATGTCCCGTTGAATTTAGGTCAAACTTCGGCGTGCTAAACTTATCCAATGATACCCTTAGTTGGAAAACATAGACACAAACAACTTAAACCAAATAATATTCCGCAGCGAACTTCTGATTCATTTGAGCTGTAAACCAAACAAAGTAGATATT